>CM050907.1:1292500-1662500 GCA_027726005.1 Juncus effusus
GATGTTCAGTACAAGGTTTTGACTCGGCCATTTAGAGGGAAACACGTGGCAAAACGTGTTGTGGAATCCGCGTCCAACCTGGGAACCGATTGAAAATTCTCCGTTTTTCATCGAGCCGCATGCCTCCAATGCCTCTATAACACACGTCCGGCGGGGAATTGGACCGTCCATTTAATTGAAACGGAGAGGGAGTGTCACGCGCTATCTACATGTGGCGGACTGCTTCAGAAAATGCGTCTATGCAATTCCATCCGTTCAGTACGAGATTCATTTTTCCTCCAGTCAGCTTGCGACACGTGGCTCCTCTGCATCAGAAAACACGTTCTACAGTAATCCTCCATCCACCCTCCTCATTTTGAAAATGGACACCTCTGTTTGCTAATTAACATGGGAATTGGCTTATATTGGACTGTCCGGTTGAAAGAAATGGAGAGAATTCTCCACGCATTTTCTGAAGCGTCAGTACGAGAATCAGAAAGCATCAGTACGATGATTCATTTCCATCCAATGAGAAGTTGACATGTGGCACGCCGGTTTCTCTCTGCCCAATCCGAGCATGACACGTTTACAGGCCGTCGAAAGTGGATGAGATAGGGAAAAAGTGTTAAATGTACCCCGAAAATTGCACCCAAGCAGAATTTGAATAGAAAGGAGGGAAAAAGAGTGCTACACATCTCCCAAATTACTACTCAAACACAAATCCAGATCAAGCTCAATTTTTAGTCCCACAAGCTTATTTCCAAATATTTTCTAGGTCAAATTTCTCAATAAAAATACACCTTCTTTCTCTCTCTAAGGCATAATTCTCATATCCAGTATCACACTCATTTCTTCATCCATTTTCCACTATTATTTTTCTTTTTCTTATATTTCCCACCATTAATGTCTACAAAGCTTCAAGCTTGATTTCTTGAGAGTAAAAATAGAGCAAGATTTTTAAAGAGAGAGAGTGCTTAATCTAGAAGGAGCAAGTGCTAGATCAACCAAGAAGAAGGGAAAATTCGAGAATGATTGTCATCTTTTAGGGGTTTGATCTATTTTCTCTTTATTTTCTTCATTTGACACATGTTAATGAAATCTTAAGTGAAGTTTTTCATTTATTATGATATTTAAAAGATTAAATTTTGGCACTTTTTCATGAGATCTAAAGTTAATTTGTTTGGAAGAATGATTTAAATTGAAATATTTGTGAGAAGTGTTGAGATTTGTTTGAGTAAAAATAACTTGGAAAGGTTGTTCTTTTATTCAAATAAGATTTTAAATCGAGCATTTGTAAAACTTGAAAATAGAAGTTTTTGAGAAGATTGAATGATCGATTTGTTTGTTGATTATTCTTTTGGAAAAAAAATATAATCAAGCCTCGCTTTTAAATCTTAATAATAAATTACTATTTATTGTGATAAAATATTAACATGTCACATGAATCGTTGATATTTCCCTACTTCCCTTTTTTGAACTTTTAAAAAAAATAAAATTTTATTTCTTTTATTTTCTCTCGCATCCTTTCTTATTAAAACAACAACCACCACCTTTTAAACCACAACACTAAAATAAAAGTGAGATTTAAATGTTTATCATTTAAGGCCTTGCCTCTTTTTGGATCGATACCCTAAACTCAAACTCCACGTATACACTTGTGAAAACATATAGGGGAATTATAATTTTTTTTGGCTAAGATTGTGAATTGATAAACGACACAATTTACGCATTCTTACAGGAACTGATAGAGCATGACGGCACTGTAGCACGACTATTCACGACGGATCCAATAACAGTATATATAATTTATTTTCTAAAAACAATATATACATAATAGTATATATAATTTATTTTCTAATAACAGTATATACATAAAAAGTGAAAACAATATATAAAAAATGGGAAACAATATATAAATGGAAAAACAGTATATAAAAGTAAAAAAAAAAAAATACACAAAGAATGAACAACATTATATTAAATGGAAAAACAGTATATAAAATAAGAAAATAGTATATAAAATGTAAAAACAGTATATCTACAGTGCCGCCATGTTTGCACATTTTACTTTCGATCCTACATTTTGGTTATGCTATTAATACTTTAAAAACATGCAAACCAATCGAGGTACCTTACTTTCGGCAGAATAAAATAATTAAAATAACGAAAAGAGAAATAGAGAAAATATAGGTAGAACTCTTTTATTCAATTATTGGCGTGCACTTCTCATGTGTTACAATGCCTCTATTTATAGCATGAGAAATCCTATATGTTACAAGAGGTTAATAAATGATATTAAATAGAATAAAAAAAACCTTTTAGGGGTTATGGACATCCACACACATAATAACGTTTATAATACTCCCCCTCGGATGTCCATATTCTCGTATTTCATACATGTCAAAAATTTGCCTCATTAAAAATCTTGCCAGGAAAACCCAATGGGATAAAACCTTGACTAAGGGAAAAAAGAGTACAGAGCGTATTGTTTTCCCCCTCATAAATACAAAAATCATTCTTTTAACTTTGTTATATATATGTTGTATTATCTTCGAAAAACCAATGTCGCCTTACTATCGTCATTAAGAAATACACACTTTCTTCGGATAATGGGGTTCCTTGACCATAGTCAAACATATGCTCGACTTGGTTCCTCCATATGTAAATAAATAGTCAGTCTGATATCATCATTTGTCAGAATCAATAAATATCCTGCACCTACATAACTAATTAAATCTAATCTAGAAATATTAAAAACAAAATAATCTTATATCATCTGCAAAATACATTAGTTCACCAATAATTCTATATTTGGTACTTCAGGACCAAAAATTTCCTCATAATCTTCATGAGGATGTAGAAAGATCTTTATTCACATCAAATGATCGATCAACCATTAGAGTACTCAATGGATGTGCCTCATCTATATAAATTTTTCAGTTACAACTCTTACTTTGTATTACAATTTTATTTGTCTTATTATGTGCTCTTTACAAACACTCATTTGTACACTACCATTATACAATGTCACGTGTTCAGGCTACAGGTCCGAAATTTCACATTCACAAGTGAATTTAATAAAAACTTAAATAATATATTTTCTTTATGGCCAATATTTCCTCTGTCGACATTATGCAATTGATTATAATTTTACGTTATCATTTCATTTACTATTTCAATTGCAGCTGCATATGCAAATTTTCGATTAATCATAATTTTATTTTGGTTCCATCATTTTACAGTAGAGACATAATTATTGAGATCTCATCAATTTAAATAATTTCAAGTCACGTACCTGAACCTCTTTTGGGGGTTATTTGCTCGCCTATGTCATCTACTCTTTTATCATTAATATTATTTTCAGAATAATTTATTTATTTAGAAGTATCAATAACTTCAAGCCAACTTTCTTATCATGCTCTTTCTTCTTCCTTGGACCTCTATCTTTGGAACCGATTGGTCGACCATGCTTCTAAGATATATATAACAAAGAATTATCCAAGGATATTACAATATAACTATGAGCACTTAATGCTGAAATATATGATATGATTTTATATTTGGATCTATGGAAATAACATATTTACTTGTTTTGACGATCTAATTAATGATGCATTCCTTATAACTTATAGTTTTTCAGCTCTTGTTTCTCTCCCCCTAATGCTATCATTAATTATTGTTGAAGTTCTTCAGAACTTGCATTGTTTATTATATCTTGAACTTCCTTTCTAATATCTTGGTTAATTACTAATGAGTTATATTTTTAACTTATAAATCATATATATAAGATTAAGGATTAAAATTAAATAATCATAAAAAAATTGTCATATCAAATCTATAATCAATAAATCATGTAATGAATAAATTTTATGTCATGAAGTTCAAGATATTAAATCATGGAGGGCGATTTAACTTAACATATATGCCTATCTTTGTGCGTTGCGGTGGAGCTACCGAAACAAATATTGCACATCCAAAAAATTCCGAATAGTATATGCATGGCTGCAGGCCAGTCACAAATTATAATGGGAAGTACTTATGATAAAACGTTGGCTTTACTCTAATTAGTATTGCAGCTTGTATCATTTTATGGCCTCAATTAGAAGACGAGCTTTGGTTTATTAGTATGGGCCAAACTATTAATCATAATCACTTAATAATATATCATGTTAGACCATCTTATATGTGTGGGTGGGCCAATGCTTAACTGTAATCTAAATCAGCATACAATAGTCATTGAATATTTGGGATGTGACTCACTGGTTATCACCAAGACAAGTTGTCTTAATTATACAACCCATAAATTATTATCTCAATTAGATTATTTGAGCAAGCAATCTCGCAAATACAACAAGTTAATAATAAACGTGTATGTGACCATCTAGTATATGCATCTATTAATACCAATAAATATCTAGATGGTCCACGCAAAGGAATAATAGGCCCACATATATTTTGATGAATATGCTCAAGGAAATTGGGTGATTTATTGCCAACCCCAGTTTATGATGTCTAACGATTATGTTTCTTTGATAATATGCAGCATATGAAAATTCATTTGATAAAAGAATCTTCCGGTTCTTTAATTGATGCACATTTGAAACTTGTAGTTATTTACATCATTATTGCTCCGAGATTAGTGAACTTCTGGTTCTTGCCAAATCATGAATTTTCGCTTCAAATTAGTAAATTCAAATCATAATATTACTTTTCAAATTAGTGAACTCTAGTTCATGATAAATAATGAAGTTGCTTCTCTAATTAGTAAACTTCTAGTTAATATCGAATCTTAAAATTGCTTTTGATTTTGTGAACTTCTTGTTCATATAGCATATATATTTTCTTTAGACATCAAAATAATAGCTCTTCTAGAGCTATGTTTTATAACTGAGCATACATACAACTTAGATCATAAAGAAAATAGGAATTTTTCATGTCTCTTTATTAGTTGAATATGTAATTAAACAAGTATAGGATCAAGCAAATTTTTCACATCCAAGTATAGCATGTGTTAAGGGCTCATTGAAATTTTCTTCATTATAAACACAATTGATAATCTTACTCTTTTAATTCTCCTTTAAAATTTACAATAAGATGTTTTAATGTACGGCGAGTACATGACCAATGGCCTTTCATACAAATATTTTATTGTGTCTTATTATTTTTCTACATGTGGTTTTCTTGTTATGACTTCAGTTATACACCTCTTTAACCATACTATCATGACTATTATAAGTGACGGTATTCACTTCAGGAAATTGAAATGGGTTAGTTGTATGATATTCATAAAACTCGTTATTTTGCTTAGATAAAAGATATAAATCTTAGTTCGATAAAAGTAATATATGCTTCTACAAGAGCAATAATCTTTTGTCTAACAGAAGCAGTAATATCTACTACAGGAGTAGTAATATCTGCCTTTTTTTTTTATTGATACTACATGAGCAATAATCTTTTGTCTAACAATTATCCTTCATTTTTCCTCATAAATTTTTCGCTGAGAGCCACCATATGTTAATTTATGATCAAGATAAATGAACTAGATGTTTTAATGTACGACGAGTACATGAGCAATAAATTTATGATCAAGATAAAGAAAATTGGCTCTCAGCGAAAAATGTTGGATTACTGAAGTCATAACAAAAGGTTACTTTGAATATAGATGGGGAACATATGAGCTCTTTCTATAAAATCAAGAAAAGGTTCAATATTGTAGTATTAGCATTTTCATTTAAACCAATGAACTTCTAGTTCATTTATCTTTATCATAAATTATACTAATATATGTATAGCACAAGCAAGCTATTGTGCAAAGAAGACATTTTTCTCATAAATATTTTTATATTTTAATATACACACACTATATTTTCTTATTATCCCAAATATCCTTAAATTGGAAATATCCCCAATAGGTGGATATTCAAGCCCACAAATACTATCCATTATGTTAAAATATAAATTGTCTTTATGGCGGATCTGCACGTCCACATATTATAATGAATGCATTCTAAGAATGTTGGGCCCGATCTGTTATGCAGAAGCATAAATATGTTTAAGTCGGTAAAACTTCTGGTTTTACTAATAAATATAACTTATAATTGTACTAATTCTTTTATAGTATAAATCAATAGACAAACTACATATTTTTCTAATATATATTTCTTTTCTGAAATATTATTCAAAATACAACATATTTAACATTCATCTTCTTTATAGTGTCGACATGATATCGATTCCAATAATATCTTAAAAACTTAGTAATTTTTTTTTCGAGACTTGGGGAATTAATACATTATTTATATTTAATTTTGTCCCCCATTTGAGGCATATACTAGCTCTTTGAAATTAAATAAGTGAAATATTTTTCTCTTTGTCTTATTCACCATGAGATGAAGAAATATCTTTTTACTTCTTTTTAAATATTATGGTATAAGTCGTACCAATATCAATGAGGCACACATCTTTATAAATGTTGTTATGCCCAAATAAACTCTTGATTCATATTCATATAGTATCAACTGCAACTTCAAGTTGATTTCATGTTGTTTATAATGTTTTTTTTTCAACTTCAAATGATTATAAATTTTCAGCTTCAGGCTGATTCAGAATCTTCCAACTTCATGTTGATTCTTAACTGTGCAACTTCCGGTGGCATCATATAATATTATGTTGCAATTGCAACTTAAGGTGCATAAAAATACTATAGAAATAAAATAAATCTAAATAAGAGAATAAATTGAAAATGAATTTTTTCTTCTTCTTCACATTACATCAAATTCGGCTTTACCTTTGTTCGTATTTAGTTCACCTTTAGATTGAGCTCATGATATCATTACCGAAGACGGACATATGTTTCTTAGATGTATTGAGAGCAACTCGTGCTGATAACGTGTTATAAAATAATTAAAATAACGAAAAGAGAAATAGAGAAAATATAGGTAGAACTCTTTTATTCAATTGTTGTCGTGCACTTCTCACGTGTTACAATGCCTCTATTTATAGCATGAAATATCCTATATGTTACAAGAGATTAATAAATGATATTAAATAGAATACAAAACTCTTTTAGGGGTTATGGACATCCACACATAATAACGTTGATAACAATGCTCACATATGTTGGGCTCAATTGTGCATTCATTTTTCTTTCCTATTTGTGAACCGACAAAAGCAGAAAAAAAAATTGAAAATTTCGCGCAAAGCACGAGTATTCCTTGTTATCAACCTTAATTTTATTACAACCGACTTGAAAATACAAATAAATAATCTATTATAATGTGCATAACTAAAAGTCAGGATATATAGGAATAATTTTCAGGATTCTCTAACCAAATAAGTGAGACCCACCAACACCTCTTCAAAGAATGTCTTTCATAGAGTCCTTGCTCCATCATGGAGCAAAAAAAGTCCAAACCGACTTTGCATATCACATATGACAATTCATCACTAAATACCAAGAGGGATAAACCAGGACATATGACAATTCATCACTAAATACCAAGAGGGATAAACCAGGACAAAGACAAAAAAAAAAAAAAAAGGTGGGAAATGATGTGACTTGCCTCTACTTGGAATGCATGCAAAGAAAGGAATGAGAGGCACTTCAATAATGCGACTAAAGGAATTTTCGAAATAATGCAGCACACGCAAGAGGAGGCCCCTTTGGTGGACGACACTAGCCAAGTAGGGATAGGTGTAGGAGACCGTTACCGTTCCAAAATCGTGGTTGTATTGTAATCAGACTTTTAATTTAATGATTAAAATCAAGTAGGCGTAGCCTAGTTCAAAAAAAAAGAAAAAATCCAGGATTCTCTTTTATTGATTCTTCAAAGATTCTTTTTTGGGCCACCAAATCAAAGGAACATTTTTCAAAAAATGTATTTGTCCATTTTACTGGAAATATATAGGTGGTTACTCTTCCCTTTTTCCTTCGGGAATTGGCTGATCTCATCCCCGCTTATCGTTCCTGCACGATAAGGCAGCAAGGATCGAACTTAAATTCATGGAGATGGAATGCCGATGGCAACTTCTCTTCGAAGTCAGCTTGTGATTTCCTCAAAAACTCGGGAATCAAATGCCGTTGGCAAAAATTCTTGTCGAAGCTCAAGGTACCGCCAAAAGTAAAATTCTTCCTTTGGTTAGCTTGCCGCAATAGAAAAAAGGATGGCCGCACCACGAAAAATGTATCCTATGTGAGTCCTCCTTAGAGACAAGGGATCATCTCTTAGTAGACTGCTCATATGGAAAGCCGCCCGAAGGCTAGTGACGAGAATGAACTCCTCTCTAAGCAACCTAGACGGCCAAGGTGATTTCATTTCAGCATGGCCAAAGACTAGACAAAGACTTTCTAAGACTAATAGAATTAGGTGGGAGACAACATGGGCGGCCCTGGCATGGAACATATGAAAAGAGCGCAACAATCGTATCTTCAACGCAAAGAAAACTCCTTCCTTAGTAATTACCCGTAAGGCGTATGAGGAAGTAGGGCTGTGGATACAACACTGCTAAGAACCGGAACATATAGAAAGAAAGGATAGGAGAGAAAAGACTTACTTGTAATACATACTTGTAACTCACGCTTATATTAATCAGTTTTATCAGAACTGACCCGATCCAGTGATTGAACTGGAAAAAGTTTGATAATTAGATCGAATATGTATACAACACAGTTTATTTCTAACGAACCGGTCGTTTTTTGAGAAAACCGGAAATAAGACCGGCTCTTGAACCCGACTTTTTGCATAATCAAGTTTTTTCATTTTCTTCTCCCTCTAATTTGATTCTTTTCATTTTTTTTTCCTTAGATTCTTTTTTTCTCTTTTGGTTTGTCAATGGAAGTAATCAAAAAATTTGAGACTCAATTAAAAGATTTGTCAAGTATAATTTGATTGTTTTATGTTATTATTTTATTTTAAGCATAGAAAGTTATTTTATTTATTTGTAAATTATATTTTAAAAAACTAGCATTGAACCGGTCGACCCACTAGTTCGATCGGTGAACCGGTGACCCGAGCCTCCTCCGAATCGACGTCTGGTCCGGTTTTGATAGCATTGATATTAATACAAACTTTGAATAGTTGCAACTTGCAAATAGTTGCAACTTGCAACTATTCCTTCAAAAAAATATATGTTTTTGTTTAAGGCAATCTAACTTTTTTTAAATAGTAAGGCAATCTAACTTTAGATGTCTCATATGTATACTTTGAAATTAATATCTGCAAAATATTTTCTTTTTCATTTAATTAATTGACTACGGATTCTTTGCCCTTAAATTGTCATATCTAAACTTGAAAGCATAGTTTGCTCCATTAACTAAAATTTCTCTACTGCATCTTAGTTTATCAGGCCCGATAGAAAATCCGTCGTAAGACCCAAATACCAACAAATTTTACGGAGAAAAAGGAAAACTTAGTGAAAGGAACTTGAACTACTTTTGTATCATCATTTAAACACTATAAAACTGAATATATCATCCATATCCTGTAAAACTGAATATATTAGAGTTTTCATACTTTTTGCTGTAACATATCCTTTGTGCAATTTCAGCTGTTTTTTTCCGTGGATCACACGAGCGTGGAGGGTCTCAAAAATAACAATGAAAAAGACTACCGAGCTAGAGGAACTAGAGAGAGATTTCACAGTACCGGTTCGTACCAAACGGCGACATGAGAGAACTTACAAGGACCAAGATGCAATCTTCTCTCCTCTCTCCTCTTTCCTCTCTCTCTCTCTCTCCTTCCCTTTCTTTTTCTTTTTCTTTTTCTTTTTCATTTTTGGCTGTGCTCCCAAACCCTCACACACGCACGGATAGAGAAAGTTCTCTGTTGCTTTTCAATGTGCAAAAGCACATTTTCAATAAAGCCCCTCAACTTTTGTGTAATAACAAAAGTTGATAAATTCGGCCCAAGGCCCAAATATTCTTTAGGATGAGGAGTAAATATCCAACAACTATTTATGTAATCACAGGTTAATCTCAATCAATACAATAACAAAAACCATTCTTCTTTCAATCTTCCATCAATTTGTCAAATAGACAACTACCCATCTTTACCCGAGTGAGGATTTTTATGCGAAACACCCCCGTTTTTCCCAACAATAGTCCCTATCTCTTATTTGACTATGATCTATAAATAGTCCCTATCTCTTATGTAATCACAAGTTAATCTCAATCAATACAAGCTACACCATTCTTCTCATTACATTTGATCTACTTGCTCCTAACGGTTAGTTACAACAAACCTAAATCTAGATTAATCTTCTATCTAACTAAGGGAACATTCCTTTGTGCTTGTCAGTGCTTTGTATCTCTTTGTTCCTTGGGGCTTAATTGGTATAAGTATGCTAGTTAGATCTTTTAGTTTTATTTTAAGAGGAAAGTTTAAATCATTTATTTATGCTATTTTTGTGCTAATTAGCCATTAGGCTGTGATATGCGTTGTATTAATGAAAAGTTCATGTCAGTGGTTAATGTTATAACCTGTGTTTATTTGCACAGTTATTACATGCTGTCTAGCTGATATATCAGTCACTACTCATAAATTGTATATTAACCCCTACAAAAGTCATATATTTGGCTTTTTAAAAAAAACTTATTTGTGAAATTGGTTTTATTTTCCTGAAGTTAATTAAAATTATATTCTTTGTATAATTTTATGGTAATTATATTTACACCAAACATGATCTCGGAAATCTTTTTCGTTCTCATTTTATTGTTATGTTGAAAAAAAAACACTTAATAGATTGTGGGCCGGATCTTGTTCAAGCTTGGGCTTTGAATCTATCAAATTCTGCAACTAATTGTCAATTTTCTTATGGTCCAGCCCATAAGGTCTTATAAATCTGAATTTTACTCTTTAAGTTGTATATTTGTCTACACATGCATATTTTTTTCTTAAAAATAAAAGATAATTAACTATTTAATTTTAATTACATAAACGTTTTATTAAAACAAAAAAGGCTCCAATACAGTACAAGGCAAAACTTTTTATTAGTAGAAAAACAACATTCAACTTCTAAACAAAAAAACATCAAAGCTACCCAAGCAAACCTAATTTTTTTCAAGTGCTTAGATTTAGAGCCCTTCAGTGAAGACTACTCCAGTACCCTTGATCCAAGAACCACCTTGTATTAGAACACCTACAGTGAAGGATTTGGCCACATTGGAGTCAGTTATCACATGATAGCCAGGCCATTTCACTCGCCCACTAGTTCCAGCTCCAGGCCCTTTATTCTGATATTCCCCATAAAACAGGGTCTTCAGTGCAAAATCACCATCCCATTCCAACCATCCCTTCGGATCGACATGATCATCAATATACGACTGCATGAAAACGGTTCTCGAGTAAGCTTTCCATGGACGGCCGAGATACGTCGGAAAAGTTGTCTTAACTGGGATAAGATCAGATGATGGGATTATACGACAAGCTTGGATGGATGTACCTGTCGGAAAAGTTTGTCCATTCATATATGTTTATGTTAATATATGAGAAAAACTAAAAAGTCATGTTCTGTTTGGGATTATGGGAGTATGGACAGAAACTGTTTTTTTAATTTTCTCTATGTACAATATCAATGATAATGGGTGAATAAGTCATGCTTATTGTTTTTGTAAAAAAACAGGAACTTATATATCTCTCAATTTTCTTTTCCCTATGCCCTATCCTCTACTTATAATTTTTTCCAACAGTACCAGTGTTTTGATTAGGATCTTCACGCCCCTGAGCCGTCACGAGGTTTTGTTGCTTGTCCATCGGTTTACGCGCAACTAAATCACAGTTCTGAAAAACTACAGCCGAGTTGCCGAAAATGAAGTCGACGGTGCCTGTGACAGTGGAATCACGGTAGAACTGGCGGAGCGAGTGGGAGTAGAGAGTGTCTTGGTATGCGTCTAGGCGGCAACGGTTTATGATGGAACGATCTGCACTGACACGAAGGGCGACCGCCTGGTGTTTCTGCGGACCGGCCGTGTTTTCAATCTTTAGGTCTTGTAAGATCAGCCCGTCTCCAACCGTGGCTGGATGGATAAAATTTCAGAGGATTAATATGTTAATACTTCTTTTATTATTGTAAATACTATAATTTGGATGATGTGATTGTTGTATTTTTTTTTTATATGTTTTTTTTTATTGAGAGTGGATGTGCAATGACTGGGATAAGCATATATACCCTGCTGACCTCTGACTCAAACATCCATTTCTTTAGTCTATCCACTAAGAAAATCACGTTCTATTGTCGCCAACTCTCCAAAAATGGGGAGAATCTAAAACCTTATCTTGATGTGGAAAGAGACAACTTTATGAGAATTTTTTCCAATATTCCTCATAAAAACTATATATTTTTTTAGAAATTCTTGAACTCTTATGAACATTCAACCAATAATTAAGCTGGTTAGTTGCATGCAGAAAATTGCATGCAAGATATATTTTTCAATCTGGTAAGGGGAAAAACAAGTCTTATCTAGCGCAAGAATGACTCCTCACCTAAAGTGGCTGAGTTGAAAGTAGTTGCTCCATCAACAACATTGAGACTTCCAGTGATCACCGTTGCGTCCATTCCATCGCCAACAATCATCAAATTTAATTTCTTCTTTCCGATACTCACGTTTTCCTTATATACCCCTTTTTTCACGTAAATCACGTATCGGCTCTTCCCATTGTCAGGCGATGAATCCACCGCCTCTTTCACTGTCTTGAACTTACCACTTCCATCCTTCGCCACCACAACGTTGGCTTGTACATCCTTTGCTGAAGAAGCTTCTAGAAGCTTTCTATCATAGTGAGACACCCAAGTTGGAAACTCCTTAATCAACTTTGTCAACTCATCAGTTTTGGATGGAGAAAATGAGTTTAACATGGCAAGAAGAGTGCTTGTTTGGGTTCGAAGTGGCTGAATATGTTTCTCCATGGATGACCTAACTGATCCGTTTAGATCATCAAGACACGTGCCATGGTTTGTCAACACAGCACTCAGCCAAGTACGTGCATTAGTAGAGTCTCCATCAGCCACAGCCGAGGCTGACATGGCGAGACGATCACGTGAAAGATCCAGTAATAGAATGCAGTCGTCCAGTGGAGACTTTTGAGATGGATCAATATTCCGACGGCTGATATGAACTGCTGTAGTAACGGCTGTATTGAGTTGTTCGAGTGACTTGGTTATGATCGTTTGGAAGATTTGTTGTGAGGAAGATGAGTAAAGAGAAGCTTCTGTGATGATTTCATGGCAGGAGATGGAATTGAGGGAACTGGAGCAGAAGTCAGACGATAATTCATTGATGGAGATTGTCGATAGGTTATCGATAAAGAAGAAGGAGATGAAACAGACGGTGGCTAAGGTGAAGGTGAGAATAAGAGCTTTGCTTGGAGCCATTAGTGAGATAGATGGAGGTTAAGTAAGTACAAGGCTCGAGTCCTTAAATACAAGCACAGAGATATTTTAGGAGGCGATAATGATGAATTCTGTACTTTCCTTGAGAGAAAATGAATCGTAAGTCAACACGTCACAAGATTGGCAGTAATACAGTGTGGGAGTACGTTGGAAAGGGGACGTTGTTTTTGAACTTGAAAACATGGTGTTCAAAAATTAAGTCGAGACAGATATAGAGGTGTCAATTGTTTTATGAATAGGGTTGTAGGAAGCATCTCGTTGCAGTGATATCAGCCGCCAATAATATGTGGCAATTCTTTTTGGAAAATTCTTCCCTGTCCCTGAGATGCCGCACGCCAGTGATCAGTGACGGAGCTTGAAATCGGTTTTTCAAAAATATTGGGAGGATCAATATATAGTATTCAAAAATATTTCCAGTAAAATATACTAGAATTCCACTAATATGTACTAGTATGTTAAAAATCTTGGGTAACCATGGCTCTCTCCGGTCTCTCTGCCACTAACAGTGATGATGCTATCAGTTTATGTCATTAACAGTTGCTAACTAATGGTAATCAGATAAATAAGTACTATTGCTAATTTTTAGGTGATTTTTGTGTTTTTCTAGAAATTTTTTATTGATGAAAAAATATTATGATTACCTGACATTTGTCTCATCAAATGTCATATTCTCATCAATACAAAGTGATAATTATTTTAGGTAGACCCATCTTTACATTAAAATTATTTCTTTTTTGGTAGCAATTTTGATTATCGGTGATATTGATTCTTAATAAATAAAATATTTTTATCCTTCTATTTACGAAAAAAATGATGAAACCTATTTTTATTAAGAATTCAATTTTATTTTTCTAATCACATGCTATAATTTTATAACATGTTTTTTCACTTAATGTTTTAACCAAAATATAATATCTCAAACAAATATAAGCAATAAATCAATACACAATCATACAAAATGGATAGTAATTCTAAAAATAAATTTCCATTTTTAATACATCGAAATATTACCATACAAAATGTCATCAATTGATGTTTAAATTTAAATCAATTATAACCATTAAATTATAAATAAAAACATTTGAAGAAAAATTATGTTTACATCGAAACTCAATTTCACCCTAAATTTTAAAACACATTATTAATCACCATGTCTTCACCTAAAATACAACATGCAATAAAAATATTCTTTAAATATTACCATTTAGAATAACCACAAATGATTTAATTTAAAAAACATTTAGCGCTTACCACCAGTAACTACTACTTGAAACATAATGCGGGGATTCGTATAATTACTGTTGGTAATATGGTCAAATAAATAAATAAATAAAATTAGAAATACAGGAAAAAACAGAAAATAAGTTAGTAAAGAAAGAAGAACCATATAAAAATTGGAAAAAACAGAAATATATCAATACAAGAAAATTATTGTGCCAATTAAAAAAAAATATTTGTGAGAATTTCAAAGTACCAAAATTAAAAATGAATTAAAAGAAAGTAGTAAAATTCGTACCTTTTGAGATTTTCTTTCTTTGAGATCGACCACGAAAATCTCCTCATCCTTGCTCGACTTCAACTCAACACAAAAAAGAAAAAAAAAGCTCAAATTAAATCTTGTTTAAAAATGTGTTCATGTCAAAATATTAGACAAATCGAGCAAATAATTTGCAAAAAGAGAGATAACAAGACCTTGTAAGCGATTTTAAGCTCATTATAGACGAGTCCCCACATCGACATGGCAGCGGTTTAGTTAATCCAAGTTGATCTTCTCATTGATAGACTCAGCTGCTGACTGATTACCGGAGAGTTGCATAATTTTTACTAAAAAAAAAAATCAAAAACGGAATCCGATTTGTTTAATTACCAGCGGTTTGCTGACGCGTGCTGATAGCATCATCACATACGAGGGGCATCTATGGAGCATAGTAGTAAGACTTTTTTTTGTGCCTTTCATATATGGGGACATTCTTTTTTAAACTTTGCCTTCATAATATGGGTCCATTGGTGCACTGCCCAACAAAGTAAAGTTTGTCCTGATGTGTAAAGAACTCCTTGAGAAAGAAGGTGGAATATTTCTCTCTTTTTTTGAAATAGTTTTCTCTTTCTTTTGAAGTGTGAGAAGGTTGATAGACATAGCTAGTATCATAGTTGCTAGAAACGTGGTATGTTGGATACGCGATACGCAGTATGAATACATAGTATGCTATATTTTCCAGTACGGGATACGGGAGGGGTAGGATTAGACGGTACGGTCTTTCGGTACGGGATTCCTTTGGATACGAAGACATATATGTGTGTGTGTATATATATATATATATATATATATATATATATATATATATATATATATATATATATATATAAATTTAATATAAAAAAAATATTATGTTAATGTATTTTCATTCATCTTCCTTAATTCATCTTTTCTTCTCTTCTCTGCCTAACGCGAGCAAAATTTTCATTAATTTCGCCCCCTTCCTTTCCTCTTTTTCCAGCCTTTTTTCCCAACTTATTTTAAAAACTCTACAAATCAACATGAATCCTATAAATACTTGAGGCAGACTGCCACCAAAAAAATTACAAGTTTCACTTTTTTTTTTAATTCTAGATTTCGTGGCCGATGACAATGGCAGCAAAATTAAACAGCCTTAACAGGTAATTTATCGCACTTGAGATCTGCTTTAGTTGCTTTTTACATTAATTTGATTTTTTTTTCCTTTATTTTTTGATTTTTTTTTCCTCGGATTTGTTCTATAATTCGCTATTTGAGGCAATCCAGTACACACACGACTCGCGTTCCGATACGGTATGTCCGAAAATAGGATACAGAGGCGAGATGAGCGTTTCCGGCAAATATGGCTAGTATTATAAATTATAATTCGGTGATCATTCTTTTTAATCTCGTTTCATTCTGGCTAAGTTAAACCATCCGGGATAGCTAGATCTTTCTTCTATTAATAAATCCTGAAATGAGAGAATACTTACAGGAAAGAAACCAGAATTCCTTGCGTCATTTTCACCAAAAGAAATTCTTTGCTTCACTTATTATTTATGCATATTGAGTTTAAACTTACAAATTCTTGTATCTTAAGCAATGTACTTAATCATTATATTTATATCAGATCTTTATTGCAGTACTTTTTTTGAGCTAAGTTTAGCTATTCCGGATTTTTTTTTTTTAATAAAGATGCTTTATTTTTTTAATTTTTTTGCATGAGACAACTATTTTTATTTTAAAATATAAAGCTGCTTCAAGTAACCAAGTTAATAAAACAAAAAATTTATTTAATATATTTTGGTTTATTGCTTGAATCAAGCTTATGGGCCTAAAATGTTGGGCTTTAAAACTTGAATCGATTCCAATAATTAAGGGCGTTAACAATATTCTTGTTTATATGAAAAATTTATTGGACAAACTAAACACAAAGGAAGAGCACAGAATAATAGAAAAAATTATGTAAAAGAAATAAAGCCTCTTGGATCTCCTTCTCATCAAGCATAGTTGAGCCGGAATATATCATTTTGCACGAAGAAGCTCCCCTCTTGGGTCGGAATCAATTGAAACATCTGCATGCATCAGATCATCAAAATTTCAATCATTAAGTAATCATGTTGTAATATCTTAATACAAACTGTTCAAAAGAAATATCTGCAAATTGAGTGGAACATCTTTACCTGGCTAAACTTGAGAGGATGCTCTTCGCCGGAGAGCTGGAGGTGTCCAGTTACAAACACAATCATACCGCCATCTACAACAAATGATGGTTGCGAATCAATCGTCGAGATGAAATGCTTGCATTGATCGAACGGCAGTCCTGTTAATTTCAGATGAATCTCTTCAACGCCAAAAATCTTCTGCCCCTCGAATGAAAGGTTAGAAGAGGGGTTATATAAAGAAGAAAGAGATGCGCGATTTGAGTCAAAGATATTGTAGTAATGATCTACGAAGGCCTTTGCCACTATATCAACATGGTTTAGGTGCTCCATTGGCGACCTCGCTTGGTTTTGGAGGAATTACTTTTGAAGGAAATTTGGAGAAGAAAGAATATATCACTTTGTATAGTTTGTGAATGGGATGGGAGAAAAGTGCTTTAATATGAAAGGGTATAGCTTTCGGTGGTAGTACTTGACAGGGATCTTTCTTAAGCCAAGTAATGAATAAATTAGCTTGGATAATTAGTAGAATTGTGATGAAATTTCTTGAAATGCAGGCAAGAAAAGCCACAACTCTTGCACTTATTAGACTGGGCAGAATGATATATTAAATTATTGAATTGCAACACAGGGTTTGTTGGTGTTAAAATATAAAAATGCATTTGTATATTACGAAGACAATTAACAAATTAGAAAAAAGATTTTTTTGAAAATAAGATTTTTTGACAAAGAGGTTTGGTATTATCATGAATAAGATTTCTTGACAAGGATTTTTGGTATTACCATGAATAAGATTTCTTGAAAAGCAGCTTTAGTATTTCCATGTATTAGGTGTTAATTGGGGCAATAATTCTTTGGGTTATTTCCTTATATTAGATATGATTATCCTATAAATAGAGGGGGTAGGGGTAGAGTTTTATTCATTCCAACAACAACAATATTTTGTATCTCTTTATTTCTCTTGTAATAAGAAATTTATCTTATTTTTTAAGTTCTATTGTTCAATCTTTTTTTTCTTCTATTATTGTTCTTTCTTGGGCTAGTGTGAGCGTATTGCTGCACTATTATTTCCGCTACTGATAATCACAAGGTCGCTGCTAGTTTAGTGCTGTCGTGTTACTGCGCAGTTACTATTATTCTGTTTCACTGTTAGCGACGTGGTTATCTGGTTCAGTCCTTGTGTGACCGTTTGGTTGCTTTAGAGTTAGTTCATGTCAATTCGCTAGATATATATTTTACATGATGTCATTCTTACTTTACACATGATATTTCAATATTTTTGAAAGTACAGGTGCACATGAAATGAAATTGGACCATAGTTCCCGAAGAAAATATTTAGAATCTTTTTGTGCTTTTGGAATATACATATTTATTATTTTGAAATGTATGAGGATCTAAATGATATTTTAATATTTATAATTATGGATTTACAATCTTATAAAATAAATTTCAAACAATAGGTAACTATCAAAATGCACGTTGTTTTGAATTTTAAACTTTTGCAAGGGCATATATAGAAATTTGGCCTTTGTGAAATACCTCACCGTGCTCAACCTAAAGTATATTCTTTCACATGGAAAAGATATATAGCAACTTTGGATCTTTTTGCAAAATGGGTCAGTAAAGTTTAATATAATAACTTCTTTCGCCTTCACATGTACGGAGCATGCAACAAACAATCACCCAGAAAAATGCTAGCTAAAGCAAAAATACTTATTTCTTATAGGGCTCATATACATGGCCCCACTTAAATCTCCCATTTGTCCATCTTTCACTGTCAAACGGGCCCCACATGGTGTCAAACGAGCCCGTTTAACATTTTTTTGATAATGGGTCCCGTTTGACAGTATCCTATTTGTAAGTTGGGAGGATTTTTAGAAGGGGCCAAATATACTTTTCCTTTCTTATATTGGTTTTGACTATCAAAAAGCTGTCATCAGCTCCGGTTTTGAATGTGTCCCATTTAGTCCCACGTGCATTACTTTACAATAGTTGAAACTCTTTATAAACCAGTCTCTTGTCTTAAAATGATAGCAATTAAATAATGGATTGGCGATAGAATATTTGTTGCTTTATGATGTCTTTTCTTGTTTAGGCCAAGATATATTCGGCCTCGTTAGAAAAAACAAATGTCGATTTTTTGGGTCAGATATAGTGGGCTTAAGCTGGAACAGACCCACGATGTTGAAAATTGTGTCTTTTGAAGTGGCCCAATATGTGCTGGGTACTGTTTAGGCTATGAAAGTGATCAGCATCATTTACTTGACCGTAAGAAGGGCCACAAAAAATCCTCAGGAGGACACGTGTCAGTACTTAGCTGAACCTGAATTAAAAATATCTGCTGCTTTATGATGTCTTTTCCTGTTTCGGCCAAGATATATTCGGCCTCGTTAGAAAAAAAAATGTCAGTTTTTTGGGTCAGATATAGTGGGCTTAAGCTGGAACAGACCCACGATGTTGAAAATTGTGTCTTTTGAAGTGGCCCAATGTGTGCTGGGTACTGTTTAGGCTATGAAAGTGATCAGCATCATTTACTTGACAATAAGAAGGGCCACAAAAAATCCTCAGGAGGACACGTGTCAGCACTTGGCTGAACCTGACTTAAAAATACATCCAGTTTTATGTATTATAGTATAATTTGTTTGTTTTTTTTTATTTTTTGTAATCATTCTCAAAAAGAAAAATTGACAAATGATCCCTATCATAACCTTTTCATTTTTAGATATTCCAACATTTCTAGATATTACAAAAACTCACTATATTTTTAGAGTTTCAAAAAACCCTATCATAACCTTTTCATTTTCAAAAAACCCCCTCACTCCACTTGTCCATCCAAACATTAGTTAATATTTTTTAAATTCCCATTCTACTCATATGACAAATGTCTTTCCAAAAATAATTTTCTTAAAAAATATTTTATCAAATGTTCTTAAAAAAAATCTTAAAAAAATTTCTAACAAAAAATTTCTTAAAATGTTTTACTAAAAATCATTTTTAAGAATTATATTTTTTCTAAAATATTTTTTAAAAACAAAAAAATAGTTCTCTTCTCAGGCGATTCTATTGATCATTTTTCAGTTTAGCCCCCTATACAACTAAAAATATCACTTATGCCCCTTCAATATTTAAAAACAAAAAAATGAGCTGCAAAAAGCAAAAAAATTAAAAAAAATTTAAAATTGGAACAGGATAAATTACTCTCTAGTGCACTCAGACTTTTTCTTTTTTAGCGAAACAATATACAAAAGAGAAAAAAAGCATATGAACAAATAATACATTTTTGGAAAACAATATATATATAAATAAAACATAATATATAAAGAACATACAAAAATATATAAAACTAATGCATAAAATAGAATAGCAGTATATAAAATCATAAAAACACAATAAATAAGAATATTTGAAAACAATATATATAAGTAACATTATATATAAGGGAAAGTTTTCAAAAAACCCTTTATCTTTTCTGAATATTATCAAAAACCCCCTTTATTTTTAGATTCTATCTTTTAGTCCCTATAGGGCATAATGAATTTTTTTTACCCCCTTACTAGGGTTAAACTTAACATTCCATCCATCTCAACTTTTATATGGACCAAATGCCCTCTTCAATATTTTTATATTTAATCTCTACACCCCACGATAATAAATAAAATAATAATATTTTACATAAAATGTAAATAAAAGAGAATTGAAAAAGTAAACAAAATCTTAAAAAAGTGAATTAAAGAAAAATAGTATTTTAGATAAAAAAATAATATTTTAGATAAATTAATAAACATTTACACAATATAAAATCATAAAAAGTATAGAAATAATATTTTACACTAAATATAAATAAAGAATAACCAATAAATAAATAAAATCAGAAAAAAGTAAATAAATGAGGGAATAATAAAACAAAAAATATTATAATATTTATGAAAAAAGTAATATTTTACCTAATTAATGTACTGTTAATTATGTCGATTTATCTTTTAATTATGTAATGTATTATTTATTTGTTAATTATATCTTCAAGTCAAAAATAAAATAGTGGGGGCATTTTGCTCATTAAAAGGACTTCACATCTCGAATGTTAGATTTAACCTACCTAGGGGGTAAAAAAAATTCAAACTATTTTATAGGGATTAAAAGAGAGAAATTTTTTATGGTATTCATTCTTTCATTATTAATTAAGCCTTGAAGTCTTTCTTAGAAGTTTTTAACGATCTTATCATACTACAATAACTTAATTAGGAAAAATATTTTTGTTTTGAAAAGAATTATGAAAAAAAAATTCTTAAATTATTTCACAAACAAAGAAATTTTTCTACAGAATAATTATTTACTTTTTGAAAAAAAAAATTCCCAAATTTTTTTTATGAAAAGTATTTTTCAAAAAAAATATTTTTTAAGAATAAATTTTTAAGAAAATATTTTTCTAAATAAAAAATGCTAATTAATATTTAAAAAATATCTAAAACTAATAGTGTTCATTTCAATCTAATGGTAGTTTTGTTTTTTCAATTTCGGCAATAGCACATGGCTTTTTTTGAAATTTAGGCATAATGCAGGGGCTTTTTGCAAACTTTTCTAAAATATGTAGTCTAAAATATTTTTGTTTCTCATAAAGTTTAATCCAAAAAAAAAAAATTATGTACTTTTTCAAATATTTAAATGCCACTCTTCTAAGAATATATGATCCAATAGACCAAATTCAAGAATTCAAGAATTCAATTTCAAAATTTGTAAATATATACATATCTTTTCTAAAATATTTTTATTTCTTGTAAAGTTTAATCCAAAAATAAAAAAATTATGTACTTTTTTCAAATATTTAAATGCCACTCTTCTAAGAATATATGATCCCATAGACCAAATTCAAGAATTCAATTTCAAAATTTGTAAATATATAAATATCCTTGTAAAGTTTAATCCAAAAAAAAAAAAAAATTATGTACTTTTTTCAAATATTTAAATGCCACTCTTCTAAGAATATATGATCCCATAGATCAAATTCAAGAATTCAATTTCAAAATTTGTAAATATATACATATCTTATCGTTTTTTCCCTCCACAAAGGAAAAAAATCAATTTCTTGATCACTTACAATCTTCAAACCAATTTCGTGAGGCGAATTAATCTCATTTTCTTATAAACAGCAACATAATTGAAATTAATACTTCAAAATGTGAAGTATATCGATGCTTTGCCCCCTCAATTACATGAAATTTACAATTTGGCAATATAAGCTCGACAAATTTATAAGCATCTTCAAATGGTACTATTTCACCTTAGCCATGGATTGTCAATACTCTAAAAACAAACAAGTAACAAAAATTGGTAAAAATAAATTAGCAATCTATCAAACCTAATGTAAGAAAGCAAGATGACTGACCTATGTTTCCTCTCCTCCTGACTTAACCCAATGATGACTATTTACTATAACTAACATTTTGCTCATCAAAATACTATTTTTTGCCTAAAGGCAATGTATGCTTTTAGCTCTCTGAATAGCCTGCTTGACTTTATTCAGCGGCTCTTCATACAACATCGCAGGGTTGTCAACTTGGGGAGCCAAACTGGGTTCCCCTAGCAAAGCTCTAAAAGTATCTGCAACTGAATTAGAAAGAGATTGGAGATTATAGCCTCCTTCTAGAAAGAACACACATCGCCCTTCACACAATTCCTTAGCCAGTTGCTTTATATTCCGTGCAAGCATGTAATACGTACCGGTAGTGAACTGCAATCCGGCCAATGGATCCAGTGCATGAGCATCATACCTGAAAAATAAAAAAAAATAAAAATTTAATTGCAAAATTGTAGAATGCAAGCAGATATTGAGAATTTGGAATGAAGGTTCTAGAAGCGGACCCGGCCGAGACAAGAATGATGTCAGGCTTGAATCTCTGTGCTGATGGCGCGATGACCTCATCAAAAACGGTACGCATCGTGTAATCACCAGAACCACCTGGTACTGGTAAATTTAGGGTTTTTCCTTCACCACTCCCCATACCGACTTGTTCCATTTTTCCTGTACCAGGGTAACTTCCAGCCTATGTAAAAATGAAGGTAAAAACATAATATCAGTATAAGAAAAGAATAAAAATGTGGTAAATTATCACATATACCCCTATGAAATAAAAATTTAGCATGGGTGGGCATTTTTCTTTTTTTCAATGGCATCCTTGATATTTTTAGTTTTTTTAGGGCAGAATAGAATATATCAATTGCCTCCCGCTTTTACTAACAGGATGTAAGCGAAATGCTAACTTTGAAATTTTTTACTGCCAGAATATTTCGTTACCGTGACACAATATTTCATTTATCAACATAACACATTTCGTTTACCAAGTGCCGGTGAAAGAGGAAAAGGCTTCCGGCTTCCTACCTAAATCCTCTATGGCATAAAAGCCTCCACATAGTATTTCAATTAAACCTAGGTATAATTTTATTATTACTTCTTTATTTGTATTTTTAATTTAACTTTTGGGAACCTGATGGGTGGAGAGGAAGAAAATGTCAGGATCATCATAAAAGGCGTCATTAGTTCCATTGCCGTGATGCACATCAAAATCAATAATTAAAACCCGTTTCAAATTATGTTTATTCTGCGCGTATCGGGCCGCAATTGCAATGTTTCCAAAAACGCAAAATCCCATGGGACCTTCCGGAATCGCATGATGACCCGGCGGCCTTATCAGAGCAAATCCCACAGGCGGGTCCCTGTTATGCCTGGATGATTCAACCTAGAAAAAGGAATACAATCATATATATGTTTCTTTTTATAAATTAATGAGATTTTAACTTTTAAGCGATTTTTAGTTTACAAATTAATCAGATTGTTTGAGATGGTACAGCAAAATTCAAGGAAGAAAAGAAGCCTGTACCACCAAATCGACCAAAGAGAGCCCTGCTCCAGCTGCAAGAAGCGATTCTTGGAATGTCTGATATTAAAATAAGAAAATAATATCTTAATTGAATTTGAGATTTAAAGAAAATGAAAATGTTAATTGAATTGTGAAAATTATACAGTCTGGGTTGCATAAGTTGGTCCTGATCCTTCGATTAAAATTAATCCTTCTTCGGAAGCCCGACCCATAGCCTATCAAAACAAAACACAACTAATTTTTTTTTATCAAAAAAGAATTATTCAATACAAAAAATGACATTTTTCATATGAAAACAAAAGTGTTACCTTGTCAAGGCCAGTTATATAAGATCTTGAATGAACTCTAGCAATGTCATCTATGGAGGCCCGTTTGAAATTTTGAATTTCCACCACTTGTGAGTTGCGATGCTGCAAAAATAGAACAAACACGAGTTAATCTACATCAAAACCCGATAGAAGAATATTTGTAATGTTTAAAAAGAATATATATCATGATTATATAGAATTTAAGATATGCTTGTTCACCTTAGGTGAAAGCTCAAATATATCCAAAGCATCAACAATTGCTGGCACCCTTTTATTTGACTCTGGATGTGATTCCTAACAAATTAAATATTCACCTTTCAGATGGTTAGTCTTAAAATATAAATTGATAAAAAGTATTAAAAATATAATTTTTTTTATGATATGATTCTTTTTCATGCAAAATTATACCTTGTTGTGACCTATGGCTGGAGAAACACAGTAAAGCACGCTTGCGTTGTGTATTTTTTTATTTTGTAAATCCAAATTCAAATCATTTTTTTCGTCATTTGAAGAGCAACGAGTAGTTGAAACTGACTGTTTGCATGGATAAAACCTCTTGCAATTGAATTTATTTATGTTTGCAAAATAAAATACATGATATTTACTTAACATTTTGCAAAGCCTTTGCCTCCCTGTTATACCATAAAGTGGATACGTATTAGTTAATGGATAAAGAACAACCAAATTCATAATTACAAAAAGCTTTAGTATTTTAGATTGGGATATTCGGTTCAAATTCCATGTGAAGTTGTATATGGGGTTGGAGTTGGAAACCAAAGCAATAACAAAGACTCAGCTGAGCATTTCATCGTACAGATACAAGGCATAAAACACAAACGAACTATTGTTGAATCCATTTGGCACCAACTGATATAAAAGTTTTGAAGTCTAGAAGAACTTAGCTATTATTCTTCACTCCATAAATTGATAGATTGAAATTCTTTTTTTTTTCTCTGTTTTTATATTAAAATTGATTTTTTCTTGACCTTACCAGGAAGGTTTGGAGGAGACGAGACTGAGAGCTGTTGCATTATCTGTTTTCTCCTTTTGACCACTAAAATGTTTTAATTAGCATAGTTCCTTATAGGACCCTGCAAAACAAAATTTTGTGAAAACACCGCACGCAAATTCAGCTATTTTCTGTCGAGCTTTCTTTTTTTCATTTTTCAACCGGCACAATTCTCTGGAAATAACGAGGCAAGCATGAAGCATGTGATACGATCCATTGATCTTCTTTGAAAGTGACACGATGAGAAAATATCCTTCTAAAGGATATGATATTCTATGATTGGATTTCTTATATATATATATATATATGAGAGATGCTAAAAAACATACGTATATTTTTGGGATAAAAAGCATACGGATGGTCCAAAATACGTATTAAATCATCAAAAATTCAAATTTTAACCGTACGGATGGAATATATATTTTTTGGATATGTTGTAGATTAATTTTCACAAGAATCAGAATATTATATCATTGCCATCATATATCATCAAAATATGTATGTGATTTTTGATGATATATGATGGCAATGATATAATATTCTGATTCTTGTGAAAATTAATCTACAACATATTCAAAACATATATATTCCATCCGTACGGTTGAAATTTGAATTTTTGATGATTTAATATGTATTTTGGACCGTATGTTTTTCACCCCAAAAATATACGTATGTTTTTTTAGCATCTCCCATATATATAATTTGTTTAGCACCAACTCTCAAGTGTTTAATGATCACTTGATCAGGATTTGTTGAAAAGAAATATTTGTGGTGGTCAGTCGGTGCTGCTTTCAGAAAAGGGAAAAGGAAATATTTCATCTTTTAAAACCAATGGTACATGTCCACTATAAACTGCGCCAGTGACAGGTTGCCACATCAAATATCCATGACAGACCTGTCTTAAGCTTTCATAACTTGGTCATAGTTTTTCTCCTTTTATTTTTTGAACATGATCATATATAGGCATATCGTTTCTCCTTTTATTTATTAATGGGCGAGCCCATAGGCCTTCTATTTTATTTGCATATCAAAAAGTAAGAAAATAAATACCTTAATTCAAAAAAATTTAAAAAAAAAATAATACAATTAAAAAAAAAAAAAAAAAACTAACACAATTTGGAATTGTAGATATCAAAAGTTAAGCTAAATGATAAATGAGATAGTCTATAATAATAAAAAAATCTATCATGTGGTAATATATATCAAATCTACATTTTCTATTTTCTATTTTCTAATTTATAATTTAGATTATCTAATTTAGCTCAATGAGTTATGTTTTTCATGAAATCAATAAAAAAAATTAAAAAATAGATAATTTCTTGAACTAGTATATATTATTTGGAGAACTTGTTTTGCAAGTTCACTTTGCAGACAAAGGGAACTATGCGTGCAAGTTCATGAGGAAGCCAGCAAAAAAAAAGAATATGAACAAGAGATTAAAAAAAAGATAAAATATCCTTATATAATAACAAAAGTAAAAATATAGAATAGCATTGACTAAAAGTCACTTTAATTATCTTCGAGTGGATAGTATTATCTCAAAATAAGTTTTCATGTTGTGGGAACCCAATCTCTGATGGGCCATCCGTTGAATGTGGTTCAACGGATAAGAACAAGCAAATAGGCCCACACATGCTAGCGTAAGTGGTCAAAGACATAATTGAATAAAGAAGAAATCTCAAATTTGAACCTGGCCTAATCAGATTTTTTCTGAAAAATCCGTAGGGAATTGTGAGTCACCGTATTAAAAATTAAAAAAAATAACAAGCAGATATGTTGACCAAATCACCTTAACAGAGCATTGACTCCAACCTTATCACTATGATGAACGTGCTAAATGTAATGGTTAAAGTTGATGATGTAGCTCGTAATGACATCTAGAAGGTAATTTTCGTAGACTCTACACATATTCTTACTAGGAACTCATTTATATAAGAGTGTCTGTATACGGCTGTGGTGCAGAACATGGGGAAATCCTCAAAACTTCCATGAAAAAATTCAAGATATCCGTGCAAGGCCAAATAATAACAGACAACCCATCGATGGTAGTCTTCGTACTATGCGTGTGACAACAGAGTTGTAGGATTAGTGCCCTCGGCCAAATATATTTATGCTAGAAAATGGATTATGTATTAAAATATTATTATTTATTCAATAAATGTTGTTTTTTATATATCTGTGTGTATGAGTTGTCAATGTATATTTACATATCTTATATCAACCATGAATGACACTTCGAGTTCACGTCATCAAAATACGTGATTCTAATAGTAGAACTGTGAACTAACGAATGTCATTCTAAACTGTTCCTAGTGATATGTAGGATGTTTATAGAGATAAACAAACTTCAAGTAAGAAGCTATATATCCACACTAGTATATTCGCAGACTCGATGATCATGTTCTGCTGATCATGGATTTGGGAATGTCAAGTCTGGAATATAGGTACGTGTTAGAGAACATGTACTGGACTGACCACACTATGAGAATATGCATGGTACATGTCATTAGTCATTCTCATATGAATAGTGAGCTTGGTCCTACGACCTGAGGTTACCATAGATTCTTGTATGTGAAACTGCATGCTTTAATATGATCCTACGTCATCCGTAACAGGATGATCATTAGGGTCATCATTAGGTATGCACTGAATCATGATGAGGATTGTGAGTGACCAATATGGGATTTATTCCTCACGTTACGAGGGAGATATCTCTGGGCCCTCTGATGAACTAGGACTGAAGGAAATGCATAACCATGCTCAAAATGGATTAACATGTGTTGTTAATATCATTTTATATTTACTCAGTCTAATTCTTGATCAGGAAAGAGACTTTAATCAAACTCAAAGATGATATACTTCCATGTCTTGTGATCAAGACATATATCGTAGAACAAAAAGAATAAACAAACGTTTATTCATATAGGTTTATGATCGTTGATCATTTCATTTAACATGGATATTCATGACATCAGTCTAGAGGTTACTCATGACTTAGGTTAAATGAAACCTACCCGGTCACACAATGAACTCCATTCATACGGGATGAAAATACCTTAAAACAATAGTTATACATGAGATGTATAAATTGGTAAACGAAATAATCAATCATTGGATGATTGATTGTACAAAATAGCACACTTCCGTACTGAACGGAAGGTGCCAGTTTCTTGGCATATATATATATATATATGTATATATATATATATATGTATATATATATATGTATATATATATATATGTATATATATATATGTATATCTATGTATATATATGTATATATATATATGTATATATATATATATGTATATCTATGTATATATATGTATATATATGTATATATATATATATATATATATATATGTATGTATATATATATATATATATATATATATATATATATATATATATATATATATATATATATATATATATATATATATATATATATATATATATATATATATATATATATATATATATATATATATATATATATATATATACAGGGTTTCCGCAGTTTTGGAAATTGTATTTCGTTTTGAACGGAAGGATTTTGTTCTGAACGGAATATATGCAGAAAACTAGATTTTCAGTTATGGTAACCGAGCAATCGTTCGCCTCCCTCTCTAGAATAAAAAAATTAAGTATCTACATTCAATTTTTACATTAACTCTTATATTTATTTTTTTCGATATTTGACGTAGCTCAACTCGATGCCCCTACTAATAACTGAACCTGAAATCTGAGGAAAAGAGGAAAGGGGGTGAGTATGAAATTCAGTAAGGGTATGCCTCGCATACGTTAAAAACAATATTAATTTTAATATATAAATATTTAAATAAATCGTAATAAGTATAAATATATTTAGAATTCTTTTGTATTGGGATATCGACTTTCTCTTTTCACTGCTTTAATACGATTTTAGCGTCGTATACCCTTAATATAAGTTGAGGATATATGACCGTTACATCTCGGTCGAAAAATGGGTCTGGGGTATAACAGATTCACCACCAAGAGTGCCTACAAGACACTAATGATGGGAATCCACACACATACCCCCCCTCCCTTCAAAACAATCTAGCAGGTCAAACTACCTCTTCGTATGAAAATCTTTATCTGGCTGTTCAGCTAGAACCAGATTCTTACTCAAGACAACCTCATAAAAAGAGGTCTCTTCCTGGTGAACAGCTGTCACCTCTGCTACAGAGACTTGGAAACAGTGGAACACTTAGCAGGTGAATGTAGCTTTGTGGATTATCACTGGGTCTTACTGAAGGACCTTCACACACATACACATACTAGATCTAGCTCCTGTCTTTCCGAGCTTGTTATTGAGTGATCGGCGATCCTAGTTTCGCTGTTCTAAGTACAACCTTTTATCTCTACGAATTAGCGGTCTTGATTTCGCTCTACCAAGTACGGTTGTATCCACTTTCACTAATTTCACTCTTTTACATCTCATTCTTTATCCCATAAGATCATTCTCAAAATACTATATAATCCATAAAACATTTTATATTTTTTCAAAAATATTATATATAATTTTCGTAATATTTTATTTTCATAAATAATAAAATATTCATTTCGAGCAATATAAACTCAAATAATATATAATTGCAACTATTGAAAATTTTTGAATATTTTATAATTTTATCTTATCTTCTAGTTGCATCTCCTTCATTTTATAATATTTTATCTCTTACTTGCACCTTTTACTCTTTTTATTTTATTTATTTATTTTATTATACACACTTTTTCAAATATAATTACAGAACTTTTCATATAACTACACACACATTTTCATACATAACTACATACAACTAATTAATTAAATGTTAAATTTATTATCTTAACAAAAACTAATTTTCAATAGTTGCAATTTAACCCCGAACTTCTAAAATATTCAAAAATTTACATATAAATACTACAAAATTTTAATTTTACGAAAATACCTTTAATAAAAAAATCGGAATATTACAGAATTTGTTTAGCAGTCAAATTATGCATGGATTTTTAAGTACATCTACGTTATTATTTCATGAACCGCTCCACCCTCCATAAAAATATAAATAGCAATTGAAGTTTGTAAAAATAAAGCTGAAAAATCAAAATTACTTGTTATTTTTAATATTTCTACGTGACATTTTTTTCAGTATAATATACTATAATAAAATATTGGAGGAAATCACTAAATACTATCAAGTTATCATGCATATATATTAGTTGACATTAGGCAAGATGAAGATATACCCGCAACTATTATCGTTGAGAAATCTCAGGTCTATATAAAAGATTAGAGTTCTTTAGAGAAGAATGTAATATTGAATTATATTGTGGGATACAAAATATTCAAAATGTCTCCTAGGCTGCAGCCTGAATTTTCGACAAGTCTATGCTTAGTTAATGATGATTATAGAAAGTGAGAAAACGTTGCTAAAAAAAGATTGTGGACACGACAATCAACAACTTCTTTCACGTCATAAATCACCAGACCTTGAGACAAAGATTAGAAATTAAGTTCTACTTATTTTTATTCGATTTTTATATATTTTGGTGTATATAGTTTCAAATTGTACCCTTTACGTCCTTATCCTTTTCTTCAACTATTTCATTTCTTTATGATATGACATTTATGTAACAAAAGATTTTTTTTTTTTTTGATAAACATGTAACAAAAGAAATTTGAAAGTTAATTTTGCAAAATGTGCCAAAAAAACCAAATATTGAATTTCAAAAGTGCTTGAACAAGAAACACGTTCAGGCATCACAATTATATTATCTTATTTTGAAAAAAAATACATCACAGTATTGTTAAAAGCAATATTACCAATATCAATTTTATTAAAATTGTGAATTGACCTCACAAATACAAACTAATATTTGATATGATGGTGAGAGCTCAAATTAAGTGCGAGAATCTAGGCTAAACAACGCCCAACAGTGTTACAGTATAGTGGCTGCTTCGTTATTATGCACCGTTGATAGATGGGCTCTTGTGATTTGGCCCAAATACTGGACTTTGACGTTTAACAAAGAACTTAACCTCTGTTAATCTATATTTGGGAATCAATCCACTGCCTAGATAAACTCTTCATGCTATTGATATATGTTACAGATAAATAGGATACTTTTATTGTATTATTTTATTTTTTGGAACTCTATATGGTCGATAAGTAGATAAATTTAGGATTTAGGGTTTAGGGTCTATGTGATAAATGGGCTAATTGTGACTAATTGACTTTTGACTTGATGTAGCTATGTGTCTATAGCTGATTGGTTATGGACAGAAATCCTCGATACTCCCTCTTTTATTGAGGCATCAGATCAGAGTAATAGATGTTTAATTAGCTTCAAGTGTTGCTTGAGCCATCAGTATGCTTGTTTTAGTTAAATTCATCAGTGTCTAATTAGGGTTTAGATAAAGGTTTATTAGAGTCTAATTGAGTATTTATGGTATAAGTAGGGTTCACTAGGGTCCAATTTGTATTGTCCAAATCTGATATTATAGGGTACATAATAAAACTAATATACCAGTATGTATAAATTGGATATTTGTGACCAAAAACCCTAAAATTAGGCTGGAAAATTGAAGACTAAATAGGGGAAGAATGGCAATGAGATTAACAATCGTTCTTGAATAAAATGATTTATCTTTGTCTTGTATTTTCCAGCCTTGAATCTTTCACTTGGACAAGAATGATTCTAACTGGTGAACATGTATCAAGTGCACACGGCAGTGGCCAAATGGTTGGAATAAATGAAACTAAACAAATTCTGTACAAGTATTTTTGACATAAGAGACTTCACATTTTTTTAGGGTAAAATTAGAATTTCAGTAAAATTAGTTGAAAATAATTTATTATATACTGGTCAAATTGTGAATGATTATTAATGATGTTATGTCTGATGCAATAGATATGAGATTTGATCTTAATATATATTAAATTTATTCTTTTGCATTTGACTTTTAATTGTTATGCTTGAGATATATGTTCTATTTCAAACCGAAATACATGGAAGAAATGGTGATGCATTTGTGTAATTCGATATAAAGTCTCTATGAGTTTAAAATATGATAAGCAGTGAAAATAAATACTAAAATTGATTATGACGAATTAACAATGATAAATATCAGCTAATAAGTGAACTGAGTATGAGTTTGTCATTGTATTATGAATTTTAGTTTGCTGATAGAATCAATGAACACGTGCAAAGCCAGAAATCAGTGAAAGAAACTTGAACCACTTCATCATGTATAACAATGTAAAACTGAATATAGCATGCATACCTATAAAACAGATTCATCGAATGCATTATATTTTTACTTTTGGTGTAACATTCTTTGTGCAAAATTGCTCTGTTTTTGTGAATCTGTTTTTGTAACATTATATTTTTTTTTATGGCATTACTCGAGTATTAGTTAAATTAATTTTGGCTTATCAATATACCAAATTTTTGCTTACCGTAAGATGGGGCAAAGCAACTTTTGCATGCCTCATATGTATCCTTAGAAATTTAATTCGTTTAGTTAGTTTATTGTGAATTGCATTTTTCATTTTCAGTACTAAAAACATTATCAAGGGTACATTGATGTGTAATTTCGGTATACGTCAAATGTTGTAGAAATTTATTATTTTGTTGGAATATTATTTTATTGAAGTTGAATGGGCTAGTAAGTCTTAGAGCCCAAGATGAAACATGGGTCAATGCATTTACAAACATTTATATTTCTTTTTTGTCTGTTGAATAAAGTTATTGGAAACTTTATTGAATAAAGTTTCGTTTTTGTTTCTTGAATAAAGTCATTAGAAACTTTATTATTTTATTTTTCTTAATTGTTCAAATTTGATAATAATTTTTAAAGGGTTAATGTACCTCTAGGCCCAAAAGAGAATAATATATATAGGCCTTCCGTCTCTCTATATAAGGGCCGAATAGAATGAAGGTCATGAACTTGGAAATGTCAATCCAAATCAAATAAGATAAATCAACCAAATATATTATAACTGAACTGAATTGACCACATTAGGCATTAATTTATTTGTTTAAATTGAAAACAAATCAGTTTAAAATTAACTTTGTTTTTTCATAAGTATTAAATGAAAATTAGATATATTATTAAGAAAAAGAACTACATTATTGGCCTACACAGATTTGCAAACTCAAAACCAAACCGAAAAAAAATTGAATAACACCAATTTTCAAATTGCAACTGAATCAAATAAACCATACAATCAACCGAATTAACTAAATTTGATCAGCTCAATTCAGTTTCTGAATAAAACTAAACTGAATTAATACACTTCACTCAGTACTCATACTCCAAATAAATTTTTTAGAACTGATTTTAATTAATTTTTAAGATTGAATTTTGCAGATAGCAGTGGCGGATCTTAAGACTTTGAGGCAATGCTCTCCTCTAAATTTTAATATATATATATATATATATTACTATATTCTGTAATAAAATTAAGGTTATGCATATGTTGTCTCTCTAAATATTTTTGATGTAATTTCTATTATGATTTTCTTACTAATATGGATAAAGAAAGGACTAGAGAGGATTATTATGATCATATTCGTAAGAATAAGAATTTAAATTCAAAATAAAGAATAAGGTTTTGATGATAATTTAAATTTTACATCAACACATCATGTCAAAATTGACCAAAAGATACACCAAATTCTTTGAAATTTCGAATGCCTCTCTTTACCATACATGCATGATGCATGAATGTTGTCAAAAACTTCTCAAGCCACATGGAGTAGTATATCATGATCATGAGTGAGAGACAGACAGGAGAGAGAAAGTTAGGGTAGGCTGCCACGTGGTATAATTTGCATGGCATGCATGGGTGGCAAGGATCATGAGAGCTTGATCCAAACCGGGTTCTTTTTCCATTGGCTTCACCATGCGGTGCCAATCAAAGCTTTCTCTTTCTAGACAAAAATAGAGAGAGAGACAAGAGACTTCTCTTTCTCAGACTGTACGTATAGCAGAGCAGTGAGAAAAAGAGGAGTTGTGGTGCCCACTCCAAAAGGACAAAAATAAGATCAGCACCAAAAGAAAGTTAGTTAATTTAGGAATAGTAGATTTTTTGGGGAAATTTTCAAAAAATCCCTGATTTTTTTTTTCTAAACATTTAAAAAAAATCCTATATTTATTAAACCGTCTTTTGGTCCTTGTAAAATAACTTGTCACCCTTTTATCTTAACTAATTTATCGAAATTAACCAAATAATCTCCATCAATGTTAAAAATATGCATTCTAATCGGACAAGAAAGATAATTGTTGGCATGTTCTTTTTGAGGCCGAAAGAAGTAGCTAGTGTTCGGTGTAGTTGAAACAGTATATTATTGAACTTATTTAATTACAGGTTCAGAATTGAAATTCCCTCCATTGCACTATTTACTGGAGAATTTCAGTATGAAATTTAAAAAAGGAAAAATTCTTATATATACACTGATAAATCTTTATAGGGAACAGAAGGACACTGACTCCCTTAAATTTTAGGATGTGTTTATTTGGTGGGAATGTTCAACTTTTCTAGGAATATAAGAGTTTGAGAATTACTTTATCATGTTTATTTTGACGTGAAAATCCTACGTGGCAATATCACATTATCATGGCAAAGTTACTTTACCATATTTGTGGAAAAGTAATTTCCATATAAATAGATGGTAATGGTACATTGCCGTGAATATTACCAAAATATCCTTATTAATTATGCTAATGCACATTATTATTATTATTATTATTATTATTATTATTATTATTACTATTATTATTATTTTGTTAAATATAATTTATTTATAAAAATAAAATAAACTAAAATAATAATTATAATAAAAATAATATTTTTTACTTAAGTTTACAAATTAAATTCTATATTATATTCATTAAATAATTGTTTAAAACTGGGTTGGTTTTTTTTTTCTTTTTCTTAATTTATAACAAACTTGTTATGATTTAGTTAAAATAGAAATTGTAATTTAACTAAAATAAGAATAAACATATAATTTTGTAGATAATAAGTAAAAATATTTAATTAAATATAGTTTATTTGTTATACTAGTATTATGGGCATATTTGTCATTTCATATTTAAAAATAATGTAAATAATCAACATTTCCATATATCCAAATTTGTGAAGTAAATAAAAATATTCCTATACAATGGGAATGTGATTCCCGTCAATCACATTCGTTGGAATGTGATTCCCGTGGTAATGTGATATTACTGCGAAGTAAACGCCCCCTTAAAGTAATGGTAGTATATATATGATTATATTACGGCATTTGTATAGTATTAGAAATTATATACATACACACCGTCCTCTTATATTTTTGGTATATTTTTTATTACGGCTCAGTTAGATTTTTTGTCAAGATCTGTTGTTGTAAATACATGCATTTTATGTAGTGAATATATAAAAATATGATAGAGTTAATGCTTTTAACACAACATAGCAAGTGTTAAGAGTTCAAATATATCAAAAAAATAAATATAAGGGGTCAAGAGTTCAATTATTTGTACCTATGAATATCATTTCATTCATGCATGAGATTTATATATAAAACATATTTTTTTTCTCTGCTTTCTACAACAAATGGTACTTGTTGAACATAATTTTTATTTATCTTTTTGGAGGGTTCAAAAAAACCCTCACCCAATGATTAGATTAGCAATTAAAATTTCAAGTTTTTTTTTTGAAAACTAATTAAAGTCCAAGTTAATTAATCGCTTTAAGTTAAAATTCCTCTATTGTTACAAACAGACCCAAAAAGGAAAAAAATATATAAGTCTTAACATAATTTTAACAGAACAATGTCTAATTATATAATCATTAACTATTTATAAATAATAAGAATAAAATAAAAATAATCACATGACATTTCTTTATCAGCATTCATATATTACAGTGGCTGATCTTGATAAAAAACCTGAGGGTTAATGAAAAATATATTTTAAAATATATATATATATATATTTATATTTATATATATATATATATATATATATATATATATATATTTTCCAATTCTATATAAAATATAATAGTATGATCACATATACATACTATTATGTCAAAATATAAAGGAAGAATAATTGCCTCTTAATCTATATTAAAATCCATCACTATTCTATCATCATACATATAAATTACTGAAATAGTGTCTCCAGTGAAATAGAGAAAGGAGAGAAGCTAAGAATGAGAGGAAAGGATAGCGAGATCAGAGATAAAGGTGGAAATACCATCGTAGCTATATGATCATCGTTATCCGTACCAGTATGTTCTGCCTTTTATTGCGAGCATCGAAAAATTTCATTTCATTCCATGCCCATTCATTCATTTCATATTTGATTCTATTCATTTCGGTCCCATCTATGGCGGGCGGATAAAACTACGCAATATACACGTATATCATATGCCAAATATGAAGCCCCTTGTCATTTCCTTACAGTATAAAATATTCTTTCAACCATACCCTATAAAATATTCTTCATGAAGTAATAATGTACTAAAAAGGCTTTCTGATTTATGATATTTAGGATTTTTGAGTTTCTAGATGTGATTTTTAGATCGTATTATGCATGATGAGTCTGGACAATGAAATTTCTTGTCCATTATGAATTAATGAAATGTATAAATCTCAAAATCCATCTAAAGATTAAAGCACTGTAAGTATCAAAGTTATATCACACTTTATTAAATTTTATAGTCTTACTCTTTTTGTGATTGCAAATATAAAAAAGAATTATCAGATAATTACAACAGTTAAGAACACAAAATATCATATCATGGAATCTCGGTTTTAATGCGACAAGTAATTTGCTTACCGCCCTCAAATAAAATAAAAATATCATGGAATCTCAAGTAAAATGTTTATAATCATGAAACTAAGGCAATATTGATGATATATTATTATATTTTTTAAAATTATTCAAGTGGGAAATATTTTGTAAGAAGAAAATATTTACTCCCGAGCCATGTGGACGCATGTGTTGGCTGCGTGAGACATCGCCGTTACAACCCCTGACTTTATTCAACTATGGCTTCAAAACAGAAGAAACCTACAACCACAAGCACGGAAGCTATGGAATGCAACATGTGCAGGAACGATTTGGGGTATTTGGCGTGAGAGAAACCAACGGACCTTCAATAACAAGTCCAAACCACACGCCCTCGTCTACAGAGAAGTCAAGGAGATGGCCACACAATGGGTAGAACAACTATAGGAGGAAACCATTTCATTCTTTCTTGATGCCTATATAAATTTGTAATCTGAGGAAACCGTGATGTAACTATAAACTCTATGTATTTTTAATTTTTAATTAATGAAATGAGCCAGGCTCCTTCAAAAGAAAAAAGAAAAAAAAATATTTTGTAAGAAAAAAATGCTCATAGTCCACCAAATGCAGACGTATGTGATTCAAAACTGAATTTCTTATACTTCAAGCAAAATACTTAATCATTCAGCTATGAAACCATTTATAATAGAGCATTTTTTCATATAGTATTTGATTAATAATTAATTAGGTGCTAGTTATTAATTAATAAGGCCATATTATTCTTAAATATTACTCATGATTACTTTATTAATGACATTTTCCCAAAACTCAACTTTGTCAAACCAAAAGTTTTGTATTTATGCCAAAACTTGCTAGCTTAAATAGTAAGGCACCTGCCAACGTTGAGAAAGACTTAAATTTGAGTCACGCTGAATACATTTAGCATAATATTTAGTAAAAATCTAACAAATCAATGATTTATCTCAAAAAAAAAAAGTTTGTATTTATGTTTTATCCCACATTAATTCAAAGAAAAGGTAAAAATATTAAAAAATCAATCAAAGTAATAATACTCTTTACTTCTCTTTTACTTCTTCTGAAGAGGAACACATGCCCATCTTTATTTGATCTCCACGTGTAGAAACACAAAACAATTCACCGCTTATTCATACTTTTATTTAATCACTCCTCATAGTCAAACTTGCCATAGTTGGAGACGTATCAATATAATACTAGGCTGAGACCCCCCGCGTTGCTGTGGGTAAAAAAATTATTAAAACAGATAATAAAAATAATTTTTCTTGATGTTATTAATATATTATTGAATAAAAAATATCAATTTATAAATAAAAATTATGCATAGTCTTTTATCATTATATATGCTCATATACATATACAAATTTTTGTCGTAACTTTTGTAAATTTAATGAATAAGGATAACTTTTTTGGTACACACTTATTAAGACCTTAAAAACATATTTTAAATATTAGTTAATATTTGTCTCTCTCGTAAGTTTTTTCTAAAGTTAATTAACTTTCTTAAACTTAAATAATTTAATTAATATTTTAAAATTCAGTTTAATAAATATTAATTAACTTTAAAAATCTTATTGAAATAATTTTTTTAAACTTTATTAAGAAAATGGATATCAATTTCGAGATAATATAGAGTTTTATTTGTAAATTTTTATAAATATTTTAATTTTTTATAATGTATGCTTTATATAGGTTTTTTATAATTTTCAACATTATAGGGATCTCTTTGTAAAATCGGGATAATATAAGGTTGTTTTAAATAATGCAGGGTTTTTTTTGTAATTTATGCTTTATATAGGTTTTTTGTCATTTTCAACATTACGGAGACCTCTTTGTAAAATCGGGATAATATAAGGTTATTTTTTTAAAATCGGGATAACATTATGGAGGAAATTCTTATATGTACTTAATTTGGTAGGTTCACAAAATTTCATTCACTATAATAGACAGAAAGATTTGTCAAAAGACTCCAAGGAGAAAAAAAAATGATATGTAAAGCTTTCCTTGCCTAATACTGATAGGTTTTTTATGTTAGAATATTAATTAAATATTAAGGTTCTCCACTGGTGAAGCAATAGGATTTTAACCTGCACAACAAAATCCATATGCGGCTGAGACTAGTTGAAAAAATTTGGGTCTAATATTAAGAAAGCCTAATTAATATTTTGATAATCATATCTACATTTATTAAAATAGAAAAACACCTACTGTACGGTCTTGCATCTTTACATTACATAGATATCAATATATTCCAAAACTACATCTATTATAACAATATAGTGCAATAATTGAAAAAACTCAATGTTAAAATATCCACTTAAGCTTACAAAGATCTATCACAATGACTAATATTCTCTATATTTTAAGGACAACCCCAAAATTCAAGTAAGATTTGATGAATATACATAGATATTTCAACAGCACCACCAAATCTCACAAGCCTTGCCAAAACCTGGGTAACCATTTCATTAAGTAGAATTAAAAGAGTTTAAAACCAAGAAGAAAATCCCCCTTCAAACCCCTAAAGTCTTAAAATAAAGAACCTACCTAGATAGTAAAAAAGGAAATCAAAATTGGAAACAAACTCCTATATCCTTTTTCTTTCCATCTTTGACTGCCTAGGCATCGTTCCAAACTGTAAAAAGTGGTGGAGCTCCATGACAAACCGTCACACCATTATTTGCTCTAGGAACCATTGCTTGCACCGAGCTCTGAATCCAATTGTTGCAACCGTTTCCTTGTTCATTTGCACTGGAAGATTGTTGTTGTTGCGAGAGATAGTACATATTCCTCGCATTTCCATAGGGATCACTAGATCCCAAAATACCTTCATTTTCTCCGTTATAACTACTTGTTTGATTACTACTTTGCCCTTGATCAACCATCATTGTGCCCATTGGCATCACATAACCTCCGTAACTCTCACCATTGCCATTGATACTTCCGTTATACAAAACCGAATTTGATCCGGTACTATGATCGGACGAGTCCATACCTATCATACCATGCATACCGTTAAAAAAGTTATGTGTACCGCCACCTAACTGCAATTGATGCAACTCTTGCAACCCTTGTGCCGCACCAATAACATTGCTGTCCTGCTCCTGTTTGCACCAAGCCCTAGATTGTCCATAATAATGCATTCCAAGAGGTTGAGCTTGGTTGAAAGCGATGGTTGGCCACCCTGCATGGTGGGAACCGTAGCTAGAGATGCCGTTGTCCGTTAGATGCGAGGTGATATTATCATGATCCGATCTACGACCATCGATACTCGTCTCTGTGTGCTCAGATACATCTTTTAAACGCTTCGCCGCCCCGCCGATTGGAAGGGTACTGCTTTCAAGAATACTCTTCACGTCGTATCTATTCATGTCGAAATTTGTCACCGCATTTAGGCCTCGGAACTTTATGGCAGCTATATCATAGGCTTCAGCCGCCTCCTCTTGAGTGCCTATGATAGGTAGAGATAAAATTTAAGTGGCTTGATAAATATATACATAATGTGTGTGTTGGAGAATTGAAGTTATACTTTGGAATATGATCACTTACTGAATGTGCCTAAGTAGAGATCCTTGTTACCAGCCACTCTTCCTATCCTCGCTTGCCATCTACCGTGTTGATGGTGTCTGCATGATAGTGTTAGAAAATGATTTAATTATCGTATTCATCGTGCTTGTACATATTTTGAGCAAATAACTTAAAGAAAATACCGAAACGAGAGGTAATGTGTACCTTGTTACACCACGATAAATAGAAGCACCACGAGAGAAGCCACTACTCTTTCTGCATTTAATGTACAACACATTTTCATGAACTTATTCCACATGAAAATCTTATTATCACATATTCAATTTCAACTTAAATTCGATATAAATGTATTGAATAAATGCATACCTTCGAAGAGAAGCAACATACTCCTGCCTAGTCATATTCTTCATCTCCTCCAACTCTTTCTCATAGTTGCTGATCTAAAAAAATAACAAAAGAGAAAGATGAATATAAACCAACGTTTCATGACAATTAAACCTAACCAGAAAAAAAAATGTAAAATATAAGAGAACCTACTGGAAAGTTTGTTGTCGTAGTAGTACCCCAATATTTCAGAGCAGCTAAATCATATGCTCTAGCGGCCTTATCTTCCTTATCATATCCACCTACGTAACAAGTTTTCCACAAAAGGAAATTAGAGTCTTAATTCTAGTATATCATATGCAAAATAAAATGTCTTAAAGAGTTCATATATAGAACATTGCTCCTTACCAAGATAAACTGCATGGAATCAGAACACCGTTTTGAAGAACAATGACGTGACCGACCAATAAGAAAAAGTAAGTTAGAATAAATCCTTAAATATATATGAAATTGATAGAATAGAAACAGTGAGACACAAAATCTCACATACCCTGCCTCCCTTTGCGAGTTTGACCTTCTCTTCTACAACTATTATCCCACAAATGAGCCTCATACCTTCCTGTCCACCTATGCCTGTAATTATTTGAAAAGACATTATAAATAAAAAAAAGAAAAAGAACTAGAGAACTTAAATGATGAAGAGAACATTAAATTATATAGAAATACAAAAAAAAAGATAGAAATACAATGTAGAAGTTGTCAAGACCAACAAGCACTTTGCTATCAATTATTATATTCAAGCCAAAAACAAAGATTCAAAAAGACAACAAAACTGATCTTTACAAAATATTCTTGAGAAGAAACAAAGGAAACCAAGAAGAGAGAGGGAGTGAGTGAGTAAAATTTTTTTTTTTCAATACTAACCTCTGTCTAACTTATAATATAACATAACTTTGGAACAAAAATTATAAATGAATCCATGAGCGAAAAACAATCCACAATGTAAAGTACAAAATACCTTGTAACGCCACGATAAATCGAAGTCCGTTGGCCAAAAGTATCGATAGATTTCCTGGGTACTGCCTCCATAGCCCCACTTTGCGCATCCAACCCCGCATTATTTCCATTAGCGCATGCACCCTTTTGTTTGTTATTAGTCTCCGACGAAGAGCTTTCTCCTCCTCCCACACCTACCGGTACGAGCGGCATAGGAGAGCCAGTCTCATTGGTACTCATAGAAAGTGATAAACCTTGCGACCCGCTTGCAACGGTACAAGTTGCCACGTCAGCACAACTCTGGTCAACTTCATGTGGTTGTGCTGGCGGTGCAGGCTGGTTTCTTAACCAACTCTTGATCATCGACAAACCGATAGTGCTATTGTTAGGATTAGGGTTAGGGTTAGTGTTAGGGCAAGTTGTAGTGTAGTTTGGAAAGATGTAACCACTTGTTGTCGTGCCGCCTAAAAAATCTTCGAGTTTTGGTTGTTCTTCAACTTCCATTCCATTTCCGCTTGTTGAACCAACAAGCATGGATAAGTCTGAGGGACCCTTCATGGTCCAATCTATGAAAAAGATTAAAAAAAAAAGAAAGAGGAAACATTACAAAAATTTAGTCTAACAAAAGGATAAGTAGTAGAAATAAGAAGAAAAAGATTGATTCGTTTGGACCAATATAAACTTATTGTATGATTTGATTTTTTAAATAAACACTTTTCCGTAAAAATACAAGCATCATTAAGACAAAGGGAAAATACCGAAATAAGTAATCAACCAAGGTAACATTAAAAAAACAAGTAACCAACGAAGGTAAAAAAGATTCTAATTAAAAAATAACTCCTTGCAAAACTATCGCATGTATGCTCTAAACAATATTCTTTTTACTCAAATCATTTCAAAATAGAAATAAACAAGTGTAAAAATCCCTCAAAAACTAGAAAGAAAAGTTCGTCAAAAGAGTTTAATAAAATTATTTGCAAAGGGTCTTTTGGATGGATATTGGAAACTTATTCTTGCTACTTTGAAATCCAATCATACTTATTTTCAAAACAGAAAGAACTAGCATCAAATATCCATAAAAAAAGTAGGAAGAAGAGTTCCCCCAAAAAAAATTCAACAAATTCATTTAAAAAACTCCATAAGAGCCTTCGAATCATTACCTTGATGCGAGTTGGTATTGCCAGGTCGGTTTAGGGCTTCCAAGATGGAATAAGAAGGATGATTTGAAACCGAAATAGGGTTTTGTTGTGCGACCGAAGCCGAATCATCGGCCGAAAGGCCGTAAGCATCATCACTTTGGCTATTGGTGTTGTTTTGTTGTTCTTGTGGGGATAGTGAGAAACCCAACCAGTTGTTCATTGAAGCCATTTTATGGAGATGTGTGTTAAAGAGATATAGAGTGATTAGGTGTAAGTTTTGAGGAAAATAGAGAGAGAAAGAAGGTGTTTAGGTCGGTTTGTCTTTTTTTACATAGAGATTGTTGTTACTATGAGAAAGAGAAATGAAGAGAGAGGATTGAAATGAAGAGAGAGCAGTGTTTTGGAGTTTGTAAGGGAGGAGGGAGAGGAAAGGTCAGAAGAACCTGAGAGAGAGAGAGAGAGAGAGAGAGAGAGAGAGAGATAAACACATTGAACCTTATGCAATAAATGTTTTGCGATTGCACCCCTATGAACCGGTGCTTGGTAACTTCAAAATAACAATCTAACTCCTAAACTTTGTTCATATTTCATACTTATGAACTTTACATGGAAATTGTGATGAATCAATAAATTTGTTGTTATATATTTATGTAATACAGAACCAAATTTCCAGATTAATTATTTGTAATGAAATATTTCATATTTAATTTTAGAAATACAATGAATATTTGACAATAAAGTCATAGTATATTTTCTTGGTCAAATTTCTAAAACTTTAATTTCAAGGATTAACTAGAGAAGTCTCACAAAGTTGAAGGGCTGAACAGTATTTAGTTTAAAAAACTTAATGCACGAGTGAATGATACGGTTGTCCAGTGTAAAAAGTATGAAGATGGCAGATATTTAGTAAGCTTATTATTCAATTCAATCTCAGTTCTTAGATTACACCGCATGTGTTGTGCAAAGAATATTAAGCCATTTTATTAGACAATAATTTTATGTCTTATAATATAGTAGAAAGGCTGCAATACCAAGGCTTGGCCTTTTGTAACATTTTTGACCAGCACCTCAAAATTCTGTTTGAACATGGAGAAAAGGAACTAAAGTCACCCTTATATTATCAACCTTAGCTTTCCGGTTATTAAGAAAAAAAAAATATAAAATGACATTTGAATTATCACGTGAAAATGAAAATAAGAGTAAATCTATAGAAAAATGTAAAATGATAGAAAATTAATAAAAAAAAGCCATTTTTATTTGGAGGGGATATTGTAAGTCCTCTCCAAATTTCCTAAAAAAAAGAATAAATATAAAAGAGAAAAGCAATTTTTTCTACATTCAAACACATATATTAATATCGGAGACTAAAAGGAGTTGTATATAATATAGTATAATATATGTTCAGATAATTTTTTTGAAGGAAAAAAAATTATGTTGAGATAATTTTACAAAATAATTTTTCAAATACAACATTGCCAAAAAATCTTGTATTTCTCACAAATATAATACGAGACCATAGCAATGTGAGACTTGAGAGGTTGAAAAGAAATCAAAATAAAACCATTTTGTATTTTTTTTGTTGTGCTTTAACATAACAAATTCTTACTTGATATTGCTTGTCTCAACATTATGAAAAATAAAATATGTAGAAATGTAAAAATAAGTAAAATAAATAAGAAAGGATCAAATTAGGAAAAGGAAAAGCAAATGGCGCCCTCTATGAGAACACGAACCCTTGTCTCGCGGCTCTCACAGTCCATTTTTCTTTTTCTATTATTTAAGTGTATGTTTGCAAATTTGTCCCATGTATATATTTTTACTTTCTACCCCCCTATTCTCTAGTAAATATAAAAAAATGGTTTTGACCGAGCTTTTACTTTTCAAATACGCAATATATCTATAATCTTTTGTATTAAAGTCTTGTATGCACTTTGATAGAAATAAAAATACTTTTGATCATATAGCATATGAGAAATGGAATATTGAGTATGGTTAAATGTATTTAATATTTAATAATTATGTTGCGTTAACGTAAAAAAATTAAATATTTTTTAATCCTTAATATATGTAAAACATATTATTTTATTGTATAATATAGATTTTGATGTATATCCAATAAATAATAAGTTATAAATATGAAATCTTAAATAACTAATTATTTATTTGTTATGAAAACTTGAATAAACTATATATATATATATCCTCTTTTATATAAAGTGTTGAACTTTTTGTATGTTTTTCATGCATATGAAATACTTTCAATCATACGAATAAAGCAATTTTAGGTATATATGATAGGAGTTTTTAAATATAGTATTAATTAAAATTCAAATAACACATTACGTTTTGTTAAAAATTGCATTATAAGTTCTAATTACATAATATACATTTACTACATATTGCACATTTTCTTATGTCACATTTAAATGAGAAAAAAAACTAAAATTCTATTAGTATAGAGTCCAAAATAAAAAGAAAATTCTTATACTGCCACAATAAAGCTAAAGTTCTTTACGTGGAAAATGGCCAGACAGATTGTACCTACACAAAAAATGCTGATAAAAATGGCTCACAAATCCCATCCATGTGTGTGGTGGGGGAGACCGTATGCATATGATGTTTCACTGTAATGAAATTTTGCACTCAGGACATGACAACAATGGATCAATGGACAAATGACCATAATTTAGTTGGTTAAAAGATTTATATGTATAACAAGATATTATGGTTTAAATTACTAACAAATCCAATAGAAAATATTTAACAAAATATCTCACCCAATAGGTTTAACATCAAAACAAAAAAAATGATGAATCAAGTTCCTACAACATACCGGCATAGTGTAAAGCTATTTTCCTATTTTTTGAAATTTGGAAAGAAAGATATAACAGAGTCTTTGCAACTTGCAATCCTCTCTATTTAAAAAAATATATAACATAGTCTTCAGCGAAAATAGCAAGACGCAAATAGCAAAACGAAAATAGCAAGTGATGAAAATTATCAACTTAGAATGTGGGTGTGTGGTTGGCCCCCCGGGGGGGGGGGGGGGGGAGAATATTTAAATCCCTATCCTTCTTAAATTTTATTTTTTATTTTGAGGCTCCTAGCATCTCTCTATTTTTTTTTATCTTCTTTGTAATATATTTTACAAGACTTTATTTTACTGAAAATCTTTAAGTGTGGGATGACGTACCTTAAGTTTGCTTAAAAAAATTCAAACGAATTTATATAGCAATTAACAGAAAAAATAAAATATTTAATTAAAAATAAAAATAAAACTATTTGTATTTTAATAGGTAACTCTTTATTATTTTTCATAATTTTCACACTTAATTCCAAATAATAAATCATTGACAGAGTTGCTCTAATATCAACATAACAAAAAAAAAACAACAATCTATTAGTACAAGATGATATGTCATTCTAAAAATGAATAAATTTTATTATAAAATAATAACACATAAAAATCTACAATTAATGATAGTTATAAAAAATAATGATCAAAGTTAGATTTGTTCTAATCTCATCACTTGGCTGCCGAAATAATTGGAATGATGTGATACAATGAGAATACATATTCAACAAATAATTTAATACTTAATTAACTATTTTCTTTCAACTTGGTGAAACCAATATTTTCTGATAATAATATAATTTTTAACCATGTAATAATTTTAGTTTCTCTAGCCGTACGGCCTATTAGATTAAACTGGGTTAATTCTGGGAGTTAGAGAGGTAAATGAGTAAAATAAATTCATCTCGGTTTATGTAAATCTCGCTTCGCGTTCCAAATTTTGACCGTCAAAAAAGGAATCAAAGATTGTAAAACACATGCTTGGCATGCTATCTCTCGCTCTTAACTCTTAAGTATGGTACTTATTATCCAAAGGCTGAGTGGTGAAAAATGAAAGGCTCTCGGTAACATAATCATAATCATACTCAGCCAAGAGGAGAGAAAAGAGAAGATCATAAGATTCATACAGTAGTCAGTTTACTGTTTAAAATTATTTAATTAAGGGATTAAATACAATACAAGAGACTTGAGTCTAAGTTAAGACTGTAATTAATTATCTAGGGTTTCTAATATCACATGCCCATGTACTCTTTATCTGGCCGCTTAAGTAAAATGATTAGAAGACCACAAACTTCAAACTTTTTACAAAAATATATTATTCACTAATATTTTTTGTTCAAAATAAAAAGCTTAAGATAGTTACTTACATAGTATATTTTTTATATTTATTTGGATTTATAGAATATTATGCTTCACATTTTATGTAGAGTGTACAAACCTTTATATACTGTCGACTGGTATTTTATGAACATAAAGATACTAAATAAAATGTTATGATTGTATGAACTGAAAAAAGAAATGGAAATTCTTTAGTATTTCATCTGAATTTGGCGAATCTAATTATGGAATACTATTTTAGGTTCATGCAAATATTTGTGGATAAGGTAAGTAACATGCATGCATTGATCTACGTTTAGTATAAATACTGTATGAGTACACAATAACAAGCTCACACATATACATGTACTTCAACAAAATCAATGCATCTCAACCGTTTGATTCAGTGACTCTTCTTCTACCCCTACTCTGTGTGTGTGTGTGTGTGAGAGAGAGAGAGAGAGAGCTGCAAGGGGTGCAAGTATTGGAGGAGAGAGGAGGTGGAGATGACACGTGGAGGACAGAGAGGGAAGAGAAATGGAGGCGGTGAGTGTCTTTTTGTAAATAACTCCTTGGATTAATTGTTAATTAATAAATGGTCCCCTAACCCTACATAGATACGCAGCTCTACTGGCCAACAGTCATGCTTTAAGCTTTAACTTACCTTCTCTTCTAGGTCAAAAGAGTAAATTTCAATCTTAGTTATGTTCCATTCAAAAATTATGAAAAATCGTGTAAGAATCAGAAATTCAAGACTTGGTTCTGTAAATGAAAGAAAAAGACTATTATGATTCAATTTCGAGATTGATTCTGAGTTCAGTTTATAGAATTATTGAAATATTATATTGTGGCAATATATGCATGGAGCAAGTTATTTATAACATGGTAATTAATGTTAGTACATCTGAACTATATAGTATTTAAGTAAGTACTTGGAGAGTGATTACATGTAACATATAATGTGATAATGCCACCACATTTTTTGTGATTTGTCAACCATCAAGTACTACTCTCTTTATATATTGATACAAAAACATTTTGGATAAAAAGAATAATATTACTCTCTGGTGTAATAAGTTTATGGTATATATTTTTTTTGAGGAAAAAGTTTATGGTATATATAATTCTACTTTAGTTATCTTATTATACATTGAAATGCATAAATAATGTTTCAAGGGAACTTAAAAAACATGTTTAATGGACCAAAAAGTGTTATATTTCGGTGTATATTTTTGTTGAATAAAAAGGCCTTTCATTCTTCATTGCATTCTCAAACATTAAAATTGACAATCTTTGATTAGTTTACAAGCAAAATATATAGATCTTTTGCCTATTATCAAAAGTATATTATAGTTCTTCTACGTCATAGTAATCTACTTTAAAACAATGTAGTGTATTACTAGACTTGTTCAGTGGAAAGAATGATTATTGTATTTTATTCCACCATTGTTTATAAGGTTAATGAAATTAAAAGTTGATTTAAAAAAAATATAAATAATTTCTAATTACTATAATACTCTCATTCTATTTATTATTTTATCAATTTATTTATTAATTTTATTTAACTTAAATGAAGATAAATAAAAAGAAGTATTTTAATTAAATAAGACAGGAAATACAAAAAAAAATATCTATTAAAAATATAATAATAAAAGAAAAATAAAATCTAATTCAAATTCAAATTTTAGCTTTATTTTAGTTATTTTTCCGCCTCCTAATACCTTTCTATATGGCGAAGGAGATGAAAATAAATAAATAAGGAAAGGAAGATAGAGCAAGATGGATCTTTTTAGATAGTAAAAAATGTGCATAATCATATTGAATGAAAAATGAGAGACATAACGTTAATTATTATTGCCATATCAGTTCAAGTTATAAGAAAGAAAAGTATTTTTATCATAAAATTTATTTTATTCCAAAAAATATAAAATAATCATAAAATTTGTTTTATTCCATGAAATATAAAACTTTCATCCTTTATATGGAATAAGAAAATTTCACTCAATATCATTAATTCTACTCTCATGTTGTCGTACACTAACTTAGCTTCAGCTTTCTCTCAGTTACTTCTCTCTTTTTTTCCCTTCTAAACAATCTATCTGAAAAGAACCTATTATGTACATAAAATCATGAACCAGATTTAGTTACTTATGCACATTATGTACATAAAATGATGAATTAGATATAGTTACATATCCAAACTATGCACATAAAATGATGAATTAGATATGAAGTAGGGCTATCAAGGGCACAAATGAATAATCTCCAAATAAAAAAGAGGGGGAGTAATATGATCTAATTAAGTTAATTAGGAAATTCATTATTCAAAGGGGGGTGAAGGATGGCCTAGGAAGAAGAGAAGCAAATTGGCAAAGGTCTTGGAGAAATCAGCGGAGCACCTCACCCGTGCCTCCTCGGTACAAATACGTGCTTTTTCATTTTGCCATGCATGCATCAATTCCTAGGTTTTATAAACATTTAATTTTGTTTTTATGTAATTTTAATGTAGCATATAACAGAAGAAGAGAGAGAGAGAGAGAGAGAGAGAGAGAGAGAGAGAGAGATTAAAAAGGAGATATTAGTCTCCTACTTGTTAGAAGGATATTGTATGGTCACTTTGGTAAGAGTAAAATAGTGCAATAGAGTGACAGATAAAAGTAAAACACAATACCATGTATTATTTCGTCTATTTAGGACCCAATCTGATATTTTGATCATATATAAACAAATATCAATTCTCTATTTAGTTAAAAATGTAGTAATAGTTATACTCTAGGTTGTTAGGGCAATTTTGCACATTGATCTCTCTAATTTATAAACAAAGGATCAACATTTCATTGTAAATTGAGAATAGTAATAATATTTCTCTATTATCATATTATATCATAGCAAATTTTATTTTGTAGTCTAATTTCTATTGCATTTTTATATTGTATTATGAAATATTAATTGTTCTTGATACACATTACGTACAAGTACGTTTTTTGAAGGGCTTCTGAGTAAATATTCATGCAAAAAATCCCTTCTAGGTCGTAGCCGTTTGAATGTTTCCCACTGACCCTATCTATATTTCCTAGTAAAGTTTATACATCAATATATGTCACTTTTTTTTTTCCTTTTTTTATCCTGTCCGGGTTTTACTGAACTATAGTTCGGTCAATTAGGGTCTTATCACCACGACCTAGTGTTTTTTTAGTGGAAATGTATAAACTAAATAAGCTTATAATATCTTCAAAATTTGAATGAATACTAAAGATATTAAAGGAAGGAATGTATCTAATGAATAAAAAAAATGAGAGACTTAAATAAAAAGAATAATTTGAGAAGTGAAGAAAATACTTTGAAAAAATGAATGTTCATTGTTGGGAACCTTCAAAAAAAAAAAAAAAAGAATGTTCATAGTTGGGTGTAGTGTAGATAGTGATATTGATGGAAAATATTTTCCTTCGAACATGAAATTAATATTTAAAATGATAAATGTATATCCTCAATATATATATATTAATTACTCAATTGATATTTCATAAAAAAGTTCAAATAACACCTTCAAATGCATTTCAATGCATGTCTTCATTGTGATTTTTCATTTTGGAGGGGTTTTTAGAAATAAAATGAATAATTTAATGCAAAATTGTTGTAGGTTTGTCTGAGTTGTAGACCAATTTTCCAAATCGAATCCTTCTAAACCTTTGGAATTCTCATAAGATACTTAGTTTATTGCTTCGTTTGTTACTTCCGAAAAGCTGATAATTAATAAATCGTACTAAAATTGTGGGTTAAGTTTTCAATTAGGGTTTGGGATGCAAAGCTCCTTTTGACCTGGAAGACTTCCTTTCTCTCTCTATTGGTGGCCACGACTGAAATCCTATTCTTTAATCAAAAATCCTCTCGTTGTTACGGAATCGATCAAAAATCATAATTTCATTATTTGCTATTATAATGAGTTTCAATGAAATAATAATGTAGAGGTAGTTAGCGTTTAGGATTCAGATATTCTTCAAAACAATTTTGCCGTAAAAAGCATCTCATAATATTTGAGAAAACATTTTTGTATATATTATTATAATTTATATCATTTTAAACTGTTATCTCAATGTGCAATATGAAGTGGCACATATACACACAAATCAATATATTCGTTCAGATAATATGTTGTAAGATCAATTAACATTTTTATAGAGTATAATATTCTCTGGTCAAAAAAGAAAATATGGGGTATAATATTATTTAGAGAAAATGGCCCAACTCTAATAAACTGTTGGGCCGAATAGCAATGGCCCAATTCTATATAATCGTTTGATACCACTGATAATTTTAGAACATATAAAAGTTGTTTTTAATGCATCTCAATATTTTTTTTTTTGAATGAATTGAGGAGGGTTCATAAAACCCCTCACCCAATAATTAGATTAGATAAAAAAGTTCATTAATACAAAATATAGGTCACTTGTGGAAAAATAAACCCCCATTTACAAATTCCTATTAAGAGCGAGATGCCTCTGTGATTACACTCTTATAAGTCGCACTTAAGTATATCAATTCCATAAAGTGACCAATTAAATAACAGTTATAACATAATGAAAGAAAGAAAATGCATGCTCTCAATTAAGTATAGTTTCTTTTTTCCCAACAATTATATTCGGCTAGAGTCCTTGCTGGTATGAGGCTCGGTGGTACTTCGACATTTCGAAATAATCTTTGGCACCTCTCTTTCCATAGCTCAAATAGAAATAATAATGCATCTCAATATTGGTTTTAAGTTTTAACTTATATCATATATCTTTTTTGATGTATGAAAAACGAAGTACCAATCAAAATTTCATTGTATCCAGAAGAAAATGAAACAAATAAACTAATATAACATAACTAAATTAAAGAGAAAAACAAAACACCAAAAATAAATTTATCAAAAAAAAAACACCAAAATAAAAGGGTATAGTGCAACATTGTATCCAGAAGTTTTAACTTATAACATACACTATTTTTACAATAGCTAGATGTTTTTATAACTTCCATATTGTTTTATAGCAAATATACACATTTTTTTAAATATAACTATATATTGTTTTTATAATATATATATTATTTTAACAAAAAATATCCTAATACCAAACTTGGGTTTAGGGACAAGAGGGGGCCTAAATCTAATTAAGGGCTCTGGCTTTATAACACATGCTTGATGCTTCAATCTGTTCTTTGATTTAATTGCAGCTTTTGCCTCCGTTTTTAATTATTTTATTCTCCTTTATTTCTGCCTTTTTATTTATGTTTATTAATTGGACGATAATTCATTCCTCAATTTTTATTTATACTAAAAAATATATAATTTGAAATGTGTACAATAATGAAAATGATATAACGATATTGCAGATGTCCCAAAAAAATCCGAAAAATGTATACCACATCAACAAAAAACTATACTCAATGCAAAGTGGAAAAAAAAGTATAGTATAATAAATATATCAAACATGCAAAAAAGATATATTGAGCAATATATAATAGAAAAAATATATATTCCGCAAAAAAAACATACTAAAGTTAAATTGATATAAATATATACACTGTAATTTTAGATTTGTACTAAAACATGAACTGTTAATTACTTTAGAATTATCACATGAAGAATATACTTATCAATGCAAATAGAAAAAAAACTACACACACAATATATAAAAATATCAAGATGCAAACAATATATATTGAACAATACATATTAGAATAATTATTCTAAAAAAACATGATACAAATATCATTTTCATATACCAAACCAACAATGGAGTATTTAAAATTTGAAAATTGTTCAATTAAATATACACTTATTTCAAATTTGCACTAAAACATGAATTACATACAAATTATTTAGTAATTAATAATTATTACTACAAATCCTTGGGTAACATAGAGGAATTAATTCCACAGTTTTCAAAGGAAGAAGAATTTATATTCTCTTTTATACATGCAACAAGATTTGTTGTTTCTTCATTTTCTTCTATTGATTTCCTTCTAAAACTCTGCAATTTTATTCAAATTGTAGAGTAAAATTGTTGGAAAAAGAGCGGTCATTAAGCATTATTTTATCTAAAAAATGTCAAATAAATTAATAGCTAATAATGAAAAGTTATTGGTATGGTAAGTGTGTATTTTGTAACGAAAAAATCATACAGAAAAAGAGAAAAAAAAAGAAATATTAAGCGTATAGATCTAAAACTCTGCAATTTTAGTCAAATTGTAGGGTAAAATTGTTGGAATGAGAGCAGTTATTAAGCCTAATTTTAGGTAAAACAAGGTTAAAATAAATTCAATAGAAAAAACAGAAAAAAAGTAAATTTCTTAAATAAAATGTTTTTTTACCTCAGATGGCCATAATTTGTCGCCAGCTTTACGAGGAATTATGTGAAAATGAGTCTAAAAATTAAGAAAATAAATAAATAAATATATAGATTAATTTAGAGAATGTACAAATTAACCCCATATTTTGCAATTGAATCACAGTTAACTCAATTTTCATAAAATACTAATCAAACCTGTAATTAAATTCCAATTTAACCCATTTAATTTAAAACAATGTGCAATTAGACCCAAAATGGACTCAAAATTTCACGCAACTAAACCAGAATTAATAAACCCAATTTATACATCAATTAATTTCAATTAATTAACATGAAAAATAACACTTACATGAAATATAACTTGGCCAGCTGCCGTTCCATTATTCACCAACAAATTAAACGAATCTGAACCACAAATAAATGTATCATAATTACAAATATTAAAGTAACGAAATTAAGAAATAAATAAATAAATAAATAATATACCACATTTTGTGGCTCTCATTATTGCATTGCTAAGAAACGGTACTTTTGAACACATTGTTGCCACGACCTAAAATACAAAATAAATAAGAATAACAACAACAACAATTATTATTATTATAATAATAATAATAATAATAATAATAATAATAATAATAATAATAATAATAATAATTCAAAGAAAAAATAAAAATAAAAGCATACAGAAGGAGGGGTTGCTTCAAGCGAAGGAAAATGACATTTTGGAATAATAAGCGAATGCCTGTCAATAAAAAGATACAAAAAATAATTAAAAAATAAACATTTTGGTTTAAGTTTAATTGTGAAAATAATTTTTGACATATATACTATACTTGATAAATTTAATTTGTAATAAATCAATTAGTTTACAAAGTACAATATTAGACAGTTTTATTTTAAAATTATCATATTGTAGAAAAGTTTGTCTGAATATAAAGTCAATCGAATAACAAACTGATTCTATTTTATATTTGATAAATAAGTAAATTAAATTTTAAGAGCCTCACCCAAAAGTTAATGGATTTGAGTCCAAAATGCACAAGCATATTTCATCTTCATAAAGCTGCAAAATATCAAAAAGAATATAAATATATAAGGCACAATAAACAATTGCAAATTAATCTAATACAATTAAGTCCTAATTTAGCCCAATCAGTCTACAATAAACCTCAATTGAGCAAATTTATCCTAAAACTAGCTACAAATCAACCCAATTTATCCTAATTTAGCCTCAATTTGATTTGTTGACTCTCATAATTTAAAAATTTTGAACTTTTGAACCAAAAGTTCCTTCTTTCAAATTTCCACAAAATTCAATTTCCTTCCCGAGCTAATCACGATTAATTTCAACACCTCATCTTAACAAAATTCAATCCACACCAAATTATCAAAATTACCAAAATTCAATCAAAACAAAACAAACCAACAAAACAAAACCATCAAAAAAAAAAAAAGGGTTCCCAAAAATCAAATTACTTTAAACGCAGGGGCTTCACCACCAATAATCCTACAGAACACGCACTCTCTCCCTCCTCCGCAATCCGAAGTCGACGCCACCGCCTCCCGCCCCAGCTCCTCCGCCTTCTCCGCCGCCGCCGCCGGCGGAGAGAGGTGGGCGCAAAGCACGGCGAGCCGACGAGCCTCCATAGAATAATAATAATAATAATAATGAGATAAGTTTTAGTTCAGTTTGAAAGACTTGTAAAGAGTGATGATGATGAATAAGAGGGTTCTGACAATTACAAAATAATCTATATGAGATGATGCAACAGGAACGTTTATCATAGAATAATACACATAATATAATATCCGAGGAAATCCAGAGTTTAGTTTAATCTTCCGGAAATAATGGTAGGCTATGACGATTTCATTTTTGTGGCCTTCATTTTTTGATGGCCCATCTTAGCAATTAATGTTATTATGACTATGATTAACATCTAGAATCTAGATGAATGACTGATTTTCTTATAGTTATGTATATTGAGAATCTAGATGAATGACTGCTTTTCTTATAGTTATGTATATTGAGTGGCAATTTACAAACTCTTTTACAATTTATTACACACTGTTTAATTATGCAATGCAATCCTTTATCAACTCAAAACATAAGTTAAGCGCCAAATATTGAAGAAAAGCCAATAACAAAAAAATGAGAAAATGAAAGAGAGAACAAAAATTACAAATCATGTGCAAAATTTTGGAACCTTGAACAAAAAACCATTTCTTGTTTTATTCAGGAACAAAACTTGACTGAATTACTGGTAATTTCTATCTACTAATTAACACTTTAGAAAATTTTGGAGAGGGAGAGGTCAAATGCATAAAAATACATGTATTTCAAAAAAAATCTATTAAAATACTACTATGTCAACCCCCCCCCACACACAGTCTTTATTAAGTTTCATCTCTGATTTTGTTTATTAATGAAATCCTACACTTGACTTTTCGCCTATAGTTTAAGGTGGCCATAATCTCTCTATTATATAGACTATTTTCCTTTTTTTCCTTTTTATAAATGAAATCTCAAGCAAGCAATCATCTACTCGAACTTCACAAAATAAAGATTCTAAATTAAAAAAAAAAAGTCTTAAGGACGGGATTTATTTTGGAACTAAGCATGTTTATAGAGATCAAGCCCGTTAAATATTGTAGTATGCCAGATAAACTAATAGTGAAAGTCTATTAAATCTGTCGGTGTCCTATTAAATATGTTCGTGCAGGCCTATATAGATGCCAGAAAATTTCAAATTACATCAAGCCCTCATGGAAAAAAACATGGCGACAAGAATCTAAACTCTTTGATAAATCACTCATGATTTTTGTGTAAGATTCTGATTCAGAGAATCAAAGAATAATTTATAATGGTATTGTTTATGTTTGTTTTATTTAATACAAATTATACGGTTATAGACATTGCAAATAGGTTGTTTAATGAAAGCTTTACATTTGGAAAGGGATGAAAAAACCCTCTTCAAATTTTCTCCAAAGAACAAAGAATCTCATTCGGTGCTAGACCGACTGATGATCCATTTTCCACTTCTTTTTAAGGTTGTAGTCATACTTGCATTTGTTAAGCATCCAATTCTTTCCTTCTCTTTCCAAAATCCAAGGAAATAAATACATGTATATTGCAAATTGACTTCTAAATACTAAATATTAGAAGTATATAATTTGCTATTTATTATAGGCTAGCACAAACATGACACGATGAACGGAAAAAATATATATTAATTCTAGAAAGTATACTGATATTGAAAGAAACTATAATTTTTTTTTCCCTAACATCACAAAAAAGCTATAATATCAAAGATTAGTAAAGGAAAAAAATGTCATCACGAGTTGAGACAATTACGTCATTAAAATTTGACACATGAATGCTTATCTACTTCACACAACACAATTTATTTCAAAACTGGCAGCCAAACAAAACTTGCCACGTAATAAATAGGGAATTATATGATGATGTACCAATTAATATTTTGTTTAAAGTTACTCTCTTTTTTAGTCTTCCAAATAATATTTTTTTATGGAGTGATGCATGCAACATCTTCCAATATGATTCTGTAAGCTGTAAGATATATGGATGTTATTTCCATCAAAATAATGGGCTCAGTTTTAATTTAATTTTCTTTTAATCTGAAAAGGATATATATTATTAAATGTATCATCTTTAAAGACTGCAGTGGAGAAAAGGTCTATTAAAATTCCCTCAATTTTATTTCTTCACTTGAAAGAAAATATTCTCTCTTTTATACGAAATTATTTCTTCGTTTTATTTCTCCATTAAAAAAAATATTCTCATTTTTATCCAAAATTCAGAAGTGGATACTTTCGCTCGTTTAAGATACAATTTCTATTCATTATTACATCAAACAGGAAAATTTCCGCGCTTCGCTGCGATCTTTCTCATTTTTATTGTTTAATAATTAACAAATTAAATTAATTTTATGAATTAATAATCATAAAAAATCTACATAAATTATTTCAAGAAACGACTTATAACAGAAAAATAATGAATTATTCATATTTTTATTAGAAATTATCTCTGAATCAAATAAAATTTATACAAGTTATAATAAAAAATATATAGTACTGACATAAAATTATAATTTAACAAATTGAAACTTTATTTTCTCATCAATGGGATATTTAAAGTACAAAAAAACTTTTTAGAAATTGATTATAATTTCATCTTTCTTTTCACTTCAATGAATTTGTATATTTCACAAAATTTATATCATATAAAAAAACTTTGGTTATAGATACCAACATTGTATATGAATCATTTCCTCCAACAAATATAATTTTTTTCTTTAATCCAAAAAAACTAATTAATATTTTCAATTAGATTAGCAATTACATCTGATTCATAATTTGTACGAAAGTTATTTTTTTAAATCATGTACTTCTTATATATACAATATTATTTGTTCACAAATCTTTATATATCATAATTGTAAGCACCTATAAAATGAAAAACAGATAAACAATGTTTTTATTACATATTGGTCTTGAGTCTTAATGCCATCTGACATGGTGATATTCAATCCAGTCGTCCTTACATTCAACTGCCCATATAGAAAACTTCATCTCACTTGAATACACGAGATATTAAAAGTTATTTTGATAAAACATAATAATGCATTCGAAAGCATAGCAATTGAAATCTTAAATGAAAGATCTTGTTATCCTTGTTCTATTTTTAATTTTTTTCACAAAAAATTGAGCTATTGAAAAATCATATTTTGAAAGAAAAATGTCATGAAAAAATTGTTTGAGAGAGAGAGAGAGAGACACATGGAGACCACATTTAATTTCTCTTTTTAATTATTAATCTATTTTCTTTTTTTACTTGAGAGAGAGAAAAAGAAAGAGACACATGGGACCTACATGGGACCCATATTTTTTTTTTGATAAATCATTATTTTTTTTTAATTTTTATTTAAGTATGAATTATGTATAACGAGTATTTAGTTGTTATTGATATTATAACTTATAACACATAAATTACATAGTTTGGTTTTGAAAGAATTTATATTTGATTTGACATTTCACAATAAATCAAGATAGAATACATAACACCGAATTCAATCAATCATATTTTTTAACTCTCAAACTACACAGGAGTCACCATAAAATATCAAAAATTCTAAATGATCGAATGGTCCATATTAAATCACATCACATCATCGAACGGTCCCAAAAGAGAGTGATGTGGCTTATTTTGGGAACTTCCTTAGATGATAGAATTTGGAGGATCTCGCATCAAACAAAATAGACATGATCATGAATACCGGAAATATTAAATGAAAATAAGAAATTTAAAACTAGCTAAAATATGCTCAAAATGGAGAAGAGATGCGGTTAGAATGAATAGAATCATTTGTGATCTAGTTTTATCCTTTAAGAAATTAGAACCACAAGGTTCTTTCTTCAGATAAAATTCTTTTCCAACTGTATCAGGAAAATAGATTCCCCCTATAAAAGCTCATGCCAAATTTCCTAATTTTTTTGTAAAAAAACTAAATTTTTTGTGGATCAGGGAGAAACATGGTATAAGTTTGGTTATTTCAGTTTTTTTGGAACTAAAATATTCTTTTTTCTTGTTGTGATGATGTTATTCTCCCTGAATTTTGGAAGAGATTCCAGATTTGAACCAGGCAAATATAAGATTCTTTTTGTGAACAATTATATGAACAAATTGGCAAAAACGAATTAATTAATTTCTATCGTTATCCAAAAGATTAGGAGAATCATTAACATTTTTTTTATCCTCATGTTGAGGATCAACTCATCAAGGTTGATTTTCTCCATTCATTTTCACAAACTGGAGGTGTCCCTCTCAAACCAAGTTATAATCATCGCTCTTCATTTAATTAATGTTAAAACTAATTAATCCTCATGTCATGATAATGGAGGCATAAATGGAAGGCGTTCATCCATTGTGTTTATTAAGCATCATATTCTTATAGTGGTGTACAACAATCAATCACCAAAAATAGTAATTAACGGGGTATATATATAGGATAACTAAAATACTTTGAAAAGTTGTAATCCCCCCCAAGCACACAATCTCTATTAAGCTTAATTTCTTATTTTATTTATTAATGAAATTCTAGACTTGACTTTTCGCCTATCAGTTTAAAGCGGCCATAATCTCTGTACGTATTATATAGACTATTTTTCTTTTCCTTTTTATAAATGAAATCTCAAGCAAGCAATCGCCTACTCGAACTTCACAAAATAAAGATTCTAAATTAAAAAAAAAAAAAATCTTATGGACGGGATTTATTTTGAAACTAAGCATGTTTAATAGAAATCAAGCCCGTTAAATATTGCAGTAGGCCTGATAGACTAACAGTGAAAGTCTATTAAATTTGTCGACGTCTTGTTAAATATGTTCGTGCGGGCCTATATAGGAGCTAAATACTTTGGAAAATATAAATAATTTTATACTTTGGACATCTCATCCATTTGATGTGTATCGTGATTCGAGTCAAAAATAGAGAAATGATTCATTTATTGCATTGCACAAATCACGATTCACATCCAATAAATAAAATGTCCAAATTCAAAATATAAAATTATTCATATTTTCCAAAATATTTAAACCATCCTCATATATGTATATACACATTAAAGTTAATCATTTACTTTCCTCAAATAAAAAGATAATAATTTGGGATAGTTTAAATTCTCAGTGAAGTTACCATATTGCACTAGAGATGTATACTATTTTCTCTCCAAGCCTATGAGAAGAATCTTGTGTTCTCTGGAAATATATATCATTGTAAATTGACTCAAGGCCTAGTAGTTAAGTGAGTCATAGATCATGAGTTCAATATCCATTTCCATTAAATAATAAATGTGGGACAAAAAGTCATATCTATTATATATATATATATATATATATATATATATATATATATATATATAGTTATTGTTATATAAATAAATCTAGTAAATTTTTTGTTATTCTTATTGACTCTGAAGAAAAGTACATACATGTTTCTTATGATAATTAAAATAACTATATAACTGTTATAAGATCCAAGAGAAATTATGAATTTGGATTTGCACCATTTTATGTATTATTGAATATTTGTATTTACTTGAATATCATCCATTTATACTTCAACCTACAGAAATCAAGTGTATAGCGGGCTGCACTCCTAGGAATTAGAATTAGAATTAGAATTAGAATTAGAATTAGAATATATAAACATTATTTGGTAAACTGGAATGAAGGAGTGATCTGTGATGTACACGTTTAGCCAACTCAAAACACATGCAAAGAATCAAACCTTGAACCACAATCCCTAATTTATCCAATTGGCCTACCTAAACCCTTCACAATTGGCCACCACACATCACTACTATTCTATACGTATCTCCATATTCCATGTAAATTGGATCTCTTCTACCTCACAAAAACCATAATTTTACACACACTTAGCATACTATAAATACCCCCATACTAATTCTCATTTCAATACAAGCCTCTTAGAATATATTCAAGTACCAAACAGACATATAGACATACACTAACAATATTTTTAAGTTACATGGCTGGTTTAAGTGATGAAAATGGCAAAAAATGGTGGTCGTGTTTTGCAAATAAAAGTCATCAAGTGGCGAGTGAGTCGGTGCATGGTGCCCGCTTTGCAGCGGCTCAACTCGCGAAGAAATACACTTCTAAATGTGAGGTTTGTGTAGAAGAGATTAAGGAATGTGACTGTGGACATGACAATTTGAGTCGACTCGCATGTGTATCAGATGATCATTGTCACGTCAAGCGTAGTAGCTCGTTCTTCCATTCTGTGCTCAACATGGTTGGAATGCTTATAGGTACTTACTTTTCGTATGATTGTTGTATATTTACATAAAGGACATAATAAATTAAATTTACGTGAAAAAGAACAACTTGGGAGTTAACTTTTGTACAAGATGCAATATTTTTCTTACTAAAATTTTCATGGTCATGGACACACATAAATTTTTCGTTTGAACTTTTGAAGTATATATAATAAGTCAAGGTAAATTTCCCATGATCAAATATGGAATTGTTTAATGAAGCACTAATACTATGAAATATTAAAATTGTTCCTCATTAATTAGCATATATTTCTTGATAATATATATAACTGATCAAAATTGGACTTTAATTTTATCTTCTTCTTTTTCCACCATGGTTAGGTCTCGGACAGCTTTCAACTCCATACGCGCTTGAAAATGGAGGTTGGGCCTCAGTATTCCTATTAATCGGTCTCGGCGTTATTTGCGCATACACCTCGCACATAATTGGCAAGTGTCTTGATATAAACCCTAGTTCCAAAACGTATCAAGACATTGGAGCTGAAGCATTTGGTACCAAAGGCAGGGTTTTGGCCTCCACTTTTATCTATCTTGAGATCTTCTTCGCACTGGTGTCTTACACCATCTCTCTGAGCGACAATCTACCGTTAGTTTTTGACAAGATCCACATGACACTGCCTCACATACATGTATCGACAGCTCAACTGTTGACAGTCATAGCTGTCTTAGTGGCGATTCCGAGTCTTTGGTTGAGAGATCTTTCTTCCATCTCTTTTCTCTCTTTCGGAGGAATATTGATGTCTTTGCTTATATTTTCGACGGTTATATGGACAGCGGCTTTTGGTGGTATTCGAGCTGATCAGAGTATACCAATGCTTCAATTGCACAAAATTCCTGCGATCTCTGGATTATATGCCTTTAGCTATGCAGGGCATATCGTCTTTCCTAATATTTATACTGCCATGAAGGATCCTTCTAAGTTTACCAAGGTAATTTTGATGTTATATATACTTGTTACCTATTAAAACCCCTATTCTATTGGTGAGTATCATACTCGAGATATAAGAAATTGGGGATTTAAAACCCACCAATTGCATTGAGATATTTTTTCTTTTTTTCTTTACAAAATATTTCTCACTTGAGAACTTAAAGTACTTGTTATAAATTGTAAGAAATATTTTACCGAACTCACAATCAATATCTAACATTTTCAATATACTCTAATTTCACAGGTGTCCATAACAAGCTTTACAATCGTCACAGTCCTCTACACATGTCTAGCTTTCACCGGTGCGAAACTCTTCGGCCCGTCAGTGAATTCTCAGATAACCCTAAGCATGCCACCTCATCAAATCGCAACCAAAATAGCGCTTTGGGCAACCGTTCTGACTCCAATTACCAAATACGCACTTGAATTCGCGCCTTTCGCAATCCAACTAGAACATAACCTCCCTCCTTCAATGACACACGGTTTCCGCATGCTAATACGAGGAAGTGTGGGGTCTATTTTGTTAATTTTGATCCTTATTTTGGCAGTATCCGTGCCTTATTTTCAATACGTGTTGAGTCTAACCGGCTCGTTAGTAAGTGTCGGTATTTGTCTAGTTTTTCCGTGCGCGTTTTATCTGAAGATTTGCAGAGGACAAGTGTCGAAGCCTGTGATGGCGATTAATTATCTAATTATGATTTTCGGAGTCGTAATTGCGGTGGTCGGTACCATTTCTTCCTCAAAATCTTTGGTTATGAGCATTCAAAGAGGGAGATCCACATGATATGAGAAAAAGAGTGTGTTAGGCTTTTATATTACAAGGGTGGTAAATGAAATAGTATGGACATGTAAAAGCTGTATTTCTCAATATAATTAAAAATATACCTATCTTCATGTCCTTTTTATATATTAAAACTTTTTTCCATTTTATTATTTTGATCCTATGGGCCAAATTACTTTCAACTTTGGCCCAAGTTATATAATTTTTTTTGGGCCATCAAATTTATAGTTACAAATTGTAATCAAGACGTGAATCAGTTGGGTTCTCCTTACTCGATTTAGGACCAAATTAAAATAAGATTTTCCAAGATATGGAATTTATTTTTTATAATATCTACCATTTAAATATTAGAAGGCCCAGAAGTTCTTTAATAAACCTTCATTGTCTCCTAACTAGAGCAACCCTTGTTCCGCTACGGGAATAAATTATAATTTGTAGGGTAAAATGAGTGCATGCTACTTGTCAATGTCATGTATTTGTAGTTAACATTGGCACATAAACTCAACCTTGCATTAAAAAAAGTCATTAGACACATAAACAAAATAAAGAGACAAACATACAAAACATTATAATAGATAAATGTTACATGCATATAACCCAAAAAATAACATGTTTATAGATTGAATACATGAACACACAAAAGATAGATATAGAATATTCATGTCAGATTGACTATATTATATTAAAAGTATAAACTAAATAATTATGGAAGATTGAAACTGTGAAATTAATTTTTACTTAGCCAGAATATATTATTGTATTTGAATATATTATAGTATTGAATATTGACAAGGATAGAAAATCATATAAACACATAATCAGCAATGATGATTAAGTACATTAACCGGAAATCTAAAATTTCATATAGGTTTAATACCTCAAAAATTTAATTAATCTAGTTCATTCTCTCTTAGTTTCAGTTTTTTTGTAGAGACCGTTTGTAAATGGTGATAAAATCTCACTTTTTTTTAAGAAGATAAAATCTCACTTCATTTTGAGTCTTACTTCTCACAAGCTCAAAGAACTTGTCTATTTTGGCAAATATTTGTATGACATTTTCCTTTATCTTGTATCTTTATTTTCTCCATTTGTTTCATTCATTGAAAAATAAATTGATCTTGATATATCCAGTTTTGTACTAATGGAGATGATTGAATGGTGAGACACATACCAACCATGAATTACAGTGGCAGTTATGAATAAACGGCAAAAAATATCCTAAATGTTAAACAAAATAACAGTAATGCCATTAATGCTTCATATGAGCTCAAAACATAATGGCGTTTAGGTAATAATTTTAAACTTTAAGGGTACTGATAAAAGAAAAATATGATCACAGATCAGTGAAATACTCAATCATGCGACCAAATATATATTGGGTATTATTTTCTTTTAAAACTGACCCGCTTCATTTTGATGATTATCACTCTGGCCATAGAAAATCAAGAACATGTACACGTGTCAATCGTAGGTGAGAAGTTACCTTCGCCGTATTCTTTTAAGAATTTGAGCTTGAAGAAAATTAAATAAATATATTGGGCTTGTGTGGCCCATGAAAGAATAGAGACTTTCAAATTCAAATTAGCAACATCAAAATCCATATGATGTACAAATTACAATACCTTTTTTGAGATTTTTTTTTGTCTCTATTCAAAAATAAATAAATAAAAGTGGCAACTATTCAATGTTTTGATTAAAAGATAAGTTACATGTAGGAATTCATAATGGAAAAGGAACGGAAAGAAAAAAGACACAGATTATATATGTTGATACAAATATAGAATTATCAAGCACTTAAATACACACCCTTAAGTACACGTGGAATATATAATGTACAGGTAAAAATCCACAAAATATTTTTCCTATCCTGGGAATTGCGAAAATTCATTTATGAAAAGGCCTACAAATTTGGACTAAGTTGATATGATATGCCGAACTAATTCCAAGAATCTATTAATTCCAGAACCCTACAAATTTGGATTTTGGACTATCTCTCACTACTATACTGGACTGCTATTACAAACAAAATACTAATTTGAGTCATGTATTTAGATTTGTCTAAATAAATTAGAAAACGTGTATGTTTGAATAAAAGATATGGTCTCACACACAATACACTCTAGTAGAAAGAAAATTATATAGAAAAATCGATTTTCTCTTAAAGTTATTTACTTCTCAAATCACTTCCTTAAAATTATATAGACTATACCAGATGTTCAGATACCATCGCAACATTTCTGTCGTGAAATTAAATGCAGTTAATGCTTTATCCAAGTTCCAACAAAATCCACCAATTAAAAAAAAATTTCTAACAAAACCCTAAATAAAGATTTCAGATTTCCTTTTTTTTTATATTATGAATAAAGATTTCTTAACAAGAGGGTAATGCATTTTCATCTCACTTCTGACTTAGAGCTAAGTTAATATGTTGGGTGGGATTTTATTGACGTGCATGGAAAGTATCTGAAGTCGGTCAAATATTATCTCAACTCAAAGTTCAATTGTAATTGGAATTTGGACCAGAATATGGTCAAGTGACACGGCCCGGCCTTGTTTAGTAGTGTAGTTTTGGAAAGGGGAAAATGACTCCTATGGATCTATAAATTGCTGATTTTTATGTTCATATAAAAAAAAAAGTAAATGTATATATATGAATATGATAAAAAGATATATAAGGAATATATGTTAGCCGTGTTGTTAAAAAATTAAAAAGCAAATATATCTTCACTCAATTTAATGATAAACAGACCTTCTATAATTACAAAAAGCAAAAACGATTTTTATCTATCCCCCCTCTTTTTTGTTAAAAAATCTTATTTGGACACTCAATATCAGGTCTCTTATAAAATTTACTTGATTGAAGAGTATATTATGATAGTTATTAGAGAAAATCTGTATATAAAATTAGGTCTCCTTTTTAAAATATATACATTGTTGATAAAATTGTACCTTACATAATACAAACAAAATGTGGTAATTATATGTATTAAAAACTAAAAACATGCCAGTTATATATAATAGAAATCAATTAATTAATTGAGTTAAAGTTGTAGCTATATTTGAGCAAGACATGCAGTCAAAATTAAAGAAAAGATATCTCAAATCTCATGTATTTATTATATAAATGGAAAGAAAACCAAACAATTTTTTATTCTCTAAAATGGAAAGAAAACCAAACAAAAAATTGTGTGAAATCAAAGTTTGAGTGGGTAGTAAAAAAGCACCACCTTTCATTTTCTTTTTCCCTTCAAAAACGAAACACATCTTTTTCCCTTCGGAACTATTTTTGTTTAGAGTTTTCACCTAATAAAACAACCTCAAAGACCAAGAATGAATTTACACAAAGTTTATGTTTTATTCCATCTCAAGAGTGTTATATGACGAATTTCGTTTCTGATGTAGTAGTAGGTACAACCTTTTACAAAAGAGCAAAAACAAAAAAAACTTTAGAGAAGAGATTATTATTATTATTATTATTATTATAATGCTTGTGCTTCCCTGCGAATATTTCAATTTTATTGTTTATTTTAATCTGTAATGTATAAATTACAATTATAAAACTTCAAAATAAAAGTTTAAAATGAATTCATAGTTCATAAATAATATATAATAATTATTTTAAGTAAGATGGATATGTTTAAAATTATTTTGAATTATATCACAAGATATTTTATCCATTTATTATTCATTCAAAAATAGTTTTTATATCATATCTAATTTTGTAAGGGTAGATAACTCTATACAAATAAATTTATATATGAGAAATAAAATAACAAAGGTGATGAATTCATAAAAAAAATTGGATACTGAATATATGATCTCAATTTATGTTTACATTAAGATTTCTAAGATTAAAATGTCCTCACATTTTTTATTCTCTTTGATATCTTATATCGTTATCTCTTGACATATTATATTAAAAAAAAATCAAGTATAATCAGACTTAGATGAAGAGGACCAGAAAAAGTAAAAATGCAAGATAATAAATTTCATAGATTTTAGTTAAAACAACATATGATTTAATTATAAAATATTAACTTTAAATAAAATAATTTTTTTATATTATATTTAACATGATGTTTAAAAAGTAAATATGATATTATATATATATAAAGTATGTATATTATACATAGGAAAATGTAGCATGACTCATTTCCTTTTAAAAAATTGTCACCACGATATTTCCTATTATTTTTATTTTTTTAGTTGTTAAAATGATATGGATTATGTATATGCTAATCACATATATTTTTTTAAACCCGTAATATATTAAGTAATATAATATAATTCTCAACACTTTGATTTTTTTTCATATGATAGTTCTCACGTAATTGGAGATATAACACGAAATATTAATCTAAATGATCATGTGATATTGTAGTAATAATTCAAATGAAAAGCTATGATTTGAGAATTTTTTTGATCCGACGAGAATGCTTAATGAGAGGTGAAAAACAAGATAGGAGTTACTGAACGTATTATTTTTTATTACATGTATAGTCTATATTCGCATATTTTAACAAGAAAATAAATTAAATTGGAACTATAACAATATGAAATTCAAAACAAAGAGAAAATTCCAACAAATTTATATTTGACGATTTTAACATGAGAAATAAAATGTTTCATTAAGAATTATTATTTTTTAAAGTAGAAAAGAAAAATTGTTTATATTTTAATCAGTGAACTCTTCATATTCTATTTGTATTAATATAACTTTGTACCATGATTCATTGAAACCATCTGACTAAGATCTCACAATTACAAACAAATTCTCAACGGTTCTCACTAAATCGGGGATGGAACATAAAATACCTATTCAGCCAATCATATGATTATGTTTTAATAACCACACACATGTTGCCATAAAATATCAATAAATTTGAGAAAATAAAATGTTAAGATTTGACAAAAAATTTGATCTAACCGTCGAGATAAAAGTGATGATGTGATGCTTTGTGAGGGCTGAAAAGTAGGTAAAAATAAATAAATGTTGGGGTTAATTATAATTATAATTATTATTTGTTATAAAATAATTCAAATAAAGAGGAGAGAAAGAGAGAATATAGAGAGAGAAATCTTTCATTCACTTATATTCAATTATTGTTGTTTCTTACACATTATAAAGCTTTATTTATAGCGTAAAATATCTTTATATGTTACATAATATTAAAGAGAGGAGTTAAGAGGAATGCATAATATTCTTAGAGTTATGAATCCAAAACGTTATGGATATCCACATTTATATTATTCATAACACTCCCCCTTGGATGTCCATCTTCAATTTCATACGCATCAAATATCTGCCTCATTAAAAAGCTTGCCAGGAAAACCCTATGAGACAAAACCATGGCTAAGAAAAAAAGAGTGCAGAACGTATTGTTTCACTCCCTCACAAAATACAAATATTTATATATCACTCTTCTAACTCTGCCATATACATATTGTATTATCTTCGAAAATCAATGTCGTCTTATTATCATCATTAAGGAATACATGCTTTCCTTAGATAAAAGAGTTCCTACGACTTGGTTCCTCCATATGTAAATAAATAACCAGTCTAATATCATCATTTGTCAGAATCAATAAATATCCTGCACCTACATAACTAATTAAATAAGATCTAGAAATATTAAAATAAAATAATCTTATATCATTTGCAAAATAGGATTAATACCCTCTTAATACCTACTAGATCTAATATATTAAAAAAAATGCATATCAAGTATTATATTACTAGCAAGATTAATTAGTGCGCTAATAACACTAAAATTTGGTACTTCAGGACCAATAATTTCCTCATATTCTTTATGAGGTTGTATATAGATCTTTATTCACATCAAATGATCGATCAATTATTAGAGTACTCAATGGATGTGCCTTATGCATATAAAATCTTCAGTTACAATTCTGACTTTGTATTTCACAATTTTATTTGTCTTAATACGTGTTATTACAAACACTGATTTGTACAATACCATTGTACACTGTTAGATGTTTCGACTACAGGTCCAAAACTTCACATTTCACAAGAGAATATAATGGTGTTCTAACCACATCTTTCTTTTATGGCCAATATTCAATATATCGACATACGATTAATTTTAATTCAAGATCCTCACACTTATCATATTAATTGCAATCACATTGCAAGCTTTTGTTTAATCATAATTTTATTTCGGTTCCACCCATTTTATAGTAGAGACATAATTATTGAGATCTCATCAATTTAAATAATTTCAAGTCAGGTACCTGAATCTCTTTTGAGGGTTATTTGCTCGTCTATGTCTTATACTCTTTTATCATTAATATTATTTTCAGAATAATTTATCTCTTTAGAAGTATCGATAACTTCAAGCCAACTTTCCTATCAAACTTTTTCTTCTTCATTGGATCTTTATCTTTGGAACCGATTGGTCGACCATGCTTTTGGCATATATATAACATAAAATTATCCAAGGGTATTTTAATATAACTATGAGCACTTAATGCTGGAATATATGATATGATAATTATTTTTGTATCAATGAAAATAGGGAATTTACAAAAAACCCCCTATCTTTTCTGAATATTACAAATAACCCCCTGTATTTTCTTTTATTACAAATAACCCCCTCTCAGAAGAAGTTTCCTTTCAAATACCCCCCTACATCACTATTCCATCCATTCCAAAGTTAATTTTTTTTTAAATGACTAAAATACCCTCATGTATATTGAATATATTTAATTAACAAATTAATTAAATAAACAAACAAAATAAATTAAATAAAAATTGTTAAACAAATAAAAAATAATTCATTAAAAAATAAAATTCATTAAAAAGAAATAAAACTAATTAAAATAAAAATAATTAAAAAGAAAAGGTTAAAAAATAATTAAATAGTTAAAAATAAAAAAATAAAAAAATAACTCAATAAGAATTAATTAAAATAAATAAAATATACATAATTAAAAATCTAGAAATAATGAAACAAAACATAATTATTAAATAAATAAATAAAAATTAATTAAAGATAAAAATAAAATTATAATTAATGTTATAAAATAGGGAAATTTACAAAATAACCCCCTAACTTATTTGAATATTATAAAATACAAAAAATACAAAAAAATAAAAAAAATAATAAAAGAAAAATCAATTTTTAAAAATAGTAATAATTATAGACACACACAACTTTATTTATTATAACATAGTGTAAGAGCCTAATGCATTATCTGGTATAGCTCAACATTCAGACCTACATCATATTGGCTTGAAAAAAACTTAAACTTGGTTGTGCCTTTTCTTTTTAATTATTTTTATTTTAATTGGTTTTATTTCTTTTTAATGAATTTTATTTTTTAATGAATTATTTTTTTATGTGTTTAACAATTTTTATTTAATTTATTTTGTTTGTTTATTTAATTTATTCGTTAATTAAATATATTCAATATACATGAGGGTATTTTAGTCATTTAAAAAAAAATTAACTTTGGAATGGATGGAATAGTGATGTAGGGGGGTATTTGAAAGGAAACTTCTTCTGACAGGGGGTTATTTGTAATAAACGAAAATACAGGGGGTTATTTGTAATATTCAGAAAAGATAGGGGGTTTTTTGTAAATTTCCCATGAAAATAATATATTTACATGTTTGGGGATCTATTAATGATGCATTCCATATAATATAACTTATAGTTTTCCACCTCTTATTTTTCTCCCCCTTATGCTATCATTAATTAATGAACAAGTTCTTTGGGACTTGCATTGTCTATATCTTGAACTTTTTCATTAATATTTGATTGTTTCACAATATTTACTTGGTTATTCATTCAATTCTCCTTCTAGGGTTTTTATCTATAAACATCATAATCTACCACACTTCAGGTATGTTTTGGATTCATTTGTTACGAAACGAATAGATGATCATTCAGGACTATCAATCCGAATTGAGATGTTGTCAGTAAATATATGTGACTTAATCACATTTATGAATGAAAAAATCTATAATCAATAATCATGTAATGAATAAATTTCATGTCACGAAGTTCAAGATATGAAATTATTGAGGGCGATTTAACTTAACATATATGCCCGACTTTAATTGGTGACTCATCTTTGTGTGTTGCGGTGGAGCTACCTAAACAAATACAACACATCCAAATTTTTTTTTTGAAATGGTATATATTTGGCTGCAGGCTAGTCACAAGTTGTAATGGGGAGTATTTATCATAAATAGTTGGCTTTATTCTAATTAATCTTGCAGCATGTATCATTTCATGGCCTTAGTTAGAAGACGAGCGTTGATTTATTATTATGGGCTAAACGATTAATTATTGTCACTTAATAAAATATCATGTTAGGACATCTTATGTGCGTGTGTGGGCCAATGCTCAACTGTTAATCTCAATCAATGTACAATAGTCATTGAATATTTGGGATGTAACTCACTGGTCATCATCAAGACGAGTTATCTTATTTGTACAATCCAGAAATTATTATCTTAATTGGATTATTTGAGCAAATAATCTCGCAAATATAACATTTTGAGATAATAATAAATATGTGTGTGACCATCTATTAGATGTATCTGTTAATACCATAAAATATCTAGATGATCCACATGAATGAGTAATAGGCTCACATATATTTCGATAAAATGCTCAAGAAAATTGGATGATTTATTCTCAACGATAGTTCGTGATGTCTAACGATTAACTTTCCTTGACAACATGCAGCACATGAAAATTCAATTGATAAAAGAATCTTCCGGTTCTTTAATAGATGCACTTTTGAATTCTTTGTATTATTTGCATCATTATTGCTCCGAGATTAGTGAACTTCTGGTTCATGCCAAATCATGAAATTTCTCTTCGAAGTGAATTCAAATCATAAAATTACTTTTCAAATTAGTGAAATCATATTTCATGTTAAATAATAAAGTTGTTTTCTAAGTAATAAACTTCTAGTTAATGGCGAAACCATAAAATTGCTCTTCGATTTTCTTTATACAACAAAGTAATAGCTCTTCTGGAGCTATGTTTTATTGATGAGCATACATCCATTTTTGATCATACAGAAAATAGAAAATTTTCATGTCTCTTTATTAGTTGGATATGTAATTAAACAAGTATAGGATCAAGAAATTTTTTTCACATCCAAGTATAATAGCATGTTTAAGGGCTCATTGAAATTTTCTTCATGATAAACACAATTAATTATTTTACTCTTTTAGTTCTCCTTTAAAGAGACCTCATTAATTTTTTAATAAGATGTTCTAATGTATGATGAGTACATGATCAATGGCCTTTCATACGAAGCCAAAATATTTTATTGTGTCTTGTTATTTTCCTGCGTGTGGTTTTCTTATTATGACTTCAGTTATCCGCTTCTTTAACCACACTGTCATGACTATTATAAGTGGCGGCATTCACTTCAGAAAATTGAAATGAGTCAGTTTTACGCTATTCACAAAACTCGTTATTTTGCTTAGATAAAAGATATAATTCTTAGTTTGATAAAAGTAATATATGCTTCTACAAGAGCAATAATCTTTTGTCTAACAAGAGCAGTAATATCAGCTACAAGAGTAGTAATATGCCTTTTTTTTATATTGCTACTACAGGAGCAATAATTTTTTGTCTAGCAATTTTCTTTTTCTCTTTCCATATATATCCACTGATGAAAATTTTGTCAAACCCAACATATATTGCCAAGATTATTTGATAATCGATAATGGTGCATTTTGGTTGTTCTACTGGCACATATACTATATATCTAAAAGTTCTAATATGTAAATTATTTTGTTGCACCAATCTTAACTTATAATGGGGAGTACTTTCATCATTGCAATCAATGCTACAACATACATTATTTAATGTATCAAACAGTCATGCTAAATCACACAAAATGCTCTTTAACTTGTGAGGTACTTATTTAATTTTGTAGCATGACATTACTATTTAATTTAGTGAACTCCATGTTCATTTATATCATAAAAAGTGTCATTCGAATGAATGAATTTCTGATTCATTACTGTAACATAATCATTACCATTTAATAAATTCTGGTTCATTGTTATAGCATGAGCATCAATTTGAATAAATGAACTTCTGGTTGATTCGATTTAGCAAAGAAGAAGATTTTTTTCACAATATTACATTTCCTTATGATCTCAAAAGTATTTTATTGGAAATATTCATATGATGGATCTTCAGGCCCACAAATAATATCTATTATTATAAAATAGAAATTGTTGGCATGGTGGATTTACCGCTCCACATATCACAATGTATGGATTCTAAGAATATGCTTAGACCCAATCTATTAGACTGAAGAATAAATATATTTAAATCGGTAAACTTCTAGTTTACTACTGAGTACGATTTTATTGTACTAATTCTTGAATGGTACAAACCATTTGAAGAAATTGGTAATTTTTCTAATATATGTTTCTTCCCTGAAATATATTTTGCAATACAAAGATACTCAACATTCATCTAATTTATAGTCTCTATGTGATATCCATTCTTGATGATATCTTGAAAACTCAATAAATTCTTCAAAAACTTGGGAGAATATGTATAACTAATATGTCCCCTTTTATAGGTATGTATTAACTCTTCAAGAGGCTTCAAATAAATTTGAGCTACTAAAAATAGTACTCACTTTTGTCTTGTTCATTATCAAACGAGAAAAGTATCTTTTACTTTTAATAATGATATATGTAATACCAATTTCAATGATGCACACATCTTCTTCATGTATAACGTGGTCAAACCAACTTTTATTCATATTCATAATATTAACTGTAACTTCAAGTTGATTAATAATTATACAACTTCAAGTTGTTTATAAGTTTCAACTTCAGGCTGATTAATAATATTTCTTAGCTTCTGATTGAGTGATAATTTTGTAACTTCAGGTTGTTTTACATATTGTTTCAATTGCAACTTCCAATACCTTGTTAGTCTTCCTCTCAGTATCAAACGGAATGAATTTCTTGCAAATGACATTTCATCACTCACTCGCCTCAATTATGAACTCTTTCCTTGGAGAAAATCGATCGATGCTTCCCCGATCAAAATCAAATTCAAGATTCTGTTAGAACTCCGCCACCTTCCATTACACTCATGGTGTGATGAAGAGCTTGATTGCTTACTCAGTCAAGTCGGAGTAATCATTCAACACGGACCGCTTGATAATCTCTCCTACCTTGATTCTCTCTTAATCCTCCTTGGCACCACCAACCTCTCTCTCCTCTCGGACAAGGTGGAGTGCATTGTCGGTGGTACCCAACAGGATGTCGTTCTTCATTACTGATCCACCATTGAAGAACCAATCCACTATCATTACCCACCTGACCCCTAACCCACACAACACGAATGGGATGAGACGATCTCAAAACTCACAGCATCGAGGAAATTACTCCCCCCATCACAATCGCAACTCATCCACTTACCTAATCATACACCCCTCCACAAAAAACAGAGACCATTTTCTCACTCCCAACCACTGAATTCCGCCTGAATAACCATACATTCTCAATTCTCTACCATTCGCGCTAATCCCAACCACGAAGCCACTAATCCTGAAATTAATCTCCTTAATCAAGTTAACAGTACTCAGCCCAAAGCTGTTCAAACTTCTGACCCAATCCCATCTTCTACTTTCTCGCCACCTTTCGAAGCACCCGCTGATACTCAGTCAAAAGATGACACCACTCTGAACAAAGCTGATAATCCTCCCCAACACGCCTCTCAACAGAACGCCTCCCCATTCTTACCTCAATCCATCGAAAAGTCTTCAGCTCGTGATTCGAGGGAAGATTTGCAGACCCCAGAAGAGGATAGACAAGGACAACCTCTCCAGACTCACGCCGCATCACTCCAAATATCTTCTCACGATGAACAGGTGGAAACAGAGGAATACACGAAAATGCTAACTACAGAGACGAGACAGAGAGAAAGTGATGGGCACGGCACCACGCGTTATAATGAAGAAGGGTTATCAGACAGCTCAGACTCGGACCCCGAGGAGAAAGAAGCTGCCATTCGTGACAGCAAAGGTACAGCTCCTCATTTTAAAAAATTAGTTAAAAACAAAAACAAGTTGCCACACCCCTCCATTCCTTTCTCAATAGAGGAAACAATACTGGGCCTTCGTAAATCGGCCCGTAAAACAAAGGCTAAAATATTAGCTGATGGGTCTACTTTTGATAAGCCATATAAAAAAACAAAGAAAAAAGCATCGGGCCTCTCTAAAGAGCTTAAGAAAAAATTGAAACAAAAAGAAATAATACAGGCCTTGGAGGATGAAAGTACCTGCCCAGGTCCACTAAACTAACTCATTGAGCACACGCACCATGAATAGCTCAAGTCTATGTCCAGTTTTGCCACTTCTTTATTTAGTCCCACATTCATTGTTTCAACAAACAAATAAGCCTTTATAAAGATATCAATCTCTCATTAATTGAATTAATAAAAAAATTTCTTTTGACTTTTGGTGTAGCCCTCGCTCCGCTTCGGGAATGAATTTTTTTTCTTTTCTGATTATAAAATTTTAAAGGAGAAAAAAAAATATGAATCATGATATTAAATTTTTTGGAGGGATAGTATGAAATTATTTTAAAATTTTTATTAATCAATTTGGAGGAATAACAGAAAATTGTTTTCCAAAAAAGTTAATCAATACTTTGTGAGGTATAATTTGGATCTACATAACAAAGTTTCTATACAATTGGGAACAATTTGGGTGTAGATAACAAATCTCTTTTAATAAAGATCAAAATAGTAATTTATTATGTGGCTAATTGTGTAGTGGATATTATTTTATTTTTATTTATGTATGACACACTTCATATTTCTAAGTATTAAACTTACCACAGAAAATCTAGAAGTGCCACATGTCACCTTCATATCCTTGTTAGTTTGGGTCTTGTCATGTGGCAAAATGTAGCGGGTATAATTGACCTTGAAGTAACCCATTCCGCACTGGAGTTAATAGAATTAGTCATAGAAAATATGATAGTTGACTAAGGTTGCGACACGTGGCATGAAGCATGGCTAGCTTTTATATATAGTAGTATAATGGGTCTTGTCATGTGGCAAAATGTAGCGGGTATAATTGACCTTGAAGTAACCCTTGAAGTAACCCGTTCCGCGCTGGAGTTAATAGAATTAGTCATAGAAAATTTGATAGTTGACTAAGGTTGCGACACGTGGCATGAAACATGGCTAGCTTTTATATATAGTAGTATAATGTGAGAAAAAAATTTGAAACTATATAAAAGAGGGAGTTTGAGGGCACTTTAACAACCATTAGCCACCGTAGGCTTGACACGTGTGTGGGCCCAAATGTGAACAAATAAAATTGCAACAGCTTGCTAGCTGAGGTCCAAAATGATTGCAAAAAAACTCGGTGCACTTGTTTCACCATACTACTATCTATGGACCGATTGATGAAGACCTTAAAATACCCTTCCTTAATGAGCTGAGAGATATCAAACAAAACTGGCAAGGCCACTGGTTGATTCTTGGGGACTTCAATCTCATTCGAGACCCGATAGAATCAACCGGTGATAATCACTCCGAAGATTCCATCCTCTTATTTAATCAACTCATATATGATCTATCTCTTGAAGAAGTTCCACTTCACTCTCGTCAATTTACATGGTCTAGCAAGCGCCCCAATCCTACTTTCTCTAAACTCGATAGAATTCTTGTTTCCCATGACTTCCTTCTCTCAAACTCCCTCCTCTCTCTTAGCGACCTTCCCACCACTACATCCGATCATTCGCTCCTTAAGCTTTCACTCAAAAAGAACACACCATGGCGTCACAATTTTCGTTTCGAAAGGTTTTGGCTAAAACTCCAAGAGTGCGACACAGCTGTCTCATTGGCCTGGAACGAGGTGCCCCCCATTTCACCTCGCCTCAAGCTCTCATGTACAAACTTCGATCGGTACAGAAAGCACTTACTCACTGGAGGAAACAAAAGAAAGAGGAGAACGATACGATGCTTCATTACTGTAAGTATTTCATTCAAAAGTTAGATAAGTGGGAGGAATGCAGAAGCTTATCCTTGGACGAACGCAATCTTCGAATCACCCTTAGGGAACGAGCACACTCTCTCGCCAATATGCAAGAGGAATATTGGCAACAACGGTCTTCCGCAACTTGGCTCAAGCTCGGTGACAAGAACACACCCTACTTTCATGCCATAGCCTCCCAACGAAGACAAAATAACACCGTCTTGAAACTACTCCATAATAATGAAATGGTGCAAAATTATCATCTCATCAACTCTATTTGTACTTCCTTCTTTAAATCCTTAATCGGTTGCCCTGACCTCTCTAACCTAAATTTTGATCTCTCCTCACTATACCCACCAACAGAAATTTCACCATCACTTATCCACTTAGACTCACCTCTTACTCATGAGGAGATCAAAAGTGCGATTTTCTCACTTCAAAAAGGAAAATCTTGCGGTCCGGATGATTTTCCTAGTGAATTTGTCCAACACTTTTGGGAATTAGTTAAAAATGATTACATTCAAATCATAACCGATTCTTAACATAATAACATTGACCTTAGACGTCTTAATAAAGTCACGATCACTCTCATCCCTAAAAAAGAAGATGCCATTGAGATTTCGGACTTTCGTCCGATTAGTATCATCTCATTACCCATTAAAATTATTACCAAACTACTAGCCACACGGCTTCAACCACACATCGATAGGGGTGAAAACGGTTCGGATCGGGGTCATATCATATCCGTATCCGTATTATTTTTTCGGATCCGGATACGAATACGGATAACTTCGAATACGGATTCGGTTCGGATATATATACTATACGAATACGGTTCGGATATTATCGAATACAAATACAAATACGGAGTTATTTTGGATATCAAAACGTATATTGTAACATAAGATGCAAACATTATCATATAACTAATACAAAACAAACCATGTGATTTTACCACAAGAAATTTGCTAACAATTATAACTTTCACAAATTTAAATTACACCATCATACTACAGCACAAGTCGACCATCACATTTCTTCAAAAAAAAAAAAAATATTACATTTCTATTGCATACAAAAGCATTACTATTAAACATGTCCCAAAGTAAAATAATAATCTTCATACTACAAACAACACAAAATATAATTTACCCAAATATAATACTACTACTACTATTATTAATTAGATGGCTAGAAAATCTTCATAAATTGATGGAACATCACCTAAAATAAAAAAAAATACCAATTAAAAAAATTATAATAGATGAAAAATAATAAATGATAATAAGTAAGCAGACATAAAAATATATGTATATTTAAGCATTAAAAATATATCACCTTTTCTATTGCCTTTAACCCAATCTTGCATACAAACCACCGCCTCGACAATCTCCGGGTCCAGCCGGCTCTTATAAGGATCAATTACCCGACCACCCGTACTAAAAGCCGATTCCGATGCAACGGTTGAAACCGGTATAGCCAACACATCACGAGCAATTCTCGAGAGAATAAGGTATTCCTTTCCTTCCGTCTTCCACCAAACAAGTATATCAAAATCTTCTTCTTCGCTAAAAATAATGGGTCTCTCCATATAATTATCCAAATCAGACTTATATGAACTTGTTTGCTTTCTCTCCCTTATAAACTTTTGTAACTCCACATTCACATCATCTTCATCAACATCATCATTACCCGAACCACCACCAATAACAAACCTATTACTTTTAGTCACTTGATTCAAAGTATTTTGAAACTTCAATTTGTATTCCGAATGTAAATCCCTTAAAACTTTTAATACCTTGTCAATTTCATTTCTATCATTATTTTCATAAATATGTGTATAATAAAATTCAATCAAAATCATCTTATAGCGCAGATCTAAAAAAGAAGCAATAGCCAATACGGTGTTCGATTGGTTCCAATATTTATTAAATTTTTCTTTCATTGAAGTGGCCATTTCAACAATGATCGGGTTACTATCTTGAAGCCATGCTTCAATTTTCAACTTAATAACACAAAATTTTTGAAAAAACAAGTTGGAAGTGGGATCGTTCCCGTAAGAAGTTCGGTGATTGTGTAAAAAATCTTTAAGCATTTGCAAAACCCATTTATTTCATTCCATTGTTGGTCGGTAGGAAAATTAGTGAACCTTGAGGAATTAGTGAAATGCATCCTTTTAAACGCGTCTCGAAAATAGTATGCATCACTAAGCATCATGTAAGTCGAGTTCCACCGAGTCGAGACATCCATTGAAAGTCCTCTTTTTTTTATCTAGTGAACTCTCTTGCGCTCTAATTTGGAACTCTTCATACAATAAAGGGGAGTTTTTTTATTTTTACAACAATTTCCCTTACATCCTCAATCGCTTTCTTAATCTTTTTTAAACCATCTTGCACAACTAAATTAATTATGTGCGCCGCACACCTTACATGAAACAAGTCCCCATTAGAAACAAGAAAATTATTTTTACTAAGACGCTCAACCATTTTCTTAATGCACACACCATTTGCGCTATCATTATCTAATGTAAATGTAAATAATTTCCTATCAAGATTCCAATCACACAATTTTTGTAACACCGCTTCACTTAGATTATCACCTGTGTGCCTACCTCCCAAACACATAAAATTCAAAATTCTTTTTTGAATACTCCAATTATCATCAATAAAATGAACCGTTATACACATATAACTTTTGGTTTGTCTTGAGGTCCAAAGATCCATGGTACCACTAAATCTACAAGAACGTGAACCCAAAAAGCTATACACATTCATTTTTTCTTCAACGTACATGTCGAGTATCTCTTTCCTACAAGTAATCCGTGATTTCATCATAAATGAAGGTTGGAGAGTGTTTATAAAATCCACAAAATACTCATGCTCTACAATCGAAAATGGATACTCGTGCATTGCTATAGCTAGCATTAATTTTTTCCTACTAGCATTTGCATTATACTTAAACTGCTCAATTTTTCCTTCATTTATATTGAGTTCCGTTTGTCCACTTTGACTTTTATGGAATCTATACTCAAATGGGTGGTACCTTTACCACTACTTCCATTGAATTTCCGTGGGCAAATTTTACAAGAAGCTATTATCTTCGTTACTTCCTTCCCATTTTCTACTTTCTTAATAACTTCTCTATCAAACCATTGCCAAACTTTGGAGCTCAACTTCTTTTGTTTTTTAGCAACAGGTTCGGGTGAAGGAGACGGGTCGTTGTTAGGAGGTTGAGGAGTTTGAGAGCTTGATGCCATCTTGTTAGGAGTTTGAGAGCTTGATGCCATCTGAAATATAAGAAATAATAATTTATAGCAAATAAAAGTTTGAATAAAAAAGATGAGCTTGAAAGTCTTATAATTTGTAATAAACAAGGAAACAATACATGAACAATGAGACAGAGAAAAAAATATGCATGTGTAAGACTAGAAAAATATGTCCCATTTTTCATGGCACTAGAAATTGAGACAGAGAAGAAACAATACAGTAACATGAATAATGTGTTTAGCATGTTACAAAATTATAACTAAACTTATTACCATGTGCTAGGAGTATAGTTCGAATAAAATATTAAATATAACTAATATGAACCATGAATTTTACTTAACTCTAACTCTAGAAATTGAGCTAAATTGACCAATACGACCTCAAGTATAAGCTAAAATAAAGTATCTACAACAATAACAATGATTTTGGTACCTTATGTTGGATAATTTTGTCTGGTGGGAAAAAAGAAGAACAACAAATAGCGTTGAGAAAAATTGCAAGCAATGGCTAGAGGAGGAGGACAACGAGAAGAAACGAGTAGAGAGAAAGGATCCGTAGCTAGAGTCAAGACACCATTTTCGTTTTTCACTTCGTAAAATTCACGTTTGAGAAAAATAGTTCATGTGGGGTATCAGTATCAGTATCAGGTATGGTTACTGGTATAGTGGTATCTTGAAGAAGAAGAAGAAGGGATATTAATATATTATGTATATTTTATAAATGGGTTATAAATTTATTTCGTTTGGGTTTTGAGTCTTTGACTGAGTTTGAGGGTATGTATGTTGTTTATTGAATGAATGATGGGTATTATATTGTATTGGATAAATAAGTATTGTTTATTCGGTAGGTAATTTCAATGTCACGTCTCATATATCTATGAGATTCAAAATTGATATCCGGATATCCGTTTTTTAAAATATCCGGATCCGGATATTATTCGTATCCATATTCGTATCCGGATGTCAAATCAATTATCATATTCGTATTTGTATCCGAATAAAAATATCCGTATTCGTATCCGTATCCAGTCGAATATGGATATTTCTATTCGAATATGGATATTTTACGAATACGGTTCCGGATCGGTCGAATATTATCCTATCCGTTTTCACCCCTACACATGGAACACCTAATAGATAAAATCGATCCATTATTGACACGTTTCTAACCACTAGGGAGATGCTCAACTTTGCACATAAAAATAAAATACCAACCGTCATGATGAAAATCGATTTTAAGGAAGTTTTTGATAACATCTCATGGAGTTTCCTCATAAATATACTTCATACATGCGGATTCCCTCCCCGTTGGATTCATAAATATACTTCATTCACATCCTCTCTTCCTCGAGCTCCTCTATCAAAACAAATGGCATCTCCGGCCCCTACTTTTTTCATAAACGTGGAGTCCGCCAAGGTGACCCTCTATCCCTCCTTCTCTTCAAACTTGCGGTTGACGCACTTCAATCCATCCTCGCTAGAATCAACTCATTTCTCACCAATTCCATTCATATAGCACCAAAAACATTCCAATACGCTGATGACAGAATTATATTCATAAAAGCCCACCCACAAAATCTCAAAATCCTCATGGAGACCCTAAAATACTTCTCTCTCATGTCGGGACTTGAGATCAATTGGGTCAAAAGTTCTTTTACCCCGTTATCCATCCCACCACATCTACATGACACAATTAAAGCCATCTTGAAATGCCCGAAACGTGTGCTCCCAATCAAGTACCTCAGATTGCCACTAATCCTCAAGAAACCTTTGAAGATCACATTCCTTCCTCTCATGAAAAAAATGCAATCTCGACTTGCATCTTGGAAAGGAAAATTACTTAGCTATGGGGGAAGAATAACGCTCATTAAATCGGTACTATCGGCACTCCCAACATATATGATACAAGCATTTCTCCTTCCGACTGGAGTCATTAATAAATTAAACAAAATCATACGCTCATTCTTTTGGAAAAGAGTTTCTAAATGTAGTGGCGGCCATTGTTTGGTTAATTGGCGCACTTGTTGCCTACCGAGAAAAAAATGGGGGGCTAGGTATCATGGATATGAAATCACACAATATTGCTTACGATGGTTGTGGAGGATAGACCATCAATCACAATTCATTAGGCACGATATCATACATGATATTTATGATTGTCACTCGGCCAGGGAGCTAGTGCATACAACCCCGTCTACCGTCTCCTTTTTCATCTCCGACTTAAAAACCCTTCTCCCGGCGTATACCTCAGCTACGTCGGTCATTTCATCCGAGGTAAACTGGAGATGGGGCAACGCCACATCATACACTTTGAAACTAGCCTACTCCACCCTCATCAACCCCGGTATCTCAATTCCATGGCAACGACATCTTTGGGGAATAAAAGCACCCAAGAAAGTGAAGATGTTTCTCTGGCTCGCCATTCGAGGAAGAGTGCTCACGGCGGATCAACTCAATAAACGCAATTGGCCGAATGACCCAATCTGCGCATTATGTCAACAAACTCAGGAGACATGTGCCCATCTCCTCTCTACGTGCATTTATTCGACCAGTGTGTGGACCCACATTCTTGCCGACTGGGCAATTTCGGGTGGGCCAACTCACTTTTTTGACAGATGGATGACCACCAGGAAAAAACTCCATGGCCCCCGACGGCACAAATGGGACACCACATGGGCAGCGACATGCTGGTCCTTGTGGAAAGAACGAAACTCAAGAGTATTCCAACAAAACAGCACGGCCCACAAACAAATTGTTAAACGGAGTAGAGAGCTGGCTGACCTTTGGCTCCACAAATGCTAAATCAATGGAGACACTATTCGTCTCATACAGCTCTAGTTTAGGAGTTATCATAGATCCTTTTCATTTCTATTTTGTCTATTTAAGATTGTATCACCCAAGTTTGTGTCTCACAAACAGTTGTAATCGTTTTCCATTACTATGAATGAAAAATTAAGCGAGCAAACGCTCGTAATTTTCTTCAAAAAAAAAAAAAATTCATTAGACTCTTGTATTAAAATCTAATTGGAAATCAAATTGCAGATCAACCTAGGGTTGGATGAGGCGGGGGTCAACCTAGGATCTTTTATGGGTCATCTATTCTTTATTCTTTTATGGGCCTTGTTCTTTATTTCTCTTTTTTGCTCTTTAATTATTCAGCCCGTTAGCTAGAATGGCTTATTTGATGTATTAGGTAGAGGGTGATTGATGTTGTAAATATTATATAAACCATTGTACTTTTTCTTTTCTTTTAATAGAAAATTTTATTTGGATGGGGGACATTTCCGAGCCCTCTCCAAATTCCTAAAAAAAAAATAAAAAAATTAGAACACTCATGTTATGTCAGTATGTTTGTACGTTATTTGACTATGCAAGTTAATAAGACAAATTAATTAAGTGGATGAATGAAATGAATCAAACGGTCTATGGTATGGAAAGCTTTGGAACTCCTCATTGTGCAAAAGCATATCGTTCTGAGTTTCACAAGAAGAGTTATATACATTGCCTACGGGCTTTGCTTGCAAAAAACATAAGATTTTTATATTAAAAAAATATTTTTAAGAAAGGTTTAGAGAATACTAGAGAAGCCCAAAAATATTGAATTGCTAGACTAGGACTCTAGATACAATACTAACATAGTTTATTAACCACTTTTCATTAAGAGTATTTAAAAAATAATTGTATTAAAACCCCTATAGGCTTTGGATAATGAGATTTTCGTTGTTATATGCATATAATTATGAAGAGTTGACAGGAAAATAGAAGAGAAGCACACAAATATATGATAATGTTTTCCCTTTGCATATTTTGATAAGTTCTTCAAGCTGCTATGTACTTTTATGTAATTTTTCTATTTCTTTTTGGGGCAATGCTTCCATACACCCACTTAAATCAAACATTTGCTCACACAATCTCATCTTAGCCCTTCATTTCGTGAGGGCAAAACAGGACTAAAGTGAAAAAACAAAATGAATGAGTATTTAACTAAAAGAAACAATTGCTAACCATATCCAAATTGTACCTTTTTTTTCTTTTTTTATATTTTCATTCCATACATTGCTTTGGGTGTATATCAAAATAATTTTCATAAACATATTATAAATAAATATTTTTCATCTAAAAATGATTTTTATATTATTTTTTGCTAGATGTTGTATGATGTAGATCCAACAAAGCCACGCTATGCATTTTTTGTTATAAAATTATGAAAGCATCATATATTTTTATAAAATGAATATATCATGTTATGAAAATATTATGTATGTAAGTAGCATTCAACTTGTGTATAAGTAGGATACAAATATTGAATTTGTGGGCAAAAAACCTATGAAATATATATATAAGTTATAATAGAAAATAATATATAACTTTAATAAAAAATAAATCTAAAAATATGATAAATAATAAATAGATAGACATATAATTACATACTCCAACTTTGTAGTAGATTTTCCTCCATTTTTTTTATAGATTTACTTTTATCCTTCATTACTAGTTTAATTTTGTGTGCGCTTTTTGGTGTTGGAAAAAGAATATACATTTGGTTATACATTTGTCAGAGATAAAGAGATATGATTGTAGATAAATAGAACTAATGAGAGAGTATGATTATAGATAAATAAAACTAATGAATGGACTGTGTGGTGGGTTGTATAAAACAAATAAATCAACCCGTTACACTAGAGTCATAAAGTTATAATTTCAATAGACTGTAATTATTGTTTCACCTAACTACTCATAATAGTGGTTCAAAATTACTAATAACCCTCTCATTTAATGATTTGTAACTGGTTGTATAAATGAAATTTACCTGCTAAACCGGCTGTATAATTTTAACCGATTATCCCAATTAAATCTAACCGTTAGATCTATTAAAATGGACGGTCCAAAATGATTGGGTGCATTGAAGAATTTCTCTTCCTTTTGTTTTCACAACTAATGTATACTTCCATTTATTCGTAGGAGAGAGAAATATTCTCTGAAGATGATAGTCATTTGAGAGAGAGGGTCGCCGTCCAAAGAAGAACCACCGCCCAAGAAGTTCACATGAGCGAGAGAGAGAGAGAGAGGAAAGGAAAGGAAACCCTAATTAATTGGAAGAAAGGTTGGCATTATCTGCATTGAAAAAACAATGGCTTGAATATGTAACTTTGGACTAATATATATTTTACAAATGATTTGATCCTAATATTAACTTCTTTTGGATGATATAATGAGTTCATTCAAAAAAGTTAATAAACCCTAATATATATTGCCTAAACTATACATGCATTTTAATTCGTTAGAATCTTAAGATACACACTTGTATCTCTATAGTGGAAATGAAGTTGCATATCCTAACTGAGAAAATATTATTCGATGCATCATAAGAATCAATAATTGCTTTTGATGAAACCCTCATGTTCTGTTATAAGTAGTCTTGGCCTTTCTTTGACTATGCAACTTAAAAGACAAAAATTTGGAGGATCAATGAAATGAATCAATGGTCTATCACATAAAAATTAGCTTTAGTGTACTTTCATTTGTTCGTCATTGAGTATAAAGTGTCAGATACGTTTCTATATGTGCCTTTGTATCACAAGGAAACTATCAATTATGATCAATATATACATGGAAAGGAGATCAATCAAATCAGGGGGCGCAGCTGGAGGGCCGTGTATGGAAATGAATCTCGTACGTTCTCACCAAGGTTAGGGTTTCACGGTTCTATAAAAGGAAGACCCTTACCTAAGGAGAAGACACACCAAAATCCATTCAATACACAAAAATCCCCGCCTCCTATAGCCCAGCCCCAAAACCCAAAATCCTAATTTGTTTCCTTCATTGGTATCAAGAGCAAGGTTCCGATTTTCGAAACCCTAGATTCAGAGCTGCAACGACACTGTACGGTGGACCTTTTTGCCGTGAGATCCCGTTGGTAGGAGGCAGCTTTGTTTTAGACGATCGCTCCTGTTCTTCGCTTCAACTCTGTATACGTTTTTCTGTCTTATTTTTTTCCCTCTCTTTCGTTACTACGTGTCTGTATTGTTGAGTTGGGGGAGATAATTCTTACCAGTGGGTCCCAGTAACTATTTTATCATTTTTTTAAATTGTTGTTCAGCTCAGTAACCATCAATCTAACCAGTCCACTTGTGTATTGTTATTTTCTATCTCTGTTAACTATTGATCCACTTAACCATTGTTTTGTATTGGCCCATCACTAAATTGTTACAGGCCTACTACCTTTATCAATCACTTAATTATTTAAAGTTTGCATGGCCCATATGTTGTCTTTAGGCCTCATTAAAACGGACCCCTTGCATGTTTGTCTCTGCTTATTATTTCTGTCCTAATTTCTCTTTATTTAACTAGGCCTCTTGTTTGTTTGTTGTTAACTGTTATGTCGTAATAAACCCGGACCACTAGTTGTGTTGTTGTGCTACTCTTAAATTATAAACCTGTTTCATATTTTTTTTAACCTTACCAAATAAAGTAATAATAATTATAATTTATTCAATAATAGTTTTTTATTTTTATTTAAGTTAGCTTCGGTATAGAAGCAAATATTTAAGTAAATTTTATAACTAGTTTTAGATTATATATTTCTTCTAAGTAGTTATACCTCTTCAATTATTAGAGATGTCGAACTCCACCGTTAATGTCAAAATTACTCGGATTGAGCATTTGAACGGCAATAATTATGGCATTAGGGTCGAGAAGGTGACCCATGCCCTGATAGTCCATTGCTTGGACTATGTTTTGGAAAAGGACCGACTTGTCTTGGCTTCTACGGCAACTGAAGCGGAAAAGAAGGTAGCCGAGAAGTGGGATAGTGACAATAAGATCGCTAGATGTACCATCCTAATGTTAATGGATGACAATTTAATGAAGGTGTTCAAAGAACACTCAAGTGCTAAAACACTTCTAGCGGCAATTAAAGAAAAATATGACATTAAATCCCAAACGCATATACAACTATTGTTGCAGCGTTATAACTATTGTCATATGCAAGAAGGTACTGATGTGGTTGACCATGTCAACAACATGATGCTGATGGCGAAGGACCTTGAAGCCCGGGGATCTCCGATTTCGGAGAAGATGCAAGTTTTGACGATAATCAATAGTCTGCCCCCTTCTTAGGCACTGGTGCAGACGGCGATGCGGATCGTCATCAACAACATCAGCATGAAGGATTTACCGCATCAGTTGGCCTATCAGCAAGAGTGCATGAAGGGAGTCCATAATACGGATCTAAATCTGTCGCAAGCAACTCCCGTAGATGCTGAGACATATGCCGGTAAATGTGTTCAAAACACGGGTCCTTTTCGTCCGAAGGGTAAGTTCAGACAACCATTCCAGAAGAACTTCAAGGTGAAAGGCAACGCAGGTCCCGCTGTTAAGGGTGCGTGCTTCAAATGCAAGAAGGTGGGTCATTTCAAGGCCCAGTGCCCTTCGAATCAAGGAAAGAAGAAGAACGGTCAAGGTGGAGGATCTAACAAGGACTTGGTCATGGTGACCGAGTACAACTTCTCTTCTTCGATAGCCGATGGGTGGTGGATCGATTCTGGAGCCACAAAACACATAGCGCGGACATGTCAGGGATTGGTGGAGTCAAAACCAGTAAACCCGAAGGAGCATCGAATCTACATGGGAAACGACGCATACACTGAGGTGCAGGCGATTGACACCTACAAGCTAAATGTGGACAAGTTTAACATACTTCTCATAGACGTGTTGTATGCTCCCGGAATGAGGCGGAATCTCATTTCCGTCCCGATGCTGGTTAAGAAAGGTTATGACGTGCGATTTTATCGGCAACAGAAGTTGGGAGTCCACACTGTGACAATTGGGAAGCATGGCGAGGCGTTGGCTCGTGGTATGCTTGACCCAGGACATGATTTGTTTAAGTTAAATGTAATAGAGAATAATGTTAGTGTGGCAAATAATTCTGATGTATCAGTTGATAATTCTAATGAGAATGATGATTTTCTTGATTATATTATGTCTCTCAATGATTATTTAGCTGATTCTCTATTATGGCACATGCGTTTAGGTCACCCAGGAAAACAAAGATTAAATAAAATCGTTAAAATAGGTTTATTACCTGAATTAACTAAGGTAGAATATGTCGCATGTGAATTCTGTCCTTCTGGTAAACTAACCAGGAAGCCTTTCTCAGTGGGAGAAAGAGCAACATAATTGTTAGAAGTTATCCATTCGGATATATGCGGTCCATTAAGTGTTAAGACCCATAGTGGTAAAGAGTATTTCATAACGTTTACTGATGATTACTCTGAATATGGGTATGTTTATTTGCTCAAAGCTAAGTCTGAAATATTTGATTACTTCATAAAGTACAAGAACGAAGTTGAGAATCAATTGAGCAAGAAGATTAAAATATTAAGGCCCGATAGGGGAGGAGAGTTTAACTCAAAAGAATTTGACAACTATTGCACAAGTCATGGTATAAAGAGGCAAACAACCATGAGTTATACACCACAGCAAAAAGGTGTAGCTGAGAGGCGTAATAGAACTTTAATGAACATGGTTAGGTGCATGTTGTCACAATCAAGTTTACCCAAGAGTTTTTGGGGTGAAGCGGTAAAGGCTGCTGCGTATGTCCTGAATAGATTACCAACTAAATCGGTAGAGTCAACTCCATATGAATTATGGAAAGGTAGAAAACCAATATTATCCCATTTAAGAATGTGGGGATCAGTAGCTCATGTGTTGACCCACAACAACATAGGGATAAGTTAGACTCTAAGACTGTAAAGTGCAGATTTATTGATTATTCTGAGAAGTCAAAGGGTTATAGGTTCTATAGTATTAAAGACAAAAGGGTTGTAGAAAGTCGTGATGCTGAGTTCTTTGAAAATAGTAAAGTGGAAGAACCAACGAAAGAGGATGATAGACCTCTACTGATCTTAGACGACTTCTATAAGGATGTTTTATTAGAACCTATAGTGACTAATGAACCTCAGGACATTCAAGAGAACATTGTACAACCAAGTGATCATCCTATATTGAGAAATAGGAATGCGCCATCCTACCTAGATGATTTTGAAGTTTACAATTGTGAGATCTCATATATTGCACTTAGTGCGGATGCAGAGGATATGTCAGATCCTTTGAGTTATTCGGATGCGATTAATTCGCAGGAATCCGAGTCATGGTTGAATACCATGAAGGAAGAGATTGAATCAATTGTAAAGAATCAAGTATGGGAGTTAAGTGAACTCCCGGCTGATAAAAAGGCAGTTAGTTGTAAATGGGTGTTTAAAAGAAAACTAAAGCCAGATGGTACGATAGACAAGTATAAGGCTAGGTTGGTAGCCAAAGGATTCACCCAGGTTGAGGGTCTGGATTATCAGGAGACATATTCTCTGGTGGTAAAGTTTGCGTCTATCAGGATATTATTGGCTTTAGTTGCATATCTAGATTTGGAATTACACCAAATGGATGTGAAGACCGTATTTCTCAATGGTGATTTGAAGGAGGTCATATATATGAGGCAGCCTGAAGGGTTTGAGGTAAAGAACCAAGAAGACAAGGTGTACAAGTTAAGGAAGTCCTTGTACGGTCTGAAACAATCCTCCCGTCAATGGTATCTGACTTTCCATAAGTTTGTTTTACAACTAGGATTTGTTGTGAACAAGTTAGACAATTGTGTGTATACTTTGAAAAGTGGGAGCAGTTTTTGCATCTTATCTTTGTACGTAGATGACATTCTACTATGTGGTAATGATTTGAAATTAATTAATAAAATCAAATCTGATTTTAGTACTCGGTTTGAGATGAAAGACATGGGTGAAGCATCTTATATCCTAGGAATTCAGATTACCATAGATAGAGAAAATAAGATGTTATGTCTGTCTCAGGAAAGATACTTGAATCAAATAATCAAAAGATTTGGAATGCAAAATAGTACACCTGCTCCAACACCTGTGGTAAAAGATAAGAAATTATCTAAGTCACAATATCCCTCAGAAGGTCAACCTAGACTTGGTGTGCCTTATGCTCAGGCAGTGGGAAGTTTGATGTACGCGATGTTGTGTACAAGACCAGACTTAGCTTACCCTATTAGGATAGTTAGTAGATACCAAAGTAATCCTGGTATGACCCACTAGGAAGCGGTAAAAGAATATTTAAATATCTTAAAGGCACTAAAAGTTATAAGCTTTGTTATCAAATAGATTCGCTTGAATTAATAGGTTACTCTGATTCTGACCTCGGAGGAGACATAGATGATCGTAAGTCGATCTCTGCACATGTATTTTTGTTTGGAGGTGGTGCAGTTTCTTGGTCAAGCAAGAAACAAGGATGTGTGGCACGGTTCACACAAGAGGCAGAGTATATTGCTTGTAGCATGGCACGGTCTGATTTTGACCTCGGGATTATTAGTGGACCAGTTGATACATACTGTGATAATGAACCCGTTGTTTCATTGATTAACGGCGGGTCCAATAGTTCTAAAGGACGACATATAGACATCGAATATCACTATATCAAGGATTTGGTGGAAAGAGATGAGGTCAAGGTAAGTTACATTTCAACTGATATGGTTGCTGATCATTTGATGAAAGGAATTAGTTTTAATGATTTCATCAAGCATGTTAACTTGATGGGACTCAGAAATGTCTGAGTTGTTTTGTAGCTGAGTCTATCCAATGTTTAGAGTAACCTAGCAGCATGAATGTGAATATTGATCGGGAATATTGGAGCTTATGCTTGGTCTATCTAGTCATAGAGTAACCGGTTGGCATAAGTTTTTATTCGGCAAATGCACAAGTGGGAGATGTTAAATACGTTTCTATATGTGCCTTTGTCTCACAAGGAAACTATCAATTGTGATCAATATATACATGGAAAGGGGATCAATCAAATCAGGGGGCGCAACTGGAGGGCCGTGTATGGAAATGAATCTCTTGCGTTCTCACCAAGATTAGGGTTTCACGGTTCTATAAAAGAGAGACCCTTATCTAAGGAGAAGACACACCAAAATCCATTCAATACACAGAAATCCCCGCCTCCTATAGCCCAGCCCCAAAACTCAAAATCCTAATTCGTTTCCTTCATAAAGAACTCTCTGTAGATGATAGTCACTAGAGAGAGAGGGTGCCGTCCAAAATAACCGGCCAAGATGAGAGAGAGAGAGAGAGAGAGAGAGAGATTTGAGATAATTGGTGATTGGAAGAAAGGTGGCATCTGCATTTGAAAAAAAATTGTCACTGGTTTGAATATGAAAATTTGGACTAACTATGCTTCCAAAAAATGTTTCTGATCCTAGTTAATTAACTTCCTTTAGATATAGTTTATTTCTCACATATCTCTTGCAATCATGCTTAGTAACATAACTCTATTAATATATAGAAGTCATATATATTCTATGTTTTTATGGGAAAAATATATTCTAAGTTTGTATTAACGAGGCTGTTCTTTATCGGCTACACTCTAAAAAAACGAGGCCGTTCTTTCAAACAAGTTCATAAACCCTAATAATGGTGTGCTAACCTACAAACAATCTTCAATGTGGTTCCTTCAAACTAAGTTTTATTTTGAGAGATTTTTTTACGTTTAAATCAATGTGGTTCATTCAAACAAGTTCACAAACCCTAATATTGGTCGGCTAAACGACACGTCCCTAATATTTCAGATTCATTGACTATTGCTCTTACATTTGTAAAATTAATGGCCATTAGAAAATACGTCGCAATTGAGCCAATATTTTGATCGCGATGCTTTGGTTCGTAATTTTTTCAACCAAAACTGAAAGTCTCGAGTGATGTGGCCTCTTATATAACCCTAATATTTTGGATTCATTGACTATTGTGCTTAAATTTGTAAAATTAATGGCCCATTTGAAAATATGCCTCAATCAAGAACCGATAATTTTGATCATGATGCTCTGGTTCCTCATTTTCCGATATTTAGACCTCGACGCTCTGGTTCCTCATTTTTTTAACTAAACCGTAAGTCTCGAATGATGTGGCCTCTTAGATTTTAAAAATATTTTTGACAATAATTAAGATGTTTGTCAAATGCATATAAAATGGTGAATTGCGTGCGAAAAAATAAATTTGAAGGGAAGAACTTTGTAATAATTATACTGCAAAGGTTCTTATGTATAATAAAAAACTTGGTTATCATGCACATTTAATGCTGAATATACGGGTTCTAGGCTTCTTTCTATTGATTCTTTGAAAACTTAATATATTTTTATTAATTAATCAGATCGAGAGGTGTAAGTGTTTTTTCAAGATGAGAGAAATAAGAGCCAAGAGAGATGAACGAAACCTCATTTGAGATAGGGGGGTTGGAAGAAAGGTGACCGTTGTGAAAAAATTGCTTGTGAACAGTAAAAAATTTTGAGTAACAATCAGGCTTCAATAAAATTTTGTGACTTTTAACTCTTCTCCTATGTAGTGAAAATGAGATGGTATGGGGGAAACATTACATTTATATATAACTGTCTCTCAACTTTTAAAGTCTGAATACTATAGATCATTAGACCGGATTGCTAAGTTTTGTGACCTTAAGCTACTAATTAGTTTGGTTGTTAGTTTTTGTTATTATTCAATTATAAACAAATAAACCGCTTAAAAACATTGAAAAATATAGCTCTTCAAATAATAAGCTAAAAATGCACATGGCCAAATATTGTTACCTCAACCTTTGTTTCTTGTTTTTCTTTTTTATTTGTATATGCGATAGCATGCACTTGTCAAATGCATATGAAAAATGGTGAATTGCGTGAGAAAAGTTAAAATTCGAGGGGAGAACTTTGTAACAATTATACTGCAAAGGTTCTTATGTATAATAAAAAAACTGTTATCATGCACATTTGTTGAATAAATATTCCTTTTTTTTTTTTGAAAGTTTGTTGAATATATATTCGGATCTAGGCTTCTAGCTGGTAGGTACTTTTTAATGATTTTTTGAAAATTTACTATATTTTTATTAATAAGACCGAGAGGTGTAAGAGTTCTTTGAAGGAGAAAAATAAGAGCCATGAAAGATGAAAGAAACAAGAAAGGTGACGGTTGTGAAAAATAATTGCGTGTGGATAGCGAAAGTTTTGACTAACGTATCTAATCGCTTCAATCAAATTTTGTGACTTTTCACTCTCACTTTCTCTCTCTGTAGTGATAGTGAGATGGTATATGGGAAATTTTACATGTGCACTCAACTTTAAAGTCTGAATAATAAATATATCATTAAACAGGATTCGTAAGTTAGAATTTTTTTTAGCATTATTTTCGAAAATAATTGACCAAATAGCAACTAGCACTACAGCCAGCTATCCTGGTAGTAGATATCTTCTACCGTCAGAATTATTGGCGATAGTGTTTAATTTTCAACTTTTTCTATCAGCGGCCTTAAACAGATTAATTAATAACAAATAAGTTTCTACCGCCAGCTATTTTGACGGTAGATGCGCAAAAATTAATTTTTTAGATTTCAAAATTTCTACCCGTTTTAGCAAGAAAATTAGCGCAAAAATTTGAAAATTAGGGTCTACCGCCAGATATTCTGGCAGGAGTTGTCTACCGCCAACTATTATGGCGGTAGTGGTAATTTTGTAATTTTTTCTAGGTCAACCCGTTATCAAACCCGATAAGAAAAAAAAATAAAAAATACCAATAGCTGGCGGTAGAAACCGTGGCTTAGCTTATGGACAAATCTGCAAAAAAAAAATATATATACGTCCACCGCCAGAATTCCTGGCGGTAGACGCTGAATCCCTTATTAAAACCCATCCAACCCCTCTCTCTCTCTCTCTCCCCCATTTCTCCACCCGCCTCCATCAAAGAAAAACAAAAAAAACGATTTTTCAGCGGAAAAAAAACAAAATTTGGGGAAATTACGCGAAAATATTTGGGAATTAAAGAGAAGAAGGAAATAGAGAGAAGCCAAGAAAATGTTAGATCTTTTAGTTTGTTTTTGAATTTAGGGTTTAGGGTTATTTGTTGTTGATTTGTTTAAATTGATAGAAATTAGTGTGAAATAAGTTTGGATTTGTTGAAATTAGTTATATTTCTTTCAATAGATTGCTTTAAATTGGTCAGAATTAGTTTGATTTTGAGTTTTGAATTAGGATTTTTTTTTTTTGGATTTGTTTGTAGAAGGAGAAGGAGAAGAAATTGTTAATTTTTTGCGATTGAAATTTGAGGTATTTTTTTTCATATTTTTTTGTATATTATTTAATTTCGTTATTGTATTTATATATGATTTGATTAGGTAATTTATTATTTTTTAGTTTTTATTTAAATTATTTATTAGTAGTTATTTTTAGTAGTTATTTATTTTGAAGTTATTTATATTATTTTGGGGTTATTTTTTGTTAGTAGCAATTTTTGTTAGTTATTTTTTTATAGTTATTTTTTAGTGGTTATTTAATTAGATAATTTATTATTTTATTTTTAGTGGTTATTTAATTAGATAATTTATTATCCATTATTTAATAAGGTAATTTATTTAAACATTATTTAGTATATTTATTTATTTTTAGTAAATTTATTTATTTTTTAATTAGTTTGTTTATATTTACATAGTGATGGCATCTAGAGCCGGACCTAGTCGCCGGACGAATAAGGGGAAAGCTCCTATAGTCGAAGAAGATGAACCTCCGAAATATTCTCTCAATGAATTATAAAACGAACATAGGACGAGAGTTTTTGCGCAACAAGGTGGAGTGATAGAATCGGAAGCATTCCGTTTCAGGCAACACCACCTTACGGTATTTATTTTTTAATTTGATTTTATAAATTTATTTTTTTATTACGTATTAATATCTTTTTTTTTCCGTTTTTGCAGGTGCCATGGAACAACCTTTACATCCCTTATCTTAAAAAGGCTTGTTTGTTGCAAGTTGCTAAGATCGGTTATATACCGCAAGACAAGAACCGCTCTACAAGAACATGGGAGAAAGGAAACGCATACATTTCACATGGCCCACGGGGAGATGACGATTACACTGGAGGACTATCGTGTTTGTTGGGGTTGAGAGTTGACGGGGATCCCATATGTATGCGTACCAAAGACGTTAACTGGGGCCAAAAAATTACGGATATGCTCGGAAAAACACCCGGCGTAAACGACTCCAGACATGATAGCGCGGTGATGATCAAAAGAAAATGGTTCGCCCAAATTTTTGCTGATTTGGAAGAAGGGTCTCCCGAGCTAATGAGAGAATATTATTGCCGCGCGTACATACTCGCATTGTGTAATGATATTTTGTTTACGGAGACGTCGGGAGATAGTGTATCGGTTGTTCCTCTGGTATTTTTAGAGGATATGAAAAAATTAGAAGATTGGTCATGGGGTACTGCAGTGTTAGCGTATTTGTACAGGGAGTTATGCAAGAGCACGAAAATTGGGAAGAAGAATGTGGGGGGTTATGTTGTGTTGCTTCAGTTGTGGGCGTGGACGCATTTCAAGTTCGGATGACCGAAACCAGAGCACAGTATGGACCCGGATCGTTTATAAATGTACGATGATCCGGATGAGAATGATATTATTGGGTTTTTTTGGATTGGCCCCAGTATCAAAGAGAGACCCGGATCTACTCATTTGTGGGGAAATCGAGACCAGTTGGACAACTTTCATGAATCTCAAATTGAATAGACATCATACGACCATTATCGCGAGAGACTACTACCGATTTGCGGCCTTGAAAGAGATTCGATGCTTATTCGGGCGAAGTTGATTTATTTGTGGATCGTCAAGCATTATCGCCCGCATAGGGTGATGCGACAGTTCGGGTTTCATCAAAAAATACCCCCACAAGAAACGTGTGCATATAATAAAACATTGCACAAGATGATTCATAACCGCGGGGATGATTGGCCTACCGTTCACGCGGAATATATTCAGGAGTAGAATTATGCCAGATGGGAATATTGGTTGCATAATGAGCATAAATTGAAGAGAAGGTCGTGGAATCTGGCGAACCGTTTGGATTACATGCGTTGGTATGGAAACGAATCCGCGAGATTTGTGCAGTCAACCATCTCGCATGGCTCGTCCTCGTATCGTCCGATTGTTCCGGACAAAAAAATCGGTAATGTTAATTTATTTTTAATGTTAAATAATTTTAATATGTTAATATTTTTTTAGTTACAATATAATGATACTTTATTTATTTTAAGATGAAAAGCTTTACAAGGGCCTGTAAGATGGGGTTAAAATCCGTTCGGAAAAGATGGAGCGGGAAGAAGATGAGAGCCGTCATGCGGGACATGTTAGGGTGCATGAAGACGGGATATGTTAAGGCTAATGAATATTCCTCCGGACTTCCATGGCATTAACTCGACCGACCCGAAGAAGAAGCTGATGATGATGATGATGATGATGACGACGACGATGATGACGATGATGATGAAGGAGATGGCGTCTCGATAGAGGCCGGGGTAGAACTCAGACTGAGCCTCAGCCAGGGCATGGTAGGGGGACGTGGTAAGGGGCGCAGGGGTCGGTAGATTTATTTGTGTTATTTATGATGTATTATTTTGGATTATGGTTTAGTTTGGACTGTGGTTATTTGGATTATTTCCGTTAAGTTTAGGTTTAGACTATTTATGTTATGTTTAGGTTTTAGACTATTTATGTTATATTTGTTGGTTTTATGTCCTAGGCCTTTGTATATGAGATCTAGTTGTATCTGTTGTGTGAATCAAACTTTGTATTTGTTTAGAGATATTTAATAAAGTGTGTATTGGTTATTTTATTCTTTTGATTTAAAATAAATCTTGAATATGTTATTCAGCTTTGTATCATCAGAATATGTGATTCTGATAGTAAAATTACATAGTAGTATAAAAAACGTATTCTAAACCATCTCTGGTCATTTATAAGATATTTGTGGAGACAAATATGCTTGCAGAATCATATACAATATACTTATTTAAGTATGCAAGCTATAAATGTACATCAGTATGTTAGTTGTTTGATGATCATGTTTTACTGATCATAAATAAGTGTTACCAAATCATTAACATAGATATATGTTAGAGAAAATATATTGAATTGACCCACCTGGAGAATACCACATGGTTTGTGTCATTGGTGTGTCTCATCAATAGTATTGTTATCCTTAGACTTGAGATTATCTCGGTTTTCTACATATGGAATTATGCACTTTAACATAATCTAACGTTACCTTTAACCGGGTAACCAGAAGGGTTATGATTATGTACATAATGAAACATGCGGAGGAATGAGATAGATCAAGATACGATTTGTTCCTCTCGTAAATGAGAGAGATATCTTAAGGTCTCTTGATGAGTTTGATTGAAGAAAATGCACGGCCGTGCTCGAATGAATTAATAAGGAGTTATTAATGTCATTCATGCTTCGATCAAATTCGGGATCAAGAAACGTTATCGTACTATATAAGGTTGACACAATCCATGCCTTATGGTCTATATAGATATCGTATAACAAAGGGATACAATACAAGGACAACACATAGGTTTGGATCGAATCATCGATATTTACTTAAATTAGGTAGTCATGATGGCTTGCTAGGGTCCGCTCATGATTTATAATCAGTTGTGATTATTGCCAACATTAAGTAAACCTATAGGGTCACACACAAAGAACAACCGTTGAAATGTACATAGAAAATAATAACTTATGTGATGAGTTATATAAAAAGTTATATAGTTATTGCCACATATAATCTTTCATCTTGTATGATAAGATGTGTTACACATATGGTTACATAGTAACTAAGTACATATGATTAAATGAACAAAGGTTCTTCTTTGAAAAGGTGGACTATATATACACAAATGGCTCTCAGATTTCAGTCTATGCCATTCATAATTCTCATTCTATTTTGTTAGACAAAAGAGAGAGAAAGAGAGAGAAAATTCCGAATTTCTCTTTGGAATTTTCTGTGATTCAAAACGTGAAGAACGGAGACTAGCATATCCTTTCTTCATCCGTTTAAAGGGGTTATTCTGTGTGGATACTGATAGAGGACAAAACGATTCGTGACGTCTTATTGATTCGGTTGAATTTGTGAAAGTCGTTTTGGAGAATCGATTTGATTGAGAATTGAATTGGTTGTGAGTCATTTCGGTTGGAGAAGCGATTAGAGATGCTTTTAAACGAACGTGTATGTGTGGTAAAAATCGGTAATCGTTACCGGTTTGTCATGATAATGGAGGCATAAATCGAAGGCATTCATCCATTGTGTTTATTAAGCATCATATTCTTCATAGTGTTATACAACAATCAATCACCAAAAATAGTAATTAACGGGGTATATATATATAGGATGACTAAAATACTTTGAAAATAAGTGTAAGTAATCCCCCCAAGCCTATAAGAAGGAACTTGTGTTCTCTGAAAATATATATAACACTGTAAATTGGCTCAAGGCCAGGTAGTTAAGTGTAAGTCATAGATCATGAATTCAATATCCATTTGCATTAAATAATGAATGTGGGACAATGAGTCATATCTATTCTATCAACAACAAATATATATATATATATATATATATATATATATATATATATATATATATATATATATATAAATCTAGTAAAATTTTTGTTATTCTTATTGACACTGAAGAAAAGTACAAACATGTTTCTTATGATAATTAAAATAACTGTATAACTGTTATAAGATCCAAGAGAAATTATGAATTTGGATTTGCACCATTTTATGAATTATTGAATATTTGTATTTACTTGAATATCATCCATTTATACTTCTACCTACGGAAATCAAGTATATAGCGGGGAATTATCTTCTGCCTAAAAGAATATATTGCTCTATTTGTATTTATGACTTTCTGAATCTGATCCATCTGCACTCCTAGTAATGAGAATAAGAATTAGAATTAGAATATATAAACATTATTTGGGGGGAAACTGGAATGAAGGAGTGATCTATGATGTACACACTTAGCATACTATAAATACCCCCTTACTAATTCTCATTTCAATGCAAGCCTCTTAAAATATATTCAAATACGAAACAGACATAGACATACATTAACAATACTTTTAAGTTACATGGCTGGTGTAAGTGATGAAAATGGCAAAAAATGGTGGTCGTGTTTTGCAAATAATAGTCATCAAGCGGCGAGTGAGTCGGTGCATGGTGCCCGCTTTGCAGCGGCTCAACTCGCGAAGAAATACACTTCTAAATGTGAGGCTTGTGTAGAAGAGAGTAAGGAATGTGACTGTGGACATGATAATTTGAGTCGACTCGCATGTGTATCAGATGATCATTGTCACGTCAAGCGTAGTAGCTCGTTCTTCCAATCTGTGCTCAACATGGTTGGAATGCTTATAGGTACTTACTTTTCGTATGATTGTTGTATATTTACATAAAAGACATAATAAATTAAATTTACGTGAAAAAGAACAACTTGGGAGTTAACTTTTGCACAAGATGCAATATTTTTCTTATTAAAATTTCATGGTCATGGACAGATATAAATTTTTCGTTTGAACTTTTGAAGTATATATAATAAGTCATGGTAAATTTCCCATGATCAAATATGGAATTGTTTAATGAAGCATTAATACTATGAAATATTAAAATTGTTCCTCATTAATTAGCATATATTTCTTGATAATATATATAACTGATCAAAATTGGACTTCATTTTATCTTCTTCTTTTTCCACCATGGTTAGGTCTCGGACAGCTTTCAACTCCATACGCGCTTGAAAATGGAGGTTGGGCCTCAGTATTCCTATTAATCGGTCTCGGCGTTATTTGCGCATACACCTCGCACATAATTGGCAAGTGTCTTGATATAAACCCTAGTTCCAAAACGTATCAAGACATTGGAGCTGAAGCATTTGGTACCAAAGGCAGGGTTTTGGCCTCCACTTTTATCTATCTTGAGATCTTCTTCGCACTGGTGTCTTACACCATCTCTCTGAGCGACAATCTACCGTTAGTTTTTGACAAGATCCACATGACACTGCCTCACATACATGTATCGACAGCTCAACTGCTGACAGTCATAGCTGTCTTAGTGGCGATTCCGAGTCTTTGGTTGAGAGATCTTTCTTCCATCTCTTTTCTCTCTTTTGGAGGAATATTGATGTCTTTGCTTATATTTTCGACGGTTATATGGACAGCGGCTTTTTGTGGTATTCGAGCTGATCAGAGTATATCAATGCTTCAATTGCACAAAATTCCTGCGGTTTCTGGATTATATGCCTTTAGCTATGCAGGGCATATCGTCTTTCCTAATATTTATACTGCCATGAAGGATCCTTCTAAGTTTACCAAGGTAATTTTGATGTTCTATATACTTGTTACCTATTACAACCCCTATTCTATTGGTGAGTATCATACTCGAGATATAAGAAATTGGGGATTCAAAACCCACCAATTGCAGTGAGATATTTTTTCTTTTTTTCTTTACAAAATATTTCTCACTTGAGAACATAGAATACTTGTTATAAATTGTAAGAAATATTTTACCAAACTCACAATCAATATCTAACATTTTCAATATACTCTAATTTCACAGGTGTCCATAACAAGCTTTACAATCGTCACAGTCCTCTACACATGTCTAGCTTTCACCGGTGCGAAACTCTTCGGCCCGTCAGTGAATTCTCAGATAACCCTAAGCATGCCACCTCATCAAATCGCAACCAAAATAGCGCTTTGGGCAACCGTTCTAACTCCAATTACCAAATACGCACTTGAATTCGCGCCTTTCGCAACCCAACTAGAACATAACCTCCCTCCTTCAATGACACACGGGTTCCGCATGCTAATACGAGGAAGTGTGGGGTCTATTTTGTTAATTTTTATCCTTATTTTGGCACTATCCGTGCCTTATTTTCAATACGTGTTGAGTCTAACCGGCTCATTAGTAAGTGTCGGTATTTGTCTGATTTTTCCGTGCGCGTTTTATCTGAAGATTTGCAGAGGACAAGTGTCGAAGCTTGTTATGGCGATTAATTATCTAATTATGATTTTCGGAGTCGTAATTGCGGTGGTCGGTACCATTTCTTCCTCAAAATCTTTGGTTATGAGCATTCAAGGAGGGAAATCCACATGATATGAGAAAAAGAGTGTGTTAGGCTTTTATATTACAAGGGTGGTAAATGAAATTGTATGGACATGTAAAAGCTGTATTTCTCAATATAATTAAAAATGTACCTATCTGTTAGTAGTATGCCCTAGGCCAATATATTTGAGACCTAGATGTATGGATTGTGTTAAACAAACATTGTGTTTATTTGGATATATTTTATATAATAAATGCGTATTGGTTATTTTATTATTATTACTAAAATGAACATTGAATATGATATTCAGCTTTATATCATCAAAGTATGTGACTTTGATAGTAAAACTATAAAGTATTATGAATGATATTTTAAACCGTCCCTGATCATTCATATGATGTTTGTAAGACAAACATACTTTATGATAAGCTATAAATGTACATCAGTATGTTAGTTGACTGATGGTCACGTTTTACTGATCATGAATAAGAGTTATTAAGTCATTAACGTAAGTATATGTTAGAGACCATATACTGGATTGACCCACCGTGAGAATACTACATGGTTCGTGTCATTAGTTATTCTCAGTAAAGAATGTATCTGTAATTCCTTAGACTTGAGACTATCTCAGTTTCCTACATGAGAAATTTTATACTTTAATATAATCTAACATCGTCTTTAACCGTGCGGTCATAAAGATTATAATTAGGTATATAATGAATTATGCGGAGGAAAGAGTTTAATTAAGATATGATTTGTTCCTCTCATAAAATGAGAGAGATATCTTTAGGAATCTTGATGATTTGATTGAAGAAAATGCACGGCCGTGCTCGAGTGAATTAATAAGGAGTTATTAATGTCATTTCATGTTCAATCAAATTCGGTGTCAAGAAATATTTATCGACCAACGTAAGGTTGACACATACCATGCCTTATGGACGATATAGATATCGTGTAACAAAGGGATACAATGCATGAACATAAATTAGGTTTGATCGAATCATCTATACTTGCTTAATTTGGGTAATCATGATGTCTTGCTAGAGGCCGCTCATGATTTATAATCCGTTATGATTATTGCCAACATTAAGTAAACCTACAGGGTCACACACAAAGAACAACTATTGAGATGTACACAGAAAATATCATAACTTATGTGATAAGTTGTATAAAGAGCTACATAGTCAAGTGACACATCTAATCCTACATCTTATATGATAAGATGTGTTGCACATATGGTTATATAGTTACCATGCACATAGGATATGAAACTTATTGACTATATAGGCACAAGAGACACCCCAAATAGAGATATGAAGACATATTATTTTCGTCCAATTTTGTGAGACAAAAAGAGAGAAAAATCCGAAAAATCTTCTCTTGTTATTTCTGTGAGAAAAAAATAAAGAACTAATACTAGCATATATCGTTCTCTATTCATTCAAAGTGGTTGTTCGTGTGGATACCGGTAGAGGACGAAGCGAAGTGCGGCGTCTTTGTGATTCGGGTTGAAACCGTGGTTTTGTTTGGAGAATCGGTTTGTTTGGAGAATCGGTTTGCTTGGAGAATCGGTTCGTTTGGAGATCACTTGGAGATCGGTTTGTGAGACCGGTTAGGCGAAACATACAAAGGATCGGTTTGGAAACCGGTTTGGAATCGGGCAAAGAAAAGCGTCAACCAAATTCGCTTTCGATCATCACGGATTAAACGTAATCCGAAAGTACAAAGTTATGAACTTTTCTTTAATTTAATTATAATTCACGGATCCTTCTTTTGGGTTTCGAATTCGATTTTGTTTCGTTTTGTTTTTCCGCTGCGTTATGAACGGTAGAAACCCGACACTATCTTCATGTCCTTTTTATATATTAAAACTTTTTTCCATTTTATTATTTTGATCCTATGGGCCAAATTACTTTCAACTTTGGCCCAAGTTATATAATTTTGTTTGGGCCATCAAATTTATAGTTACAAATTGTAATCAACACGTGAATCAGTTGGGTTCTCCTTACTCGATTTAGGACCAAATTAAAATAAGATTTTCCAAGATATGGAATTTATTTTTTATAATATGTATCATTTAAATATTAGAAGGCCCAGAAGTTCCTTAATAAACCTTGTCTCCTAATTTGGGCTTGAATAAAATTAAATAAAAATATATTCGGCTTGTGTGGCCCATGAAAGAATAGAGACTTTCAAATTCAAATTAGCAACATCAAAATCCATCTGATATGGTACAAATGTACAATACCTTTTTTGAGATTTTTTTTTGTACCACTCTATTCAAAAATAAATAAAAAAAAGTGGCAACTATTCAATGTTTTGATTAAAAGATAAGAGTTACATGTAGGAATTCATAATGGAAAAGGAACGGAAAGAAAAAAGACACAGATTATATATGTTGATACAAATATAGTATTATCAAGCACTTAAATACACACCCTTAGTACACGTGGAATATATAATGTACAGGTAAAAATCCACAAAATATTTTTCCTATCCTGGGAATTGCGAAAATTCATTTATGAAAAGGCCTACAAATTTGGACTAAGTTGATATGATATGCCGAACTAATTCCAAGAATCTATTAATTCCAGAACCCTACAAATTTGGATTTTGGACTATCTCTCACTACTATACTGGACTGCTATTACAAGCAAAATACTAATTTGAGTCATGTATTTAGATTTGTCTAAATAAATTAGAAAACGTGTATGTTTGATGGTCTCACACACAATACACTCTAGTAGAAAGAAAATTATATAGAAAAATCTATTTTCTCTTAAAGTTATTTACTTCTCAAATCACTTCCTTAAAATTATATGGACTATACCAGATGTTCAGATACCATCGCAACATTTCTGTCGTGAAATTAAATGCAGTTAATTCTTTATACAAGTTCCAACAAAATCCATCAATTAGAAAAAAAGTTCTAACAAAACCCTAAATAAAGATTTCAGATTTCCTTTTTTTTATGTTATAAATAAAGATTTCTTAACAAGAGGGTAATACATTTTCATCTCACTTCTGACTTAGAGCTAAGTTAATATGTTGGGTGGGATTTTATTGACGTGCATGGAAAATATCTGAAGTCGGTCAAATATTATCTCAACTCAAAGTTCAATTGTAATTGGAATTTGGACCAGAATATGGTCAAGTGACACGGCCCGGCCTTGTTTAGTAGTGTAGTTTTGGAAAGGGGAAAATGACTCCTATGGATCTATAAATTGCTGATTTTTATGTTCATATATAAAAAAAGTAAATGTATATATATCAATATGATAAAAAGATACGTAAGGAATATATGTTAGCCGTGTTGTTAAAAAGCAAAAAGCAAATATATCTTTACTCAATTTAATGATAGACAGACCTTCTATAATTACAAAAAGCAAAAATGATTTTTATCTATCCCCTTCTTTTTTGTTAGAAAATCTTACTTGGACACTCAATATCAGGTCTCTTATAAAATTTACTTGATTGAAGAGTCTATTATGATAGTTATTAGAGAAAATCTGTATATAAAATTAGGTCTCGGTTATAAAATATATACATTGTTGATAAAATTGTACCTTACATAATACAAACAAAATGTGGTAATTATATATATTAAAAACTAAAAACATGCCAGTTATATATAATACAATTCAATTAATTAGTTGAGTTAAAGTTGTAGCTATATTTGAGTAAGTCATGCAGTCAAAATTAAAGAAAAGATATCTCAAATCTCATGTATTTGTTATCTAAATGGAAGAAAACCAAACAATTTTTTATTCTCTAAAATGGAAAGAAAACCAAACAAAAAATTGTGTGAAAACCAAACCTTTCATTTTCTTTTTCCCTTCAAAAACGAAACACATCTTTTCTTCAGAACTATTTTTGTTTAGAGTTTTCACCTAATAAAACAACCTCAAAGACCAAGAATGAATTTTCACAAAGTTTGTGTTATATGACGAATTTCGTTTCTGATGTAGTAGTAGGTATCAACTTTTACAAAAGAGCAAAAATAAATAAAAACTTTACAGAACAGATTATTATTATTATTATTAGGATAATGCTCGCGTTTCGCTACGAATATTTCAATTTTATTGTTTATTTTAATCTGTAATGTATAAATTACAATTATGAAAATTCAAAATAAAAGTTTAAAATGAATTTATAGTACATCAATAATATATAATAATTATCTTAAGTAAGTTGGATATGTTCAAAATTATTTTGAATTATATCATAAGATATTTTATCCATTTATTATTCATTCAAAAATATTTTTTATATCATATCTAATTTTGTAAGGATGGATAACTCTATACAAATAAATTTATATATGAGAAATAAAATAACATAGGTGATGAATTCATAAAAAAAATAAAAAATAACAACCCACTAAATAATTTGGATACTTAATCTATGATCTCAATTTATGTTTACAATAAGATTTCTAAGATTAAAAGGTCATCATATTTTTTATTCTCTTTGATTTCTTATATATTATTATTAAACCATTTTCTCATGTTCTGAGAAATCAAAATTAAAACCGAAATAATCACTATTAATATTAAAGATATATTATATAATATATTTAATTAATATATTAGTCAATATTAACTGCCTTTTTATAATACAGTGAATGTGCATAATTAATTGTTACAGTGAATGTGCGTTTCATAGTTGACCTTCCCTATTAAAGTAGTAAATTATGAAAATTTATCAACACTTGATCTCTATAGTGAATCAATCAATTACATGGACTTTACATATAATAAAATACACATAGACATAATAAACATACAAAAGAAAATGTGAGACTTGGATCTTAGACTTGTTTCAATGACTTCACAACTAGACAGCCCATAGATGATTCGGATTCTTTTCACTACCAACTCCTTGAGTTCAAACTCCGACTATAAATACCTCGACTATAAAATACCTCCACTCATTAATTCTTATCTCTTTACAACAAACAAGCTTTAGCTGCTTTACAAAACCTCACTGATCCCCTTCAAATTCAACTAATAAGCACACAGTTCCTCATCCAAACATGGCGGAACTGAACTGTCAGCCTAGTTCGAACGAAGAAACCGGCCTTGCTTGTTTTTGTGAATTAGTAACCATCTTTCAAATCAAACTAGGACTACGCAATGTGAGTCGGGTTTCGGAGATCGAACAACCCATTGAGGAATACGACTCAAGATGTGATTCCTGCGTGGAAGCGAATAAGGAATGCAGTTGCAAAAAGGATGTAACTAATCGAGTTGAATTTGTAATATTAAATGAGAATAGTGTTAACGGCACGAGCTCTGTTTTCAGTTCAGTACTCAACATGACCGGCATGCTTATCGGTACGTTTTTTTCATATAAAACTAATTAATTGTTCATCTCAAATTTTTTTTATTTCAAAAACCATATTTTGATCAGTTGAATCTTATCATTTTTATTTTGTTTTTTAGGTTTGGGACTACTCTCAATTCCATATGCACTAGAAAATGGAGGCTGGACCTCAGCATTTATGCTAGTCGGTACAGGGATCTTATGTGCATATACCGCTCATTTACTCGGAAAATGTATGAACGAAAACCCTAATTTGAAAACCTACCAAGACATAGGAGCTCAGGCATTCGGCACGAAAGGCAGGGTTATAGTGTCGATCTTCATCTACCTCGAAATCTTCTTCTCGCTCGTTTCCTACACGATTTCTCTCAGCGATAATTTACCACTCGCTCTGCCAGGTGTCCACTTAGCTTTGCCTCATCTTGACATACCAACTGCTCATCTGTTGACCATTATAGCGATTCTTATCGCTCTTCCTGGTCTCTGGTTGAGAGATCTTTCGTCCATCTCTTTTCTGTCCTTCGGTGGAATAATGATGTCTCTGCTTATATTTTTCACGGTTTTGTGGACCGCAGTTTTCGGTCATCTTGATGCGAATCAGTATATACCGGTTTTTCAATGGGAAAATACTTTTATGGTTTTTGGGTTGTATTTCTTTAGTTATGCGGGACATGTCATCTTTCCGAGTATTCGCACTTCCATGAAGGATCCTTCCAAGTTTACCAAGGTAATTTCCATTAATTCTCACTATTTTTAATTTGGTGAAAAATCATGTCCAAATTTGATAAAGAAGGTTACCTTAAATCATTTGAAATTGCATAAATTTAATTGAGAAACAAAATGCTAATGATATATTTCGAACATAAATTGTAGGTAACAATTATAAGCTTCACGCTTGTAACGACTCTCTTCATATCACTAGCCTTTACCGGCGCGAAACTCTTCGGACCGACAGTTAACGCTCAAGTAACCCTAAGCATGCCACCTCATCAAGTCGCCACAAAGCTTGCGCTGTGGGCTGCTGTACTGACACCAATGACTAAATACGCACTAAACATCGCTCCTTTCACAATCCAACTTGAAAACCACCTCCCTTCGTCCATGGGGGACCGGACCAAGATGCTAATATGTGGAATCGCAGGGTCAGTTTTGTTAATTGTCATCTTGATTTTGGCCCTTACCGTGCCATTCTTTCAATATGTCACGAGTCTGACTGGATCGATGGTGAGTGTTGGAATCGTGATAATTTTTCCGTGCGCATTTTATCTGAGGATCTGTGGGGAACAGATAACGAGAGATGATGTGGTGATGCATTGGATGATAATTGCTTTAGGGGTCGATATTGCGGTGTGCGGTACGCTTTCTTCGGCTGATTACTTGGTGCAGAGCTTTCAGAAAGGGACATTGGTTTAGATTTCAAGCGTGGTTTGACAGTTAATGTTCACTTTTTCAATATATTTCTGAGATTTACTTTTGTTGTTTGATGTTAATATGAAAAAATTGTGTGTAATATATATATATATATATATATATATATATATATATATATATATATAGATGTTATGCTGAATGTTTAGACTTATTATTATTATTATTATTATTATTATTATTAACTAATATAGTTATATGTGTAATGCGCAAAATATATTGAAAACTTAAGAGGTTAACTAAAAAATTTATTTAATTAGTAAATATTTCATAAAAGCAATAGAATAGACGTAAACCCTTCAAAAATTGTACTTAACAGTGTTGGGCCTGGAAATTTGTTTAGAAAAGAGAGATGTGATTTAAATTGGGATCAAAAGCCCACACATAAACTAAACAGTGTAAACCTTCAATACCTCCAACCTTACAGCATATAATTTTCTTTTTTCTTTTACTTTTTTTAATGCACAAAATCTGAGTTGTACACCTTATCTTGAATATTTTGAAAGTAAAAAAATCAAAGAACATGTTGTCTTTATTTTTAACAGAAATCCTTTTTCAGAGCACAGTATAAGGTCCCTGGTTTTTATAAAAACTAGCCTTAGCACGTACGTGTCGCTATTCGTATTGTGACGGAATGTTATTCAATAAGCATTACTATGTATTACTTTTTCATCATTTTATTGTATCATTCTTAGGCTGCTACATACTTCTTTTGTCACGACATATTCATGCAGGTACTTAGTTTTCTGCATAAGTAGCATTAAAAGAATTTACAATACCATACTATTTTTTCAGAACATATTCATATAGTCGTATTGTAACGTGTATTTTTAAACACATTTTTAAAATTTTTGTCATATAAAATTTACCTTTAAATCACATAAAATGTATTAAAATTGCTTAAAATTCATTTTTAGACCTTTTAATATGTTTTTGTATGATTTTTCAAGTAAATAGATCAAGAAAAGGATATTTAGAGGATTTGACAAAAAAAATCAACTCCAAATGAAAGGCCGATCTGTAAATTCTGAATCAAGGATGGCCGAATTATGGACAAATCTTCACAAAAACTCTACACACGTCTCTCCAATTCTCTTACAACCCTTACTCAACCATCCAAGCCAAAACCAACAAAATCCACAGAAAGACAAAAAGTCAAATCCGGGAAATCGCCTTTGTCAACTGTCCCAAAAGGGTCAAACTGGATATCAAATCGAAGAGTGCGACGAAACGAATCCAACGGTACCAACCACGTGTTCAGGAACCTTCCAGACTACGCAAACAAGTCAACCTTTGACCAGAGACCTTTCTTCCTCAAGAGCCCAAATGTTCAAAAATGGTGCAAAAACGAACTGGAAAAATGGCTGTTGAGCCTTGCTCTCTACAGTACTTAATTCGAATCAAGGACTATCTCATTCTCTTCTCCTATCTCCCCTCTTTCCATAGTTACTAAGAACACAGCAAATGGCAAATGGTGAAGTAGTCAGCTAGAAAAATGAGTTTGAAGATGCGCACACAAGCTGTTCGATGAAATAACAGGTCAAAATTCAAATCGGATTTTGCCGCCATTGTTGAAACTCGAGTTTTGTGAGGCGTTAGAAGCTAAGAATTTCACAGGAATCTTGTAATTAACATGGTGAAGCTCTCTGGAATGGTAATTGGATTTAGACACGGAAGTAATACGAGTTTGAATCACGACTTTTGGTTATTTTCGAGTTTTGTTTGAGCTGTTGGTTAATCGAGAAATTCCGGAGTTAGAGAATGAATTAAAGGGAGAAATTCAATGGGAAGCATCAGATTGATAAAACTTGCCTAAATACGATTCAAGTTTGCATTGCGTGAATGACGAGTATGAGCTCGGTTTTTGAGCTCTAGTCGTTAATGGCGGAAAATTGAAGCGGTTGATGATCAAGGAAGCATAACTTGAGTTTTACTCAACGAAATCGCACCATTCAAGTTGTTGTAGATTCATCAGAACAAGAAGAAGAGATAGGATGTGAAAATTTGTGCTAAGAGGCAGTATATCACGAGTTTGGATGGATGTTTGAGGAAAAACGAGTGCTGGAAAAACAGCATGAGCTGTATGTGTGCAGAGAGGCATAACTTGAGCATTTCTCAACCAAATTCGACGATTCAAAGTCCTGCAGCGTCGTTAGAGAGTGTAGAATAATTCTGGATCAAGAGATTGAGTTGAAGTGCAAAGGGTAGGAAGAATAATGGTCGAGTTTTGAGACAGAAAACTGAGAGAACGGGAAATAGTGTGTCAAAACGTACACCCCTTTGTAAATCCATCAATCCACCAAACCATTGTAAATACCACAGCCCACAACTCATCCCTAACATCTTCTTCTTCCTCCTCACAACCCTAATCACCATTAATGGAAGCTTAAGAGCAAAGATTTGAGCTTGAAAATCCGATTTGAGCAAAAACGGGCTGAAGGTGTTCATACCCCAAATTCTCGATCTGGAAGGCGCGAGAAGTCAAGGGGAGCTCCAGATCAACTCCAAGGACCTCTTGGAAGGGAGTCGTCATCTCGGATTGGTTTGATTCTCGTTTAAACTCTTTCTTTTCCACGATTTTTTAGATCTGAATTTTTGTATAAAAATGATGAAAAATAGATCAAATCTTGTTTTTCATGTCATGAGTGAGTGAATCTAGGATAGAATTAGACATTTGCATGATGTGTGATTGAAATCTTGCGTCTATTTGATTCAATTTTACCTAATTGTGAAGTTAAGTTCAAAACACCAATTTATTGAATATTTGTCTAAATCTGTTTGGAAGAAGAGTTTTAGATTAAATTGAGACTCACAAATCTGTGTTTAGGGATTTAATGATCATTGGAACACTTGAAAAAGGTTCTTTTTTGATTAATATTGGTTTTGGATCGAATTTGAACAAGAAAATTGAAGTTTTTAGTTGAACTTTAAGTTTTGATTCATTTACTAAGTATTTTTGGACGAAAATTACTTTAACCTTACTTCTAGATCTGTTAATATTATTTTTTGAGTGATTAATGATCTATACTATACAAATTATCAAAATAACTCTATTTTTATCTATAAAAGTCATGTTCTGTCCTGCTGCAGTAATGTTTTTGTTTTTCAGTCTTTTTATTTCAATTTCGAGTCCAAAATAAATCTGAAAATTTAACTAAATATTTTTCTCTTAAAGTTCTTAAATTTAACTAAATATTTTTCTCTTAAAGTTCCGTTGCCAACGGACCTCTTCTGTTGCCAACGGAACTATGCTGATTTTTACACAATCATTCATATCAATCATCCAATGATCGTTTATTTCCTTCACCTATTTATACATCATATGTATAACCATTTAAGAGCAATTCCTTCCCGACTAGACGTTGTTCTATGTATGACCGTGTAGGTTCCATTTAACGCTGGCAACGATCTTCCAAAGATCGTAAGTCATGAGTAACCTCTAGACTGGTGTCATGACTACCCATGTTAAATGAAATGATCAGCGATCATAAATCTATCTGAATAGACGTTTGCTTATTCCTTTTGTTCTACGATATATGTCTTGATCACAAGGCATGGAAGTATGTCATCCTTGAGTTTGATCAAAGTCTCTTTCCTGATCGAGAATTAGACTGAGTAAATACAAAATGAAATTAACAACACATGTTAATCCATTTTGAGCATGGCCATGCATTTCCTTCAGTCCTAGTTCATCAGGGGGCCCAGAGATATCTCCCTCTTGACGATAAGAACAAATCATATCTTGGTCATTCACATTCCTCGTCATGATTCAGTGCATACTTAATGATGACCATAATGATCATCCCATTACGGATGATGTGGGATCATATTAAAGTATGCAGTTCCACATACAGGAATCCATGGTGATCTCAGGTCGTAGGAACAAGCATACTATTTATTTGAGAATTACTAATGACATATACCATGCATACTCTCATAGTGTGGTCAGTCCAGTACGTGTTCTCTAACACGCACCTATATTCCAGACTTGGCATCCTTATGTCCATTATCAGCAGAACATGATCATCCAGTCTGCGAATATACTAGTGTGGATATGTAGCTTCTTACTTGAAGTATGTTTATCTCTATAAACATCCTGCATATCACTAGGGACGGATTAGAATGTCATTCGTTGGTTCACAGTTCTACTATCAGAATCACGTATTCTAATGACGTGAACCCGAAGTGTCATTCATGGTTGATCTAATATATGTAAATATATTAGTCACCCATACACTCATTCATATATGAACTGAATAAACATGTTTCTCATAATCTAATTCAACAATTTGGCCTAGGGCATAATTCCTTCAGTCTCTCACTTGCACTAGGCCAATCCTAAGCATCCAATGCTTATTAGGCAACATGACCTTCATGTTCTACTAGCGGGAAATATATGCTTGTTACATATAACATATATTTGAATCTTGGAGTCAACACGTGAGCCATGCAGATGGAGGTAGGTCGGCTCAATATGTCGATATGGTATGATTTTAGGAACATGATTTGATCTCTACACAATACATTTATAAATCTCAGCCTCTATTATGTCAAAAAAAAAAAAAGGATTTCTACATAAACATATATCTCCATGTTTTAAAACATGAGTTCTCCTAATACCTAGTTTCAATATATGTATTTTTATGTTACACACATTTGGGACAGAACAGATAGTGTTCCCTTATTGTACCAATACAATCAAACAAACACAAACATTATTATTAGACATATTATACAGTAGTACATATATAGTTTAACATTTTTGTAGGAATTTAGCTGTGATGCTTCTTCGGATTTGTGACTGCCATTCTCTGTTTGAACATTGGAGATGGAAGATGAAATCTTTGTTTCTCACTAATTTCAAGATATTATCATTATCAACCTATACATTGGAAATATTTAGTTAAGTGTTTGCATCTAGGAAGGAACAAATATCCTAATGCAAAAGAAATTGGTGAAAAAGAAATTACGCAATTTTATGAGATAAACTTGCGAAGTCAGGTGTAATATATAACTGATAGGTATTTTTCTATGGATGGTATACCTGTTTTTGTCACTCATGATTTCTGCAGCTCGTTTGCCTATCAACTCATTAGATACTTCACCAAATATTGTAATTGGTGTGGCAGACGTCGAATCTTCTAAAGTTGCTTTGACAAAGTACCTGTTAATAGATTTTGTCATTTACAACGGTATTTACTAATAAGGAGTATATTTAAAATTAAAACAATAGCCCAAATGACCTTGGTTTTGCAATAGACTCATTAGATTTGCAGTGTTATGTAAAGTGTATTTTTATGCACATTGTTAGGATTTTTATCATATAAATTTCACCCTTAAATTACATAAAATATTGGGAAAATGTTTAAAATTAATAAAAATTATTTTTGACTCTTAATACACTTTTGTGTGATTTTTCAGGTAAAAAGACCAAGAAAATGACATTTGGGGGATTTGACAAAAAATCAACTCCAAATGAAGAGCCGATCTGCAAATCCTGGACCAAAGATGGCCGAATTCTTTACAAATCCCCGCGAAAACCCTACACACGCCTCTCCAATTCTCTTACAACCCTTACCCACCAACCATACAAGCGAAAACCTAAAAATTCACAAAAAAACGAAAGTCAAACCCGGGAAATCGCCCAGTTGACCAAAAGTCAACTGTCCCAAAAGGGGTCAAACTGGGACCAAATCGAAGAGCACGACGATACGAATCCAACGGTAGAAACCTCGCGAAAAATGACATTCTAGAACTCCCAGAAAATGCGAAACAAGTTTCGGTCAAATCTGGTCAAGGTCAGCGTTCGACCAGGTCAACCCATTATTCTGCCAAACCAAAGCTGCCACCTGTCCCGTCATCTCCCTCAATTTCTACAGAATTTTTCTCTGACCAACCAGAATCTGACATGTGGCTCAGCAGATAATTTTCTATCCATTCAGAATAGGACACGTGGCGGAAGCTGTAATTTTTCTTGGTGGTTTTGACACGTGGCGTTCTTTGATTGGGGGGCGTACTGACAAAGTCAGTACAAGGTTGCAAATTCTCCCAACCAAAAGTTGACGCGTGTCATGAAGCATCAGAAGGAACACGGCTTCCATGACCAGGCTCTTTTCCCCTCAAGTTCTATATTAAACGGACGCCTCCGTTGTACAGATAACGCGTGTTTCAGCAAACATTGGAACATCCATTAGTTGGAAATGGCGAGGAGAGATCACGCGTTAACTGCACCTACTAACGCAAGTCAGTATGCTGATGTGTTGCCCAATCCGGTTAAGACACGTGGCTGGCCGCTTCTGAAAACGCGTTGACGCGGGTACCGTTCGTTCGGTACGATATTCATATTTCCTCCAGTCATCACGCGACACGTGGCTTTACGTATTTTCTCAGAACTGAACAGATTCTTCCCTCAAGGTATTAACCAAATAGACACCTCCTTTGCTTGATTAACATGGGAAAATGGGGACATTGGACCGTCAAGTTTGCAGGAATGGAGGGGAATCCAGACGAGTTTTCTGAGTCAGTCTGTATGAGGATCTGCTGCTCCCCAATCAGAGGCTGACACGTGGCTGGACGTTGGATTAATTGGCCAATCAGCAATCACCACGTGTACAGTCTGTTAGAAGGGGATGAGATAGAGGGAAAATGATAAATGCACTCAGAAATTTGCACCCAAGCAGAATTTGAATGGAAATGAAGGCAAAAGAGTGCTAAATACCCCCCAAATTACTACCCAAAACAGAATCCGGATCAAGCTCAATTTTTAGTCCCACAATCATATTTTCAAATATATTCTAGGCCAAACCTCTCTATAAAAATACACCTCTTTCTCTCTCTAAAAGACCATAATTCATACAACCATTCCACATCCATTATCACACTCATTTTTTCTTCTTCCACTTCCATCATTTCTCATTCTTTTTCTTTTCTTTTCCTCCATTAATGTCTACAAAGCTTCAAGCTTAAATTCTTAAGAGTAAAAAGAGAGTGAGATTTTAAAAGAGAGAGCACCAAATCTAGAAGGAACAAGTGTGAAGATCAACCATGAAGGAGAAAAAATTCGAGAACGGCTGTCATCTCTAGGGTTTGATCTATTTTCTCTTTATTTTCTTCATTTCCTTTCTTTTCTTGGATGAACAATATGACTCAAGGACTTGTAAATTTCATGTTTGTGGACATGAGTGAGTAGATTCATAGTAGGGAAAGACTTTTCATGTGACATATGTTAATGGAACTTTAAGTAAAATTTTGCATTTATTATGATATTTGAAGGATTAAATTTTGACACTTTTTCATAAGATCTAAAGTTAAGTTGTTTGGAAGAATGATTTAAATTAAAATATTTGTGAGAAGTGTTGAGATTTGTTTGAGTAATAATAACTTGGAAAGGTTGTTCTTTTATTCAAATAAGGGTTTAAATCGGGTATTTGTGATGCTTAAAGATAGAAGTTTTTGAGTAAAATTAATATTTGAGTTATTTGTTGATTAATTTGTGGAAATAAATTGCTCAAACCTTGCATTTAGATCTTAGTAATAAATTGCTATGTATTATGATGAAATATTAACATGTCATGTCATATGAATAGTCGGCATTTCCCTACTATGAATCTACTCACTCATGTCCACAAACATCAAATTTACAAGTCCTTGAGTCATATTGTTCATCCAAGAAAAGTCATATGACATGTTAATATTTCATCATAATACATAGCAAGAAAAGAAAGGAAATGAAGAAAATAAAGAGAAAATAGATCAAACCCTAGAGATGACAGCCGTTCTCGAATTTTTCCTCCTTCATGGTTGATCTTCACACTTGCTCCTTCTAGATTTGGTGCTCTCTCTTTTAAAATCTCACTCTCTTTTTACTCTTAAGAATTTAAGCTTGAAGCTTTGTAGACATTAATGGTGGAAAAGAAAAGAAAAAGAATGAGAAATGATGGAAATGGAAGAAGAAAAATGAGTGTGATAATGGATGTGGAATGGTTGTATGAATTATGGTCTTTTAGAGAGAGAAAGAAGTGTATTTTTATAGAGAGGTTTGGCCTAGAATATATTTGGAAATATGATTGTGGGACTAAAAATTGAGCTTGATCCGGATTCTGTTTTGGGTAGTAATTTGGGGGGTATTTAGCACTCTTTTGCCTTCATTTCCATTCAAATTCTGCTTGGGTGCAAATTTCTGAGTGCATTTATCATTTTCCCTCAATCTCATCCCCTTCTAACAGACTGTACACGTGGCGATTGCTGATTGGCCAATTAATCCAACGTCCAGCCACGTGTCAGCCTCTGATTGGGGAGCAGCAGATCCTCATACAGACTGACTCAGAAAACTCGTCTGGATTACCCTCCATTCCTGCAAACTTGACGGTCCAATGTCCCCATTTTCCCATGTTAATCAAGCAAAGGAGGTGTCTATTTCGTTAATACCTTGAGGGAAGAATCTGTTCAGTTCTGAGAAAATACGTAAAGCCACGTGTCGCGTGGTGAATGAGGAAATATGAATATCGTACCGAACGAACGGTACCGCGTCAACGCGTTTTCAGAAGCGGCCAGCCATGTGTCTTAACCGGATTGGGCAACACATCAGCATACTGAGTTGCGTCAGTAGGTGCATTTAACGCGTGATCTCTCCTCGCCATTTCCAACTAATGGATGTTCCAATGTTTGCTGAAACACGCGTTATCTGTATAACGGAGGCGTCCGTTTAATATAGAACTTGAGGGGAGAAGAGCCTGGTCATGGAAGGCGTGTTCCTTCTGATGCTTCATGACACGCGTCAACTTTTGGTTGGGAGAATTTGTAACCTTGTACTGACTTTGTCAGTACGCCCCCCAATCAAAGAACGCCACGTGTCAAAACCGAAAAATTACAGCTTCCGCCACGTGTCCTATTATGAATGGATAGAAAATTATCTGTTGAGCCACATGTCAGATTCTGGTTGGTCAGAGGAAAATTCTGTAGAAATTGAGGGAGATGACGGGACAGGTGGCAGCTTTGGTTTGGCAGAAAAATGGGTTGACCTGGTCAAACGCTGACCTTGACCAGATGTGACCGAAACTTGTTTCGCATTTTCCGGGAGTTCTAGAAAGTCATTTTTCGCGAGGTTTCTACCGTTGGATTCGTATCGTCGTGCTCTTCGATTTGGTACCCAGTTTGACCCCTTTTGGGACAGTTGACTTTCGTTTTTTTGTGAATTTTTAGGTTTTCGCTTGGATGGTTGGTGCGTAAGGGTTGTAAGAGAATTGGAGAGGCGTGTGTAGGGTTTTCGCGGGGATTTGTAAAGAATTCGGCCATCTTTGGTCCAGGATTTGCAGATCAACTCTTCATTTGGAGTTGATTTTTTGTCAAATCCTCCAAATGTCATTTTCTTGGTATTTTTACCTGAAAAATCACACAAAAGTTTATTAAGAGTTTCAAAAATAATTTTTATTAATTTTAAATATTTTCCCAACATTTTATGTGATTTAAGGGTGAAATTTATATGATAAAAACTCTAAAAATGTACATAAAAATACACATTATATGTTACCACTGGAACAATGAATTAATTAATTTCTCGTCTGTTTTGATGTGGCATATGTTACATGACATATACCTTGTTACATCTATATCGTTACTATAGCTTTGAATTCATAAGCCTGAAAAAAAAAGAGTTGATACCAATTTTTATTGATAAAATATGCATGTCATAATCTAACTCTTGGGTTTGTATTGCCTCTTCTGATGTTATGAGGAACTCCACAATGGCTTTTCTGAGTTGTTTTGATGAAGAAGATCCTCCTTGAAATGCATATGATCTTTGTTACGTGAAGCCCTATGTTAATTTTAGTTACTTAGGCAACACGAAGAGATTATATAAAATAAAATGCCAAGTATAAATGAATGTTTTACCACGCTTTGAGGTCCTTTGCCTCATCATGTTGGGCATCTATTTGGATCTTGATTGTACTTATAGTTGAAAGTTTTCTTTCTGTACAATTTTATTATTGTTAGTAAGTTCGAATTATGAATATGATTTGATGTTTAAATATCAAAAATTACTAAGTTTACCTCCATATTCTTTTGTTATAACAGAAAAAGTTGTTATAACGCTCAAATATGACGAAAAACTTATATGTAGCTGATCACCTCATTGGTTGCCAAGTTTCCCCACAGGGTAAGCGTTATAGGTTTCATGCTGAAAATAGTGAATGCAAAATTAGTGTATGGTGCTGTAAATTACAATGATGTATATATCAATAATAATTGCTAGAATCATGAATCGACTAAGAGTAAATCTCCAATTTTGTACACTTCCGATGATTCTGTTTTATTGAGTGTTCTTTTCCTGCGTGTTCGCAAGTTTTCAACTTTTACAACAACAGCCACAATATCTGCATTGCTTTTATGATGTCAGTTCTATATTAAATATGTAATGTTTGAGAATTCTTTTTTCAAATTTAGAGCAAACCTATCGGGTCTTTTATACATTACAATGAAATTGCCAAAGCTCCTCTGGTAGGAGTGGTAAGGCACCATCCCACCCATCCAAAAGTTATGAGTTCAAATCTTGACAAAGTCAAATTTATTTGAAAATAGATATGAGACTTTGAACTCTCTCTATTAAATAAATAAAAAAAAGTATTGCGATGAAATTGTGAGCTCTATGTTTTGTTTTATCATCTTCTTTTATGAGAAATGGCTCATCAATCACTTCTTCAAATTTTGATTCCCTTGTCAATTTTAGTTGGTATGGATAGTCAAAAACTCGAAAATGCGGTGGAATAGGAGAGGGAGATATTTGATATGCAGTATACATGATCTGATATTAGGCTTGAACCAATATCTTCAATCTTTTTTTTTAGAATACGCAATAGGCGATCGCCTATTGTTGTTTATATTGTGAAAATACAGCATTCGTATTTACAACCAGTAATCATATTTCTAAATAAAAAGAAAAATAAGAAATAGAAATAAGAATGATGAAACACAGTTACAATTTGAACCAATATCTTCAATCTCTCCATTGTATATTTTTGATTGGATTTTTGTTCCCTGAAAAGAAAGACAAATTCCATTACCAACCATTTATATTTTTCCTTTATGACAAAATATATTTTTCCTTTATATTTTTAGATGGAAAAAAATGAAGCAAAATATTTATGATGCTCGAAGAAAATTATGCATACCTGCTCATCGACAAGCACAAGGCGTTGGATGTTAAATCTGAAATTGCCGTGTTCGCAGTGAGAGCCATCTGCGATAGAATAATAGGCGAGGTTCTCACTACTATATCATGAAGATAATTTTCAATATATTGTTTCAGAAACAATATATGATTATCTGCTAATTATGTTACACTGTCATACATAAATTTATGTAAACTTGAGAATAATAATAGTTTTATTTCGTGATTTGGCGTAAAGAAGAGGTGTATCAAACTACGTTGAAATTGCTATTCTTTTTTTTTTAAATAGAAAATATAGTGTTTCATAATTAAATAGTTCGAAAGATCTTTGTGGTATCGCTTTTTTTATATCATGCAATTTAAAAATAAAATGAAAGAATCAATAAAAATATACTCACTGTTGAGATTTTATGTAGAGACGCAACACAATACATATGATTTTTTTTAGTGCAACATTCCTTGTCTTAAGTGTGCCTATTTATAGATGAAGATGATGGAGTTAACTCGGCCGTCAAATACAATATTGCATGAGATAAGAATGAAGTTGCTTTACTTCCAAATATTATTGCAAATGCCATGCATATCCACAAAATAACCACAGGTGTAACCATTTCTTAAACAATGTGTGACCATGGCAATTGGCAAGGAGAGTGTGGCTTCACGTGAAATGGAAATGACCCACAACACATAATTACTTCTCTAGCAAATTTTATGGATTTTCAATAAAAAATATTTTAGAATTCATTATTTTAATCTTTTAAATTAATTTGTCCTCACACAAATGTCTTGACCCTCAAGAATCACTCCCTAGATATGAGAATGATGCATGTCACCTCTTATGTTTTTTGGTTTCTTTCAGAGAACATATGTCGAAATTAATGAGACTCCAGCTCATATCATAGCATATTTTTCACATAAATTTGTATCTTCATATTGCAGGAGTTTTGTAATGCCTAGTTTCAACATATGATATTTTATATTAATTTTTTTTTTGCCAACTGATTTTTTACATTGCAAATATTTGAAATAACATACATAGTGTTCTCGTATTGTAGCAATACACAGGTATAAGAAAATAAGTATAAGTTAATTGTATATATCATATCATTATAAGTTAAGTGTATTCACATACATATTGCTCATCTACAATTTCTCATTTTATGAGATGTGTGAATGCACGGAAAGGTGTAGAGGAGAGAATACACTATGTGCACCGGTCAACTATGGCTTATAGTATGGTGAAACAAGTGCACCGAGTTTTTTTGCAATCATTTTGGACCTCAGCTAGCAAGCTGTTGCAATTTTATTTGTTCACATTTGGGCCCACACACGTGTCAAGAGTGCCCTCAAACTCCCTCTTTTATATAGTTTCAAATTTTTTTCTCACATTATACTACTATATATATAAAAGCTAGCCATGTTTCATGCCACGTGTCGCAACCTTAGTCAACTATCAAATTTTCTATGACTAATTTTATTAACTCCAGTGCGGAACGGGTTACTTCAAGGATTCCTTCAAGGTCAATTATACCCGCTACATTTTGCCACATGACAAGACCCATTATACTACTATATATAAAAGCTAGCCATGCTTCATGCCACGTGTCGCAACCTTAGTCAACTATCATATTTTTTATGACTAATTCTATTAACTCCAGTGCGGAATGGGTTACTTCAAGGTCAATTATACCCGCTACATTTTGCCACATGACAAGACCCAAACTAACAAGGATAGAAGGTGACATGTGGCACTTCTAGATTTTCTGTGGTAAGTTTAATACTTAGAAATATGAAGTGTGTCATACATAAATAAAAATAAAATAATATCCACTACACAATTAGCCACATAATAAATTACTATTTTGATCTTTATTAAAAGAGATTTGTTATCTACACCCAAATTGTTCCCAATTGTATAGAAACTTTGTTATGTAGATCCAAATTATACCTCACAAAGTATTGATTAACTTTTTTGGAAAATAATTTTCTGTTATTCCTCCAAATTGATTAATAAAAATTTTAAAATAATTTCATACTATCCCTCCAAAAAATTTAATATCATGATTCATATTTTTTTTCTCCTTTAAAATTTTATAATCAGAAAAGAAAAAAAATTCATTCTCGAAGCGGAGCGAGGGCTACACCAAAAGTCAAAAGAAATTTTTTTATTAATTCAATTAATGAGAGATTGATATCTTTATAAAGGCTTATTTGTTTGTTGAAACAATGAATGTGGGACTAAATAAAGAAGTGGCAAAACTGGACATAAACTTGAGCTATTCATGGTGCGTGTGCTCAATGGGTTCCCACCTATTTTTACTGATATGAGTCCACAATTTGAATCCTTGGTATGCTTTGATTTGTTATGAGTCCACAGTTTGAACCTAATAAGTATTTTTATTTTTTTTAATTTGTAATTTATTAAGTTATTTTAAGGAGTTATAACATATAATACATAGTATCAATAATAATATAACATATTTAATATTGGAAAATTATAACGTAACAAATTAATAATAGTAGAAAATAAAATAAAAAAATTTTAAGCAATAAAATTATAATCAATTTTTTGTATTGTGATTAATATTAACAGAATAATTATATATGATCATAAGTTTATAGCATTTAATTACAATAAAAATTTCATGAAACATGCTTTATGCTCTATAAAAGTCTAAAAAATCATCATTCACAGAATCAACTGATTAACATATATTAAAAAGATCGTATATTTAGCCCGAAGCGAAGCGAGGGTAGATTCTACTAGCTAATAAAAAACAATACTAAGCTCACCAAATCTATTCCGAGTTGACATGGACTCAATTCATTATGGACTCAATTCATTTTTATTTGTAATCAGAAAGGCACCAAATAAATATTTGAATTTTATTTGGCTTCATTTGAAACAGGTGTTCGAATTTCATTTGGACCCGCAAACACGTGTTGTGATGTGATTGGATATCTATCCATAAAGTGCATTGTACTCCCTCTTTTATATGAGTATAGATATAGATCAAGAATTCCAACTTTTATTTTTCATTAATCATATTCATCTCCTACATTATGGAATTCCTTTCATTAAAATTAGAGCATACCTCGATCCGCTTTGGATTGTAAAAAATAATTTCCTCAGTGATGTAATGAAAAAATGAAATCTTATTATGAAAATAATGTTGGACATTTGTATGTAATGAAGAACAAAATGTAGTCAGTTTTTTTGTACTTGTATGTACTTATTGTAAGATTTTGGTATTCTTGATATTTCTCAATTTGTATGAATATATACACATTATTTATTTTTCAAGGCGTAACGATCAAATATCCATCTTAACTTTTTTTTTCTAGATTTGTTGCAATATCTCCTTCTATATGGTGGCTTGAAAAACAATATAATAATTTATCTATTCATATTAGATTGTATAAAAAATGGATATAAAATAGCCATTTATAAATTTTAAATTGTGGAAGGGAAGGATAATGTTGTATAATGAGTTAATATTTGTATTTATTTCACTCATTATATATATTTTTCTAAACAAATTGCCATATAAAATCTAAGAAGTCACATTTAATATTATTGGGCTGTGTCATTAAAATTGTTAGTGTATTAATATGAAATTATGGGCCATGTTGAAGTGTGTGTGTGTGTGTTTTTTTTGTAGGAATTAATGGCTGTCACGTGTCAATCATGCATGAAAGTAATAGCCTTAAAGAGAATAAAAAATATAGAAATAATAATTCATCAAAATGCTGAAAAACAATTGAAAAATAAATTGCAGCCACAAAGGTTCGAACCTGTGACCTAACACTATGAAAGCCGCAATTCTAGCCATCCACACTATCCATCATTTTCAATATAATATGTTTAAAAGACTTTAAATTGTAGTTCCCCTTGTGAATAACAGAAAAATGAATGAAAAATTCACACAAAAAATGTGCTCGTCGGGGATCGAGCTCGCGTGACTGTGAAACAACGCGCAGAGTCTAACCACTGGGCTAAATCCTTACTTGTGCAAGTTCACCTTGCAACTAATATTTATTGTCTATTTAAAGGGACACGTGTCAATCAGAAATTCAACCTGAATTTTCTTATATTCATGGTAAATGTCATAACCACAATATATGTGTTTGTCAAGAATATTGTGAGAGTTGTGATGATTTCTAAGCAAAATAATTAGTTTGATGGTTCCTCTGTTTCTTCAATTGCATTTTGACATCAATTTTCGGGCCATTTAGATCAATACATTGACTCTATTTAGTATTCCATTTAGATCAATACATTGACTCTATTTAGATCAATACATTGACTCTATTTAGATCAAAATTAAATGCAATTTTTACCATAAGTATTAATGGACTACAAGCTTAGGCAGAAGTTGGAAAATTTTGTATACACAGGCTCAAATTATGGAATAGGCTTTATAAAAAAAGAAATGTTAATTTTCTCACTGGACTGGGCCATAATAATTTTCTATTTTTTCAATTTTTCAGGCATAAAGGTCCACATAATGAAATAAGAGGATACATTTCTCAAGGGGTTTTGAGAATAATAATTTGATCAGCATTCAAATCTTCATAATTCAAACTTTACATTTCATATAAAAATAGATGATTTTGTTTAGCCTAATATAAAAATATTACTTTTTAATTAATGAATAATGGATATAGGACTTTTGAACCTACACCATTCTACTCATAAATACAGAAGAAGAAAAAAATAATATATTGATCTTTGAAATGTTTCAACACAATTACTTATTATATTTAAGTCATATTTTGATTAAGCTTGACGTCAGCATTCTTTCTTTCTTGTTAAATTATAAAAGAAGTCAATTAGAAATTTAAAATAATCAAATAGCAAGCCCCAATTTCCACAGTATGAAATAATACATTTGAGTTTTACCCCCACTTAGATAAATCCATTCTTTAGTTTCACATCAAAAATGGCTTTTTGTAGTTAAAAAAGATAGACCTTAGATTAAGAATTAAATATGGTATTGTAGTATGACTATTCATGACGGACCCAATAACAGTATATGTAATTTATTTTCTAATAACAATATATACATAACAGTATATATAATTTATTTTCTAATAACAGTATATACATAAAAAATAAAAACAATATATAAAAATGGAAAAACTGTATATAAAATGGAAAAACAGTATATAACAGTAAATAAAAAATAAAAAATACACAAAGAATAAACAACAGTATATAAAATGGCAAAACAGTATATAAAATGAAAAAACAGTATATAAAATGAAAAAAAACAGTATATCTACAGTGTCATCGTGCTACAGTATGCTACAGTACTTATACTTTCTTTGACTATAAAAAATAAAATGTTATGTCAGTTAAAATAAAAATGTCAGTATGCTTGTACTTCCGAGCCCTCTCCAAATTCCTCAAAAAAATAAAAATAAAATAAAACACTCATGTTATGTCAGTATGCTTGTACTTTCTTTGACTATGCAAGTTAATAAGACAAATTAATTAAGTGGATGAATGAAATGAATCAAACGGTCTATGGTATGGAAAGCTTTGGAACTCCTCATTGTGCGAAGCATATCGTTCTGAGTTTCACAAGAAGAGTTATATACATTGCCTACGGGCTTTGCTTGCAAAAAACATAAGATTTATATATATTAAAAAAATATTTTTTAAGAAAGGTTTAGAGAATACTAGAGAAGCCCAAAAATATTGAATTGCTAGACTAGGACTCTAGATACAATACTAACATAGTTTATTAACAACTTTTCATTAAGAGTATTTAAAAAATAATTGTATTAAAACCCCTATAGGCTTTGGATAACGAGATTTTCGTTGTTATATGCATATAATTATGAAGAGTTGACAGGAAAATAGAAGAGAAGCACACAAACATATGATAATGTTTTCCCTTTGCATATTTTGTCGACTTCTTCAAGCTCCTATGTACTTTTAAGTGATTTTTCTATTTCTTTTTGTTTTCACAACTAATGTATACTTCCATTTATTCGTAGGAGAGAGAAATATTCTCTGAAGATGATAATCATTTGAGAGAGAGGGTCACCGTCCAAAGAAGAAGAACCGCCCAAGAAGTTCACATGAGAGAGAGAGAGAGGAAAGGAAAGGAAACCCTGATTAATTGGAAGAAAGGTTGGCATCATCTGTATTGAAAAAACAATGACTTGAATATGTAACTTTGGACTAATATATATTTTACAAATGATTTGATCCTAATATTAACTTCTTTTGGATGATATAATGAGTTCATTCAAACAAGTTCATAAACCCTAAAATATATTGGCTAAACTATACATGCATTTTAATTCGTTAGAATCTTAAGATACACACTTGTATCTCTATAGTGGAAATGAAGTTGCATATCCTAACTGAGAAAATATTATTCGATGCGTCATATGAATCAATAATTGCCTTTGATGAAACCCTCATTTTCTGTGATCCGTATTCTTGTTCTTTCTTTGACTATGCAACTTAAAAGACAAAAATTTGGTGGATCAATGGAATGAATCAACGATCTATCACATAAAAATTAGCTTTAGTTCATTGAGTATAAAGAACTCTCTGAAGATGATAGTCACTAGAGAGAGAGCGTGACCGTCCAAAATAATTGGTGATTGGAAGAAAGGTGGCATCTGCATTTGAAAAAAAATTGTCAGTGGTTTGAATATGAAACTTTGGACTAACTATGCTTCCAAAAAATGATTCTGATCCTAGCTAATTAACTTCCTTTAGATATAGTTTATTTATCACATATCTCTTGCAATCATGCTTAGTAACATAACTCTATTAATATATAGAAGTCATATATATTCTATGTTTTTATGGGAAAAATATATTCTAACTTTGTATTAACGAGGCTGTTCTTTATCGGCTACACTGTTCTTTCAAACAAGTTCATAAACCCTAAAAATGGTCTGCTAACCTACAAACAATCTTCAATGTGGTTCCTTCAAACTAATTTTTATTTTGAGAGATTTTTCTTAAGTTTAAATCAATGTGGTTCATTCAAACAAGTTCACAAACCCTAATATTGGTCGGCTAACGTCCCTAATATTTCAGATTCATTGACTATTGTTCTTAAATTTGTAAAATTAATGGCCATTAGAAAATACGTCGCAATTGAGCCGATATTTTGATCGCTGATGCTCTGGTTCCTAAGTTTTTCAACGAAAACTGAAAGTCTCGAGTGATGTGGCCTCTTATTTTAGAAATATTTTTGACAATAGGATATTTTAATTCATACATATTATTGGGACTTTTAATGATGTGGCCTAATATTTGTCTGCTAACCAACAAACAATTTCATTGTGGTTCATTCAAATAGTTTTTTTTTTTTTTTTTGAGAGAAATATTTTCTAAGTTTGAATCAATGAGGTTTCAAACAAGTTTACAAACCCAAATATTGGTCGGCTAAACTATATAACCCTAATATTTTGGATTCATTGACTATTGTGCTTAAATATGTAAAATTAATGGCCCATTTGAAAATATGCCTCAATCAAGAACCGATAATTTTGATCGTGATGCTCGATCTGCTTCCTCATTTTCTGATATTTAGATCTCGACGCTCTGGTTCCTCATTTTTTCAACTAAACCGTAAGTCTTGAATGATGTGGCCTCTTAGATTTTAAAAATATTTTTGACAATAATTAAGATGTTTTAGTTCATATATTACTGAAAATTTTAATAATCACCAATATAAACCCTAAATATTACATAGTTTGCATGGTTTTTTATTTGTTACCTCAACCTTTGTTTCTTGTTTTTCTTTTTTTATTTGTATATGTGATTGCATGCATTTGTCAAATGCATAAAAAATGGTGAATTGCGTGAGAAAAAATAAATCTGAAGGGGAGAACTTTGTAATAACTATACTGCAAAGGTTCTGTATAATAAAAAAACTTGGTTATCATGCACATTTAATGTTGAATATATGGGTTCTAGGCTTCTTTCTAGCGGGTACCTACTTTGTATTGATTCTTTGAAAACTTAATATACTTTTATTAATTAATCAGATCGAGAGGTGTAAGTGTTTTTTCAAGATGTGAGAAATAAGAGCCAAGAGAGATGAACGAAACCTCATTTGAGATGGGGTTGTGGGCCGCCGGGGGGGGTGGGGGGGGGGGGGGTGGGGGGGGGGGGGAGGTTGGAAGAAAGATGACCGTTGTGGAAAAATTGCATGTGAAAAGCGAAATTTTTTGACTAACAATCAGGCTTCAATAAAATTTTGTGACTTTTAACTCTTCTCTGTAGTTTAATGCAAAAAAAAAAAACTCTTCTCTGTAGTGAAAATGAGATGGTATGGGGGAAACATTACATTTATATATAACTCTCTCTCAACTTTTAAAGTCTGAATATTATAGATCATTAGACCAGATTGCTAAGTTTTGTGATCTTAAGCTACTAATTAGTTTGGTTGTTATTCTTTTTGTAGAATCTCCGCCTTTTCGTCGACTAAAAAATTTTCTTACCGAAATTTGCTTATTGGACCCTTATTCAGATAGAAGATAATTTTTTGTTGTACTGTCCAGATTCGGCCATGTGGAGAGAGAACATAATTATCAACTTTTTCTTCAAATCTCTTATTATTCAATTATAAACAAATAAACCGCTTAAAAACATTGAAAAATATAGCTCTTCAAATAATAAACTAAAAATGCACATGGCCAAATATTGCCGAGAGACGGAGCCAGAGACAACTTATAGAGAGGGCCTAAGTGTTGGAACACAAATCATATTATAGATCATATGGTCTAGTACTTAAGCTTGTATTTAAGCCAATGTGGGTTCGATTTTTGAATGAGGTACTTTTGATGAACAGGAAGATTTTTTTTGTTTTTCTCTATATAAAAAACTGAAAAATATAGCAAAATCGGGGATAGAACCCACGATCTATGGATTTAGAAGCAACAATTTTATCACACATGTTACAACAGTTATCTATTTCATCTATACTAAATATTTTTTTTATTTCTTTAGGAGGGGCCGAAATCAGATTATATACTAGATTTTCAATTTCATGGGGGGTGCCGGGCCCCCCTCCCCCCCTAGATCCGTCCCTGCACATGCCGGAACTATATTTAGTCTGTTAATCATTAAGTTTGGGAGAAATTTTTTTTAAGTTTGAATCAATGAGGTTCAATCAAACAAGTTCACAAACCCTAATATTGGTCGGCTAAACTACATAACCCTAATATTTTGATTCATTGACTATTGCGCTTATTTTATTTTATTTAGAAAATTGGGAGAGCGGCCTCATTCTTTCAACGAAACTAAGTCTCCAGTGATGTGGTCACTAGATTTTATAAAATAAATTGACATTAGGATGTTTTCGTTCATACATTATTGAAAATTTAAATGAACACATATAAACCTTAAATCTTACATAGTTTGATTTTTATTTGTTACCTCAACCTTTGTTTCTTGTTTTTCTGTTTTATTTGTATATGCGATAGCATGCACTTGTCAAATGCATATGAAAAATGGTAAATTACGTGAGAAAAGTTAAAATTCGAGGGGAGAACTTTGTAATAATTATACTGCAAAGGTTCTTATGTATAATAAAAAAGAACTGTTATCATGCACATTTGTTGAATAAATATTCCTTTTTTTTTTTTTGAAAGCTTGTTGAATATATATTCGGATCTAGGCTTCTAGCTGGTAAGTACTTTTTAATGATTTTTTGAAAATTTACTATATTTTTATTAATCAGACCGAGAAGTGTTGAGTTCTTTGAAGATGGGAAAAATAAGAGCCATGAAAGATGAAAGAAACCTAATTTGAGATAAGGAGATTGGAAGAAAGGTGACGGTTGTGAAAAATAATTGCGTGTGAATAGCGAAAGTTTTGACTAACGTATCTAATCATGCTTCAATCAAATTTTGTGACTTTTCACTCTCTCTCTCTCTCTCTCTCTAGTGATAGTGATTTTACATATGCACTCAACTTTAAAGTCTGAATAACAAATAGATCATTAGACAGGATTCGTAAGTTTTGTGACCTTAATTGGTTGTTAGTTTTTGTTATCATTCAATTATATAGCTCTTAAAACAATAAGCTAAAAATACACATGGCCAAGTAGTTTTTTCCCCCTCTCAAATTGTCATTAAAACAATAAGCTAAAAATACACATGGTCAAGTATTTTTCCCCCCTCAAATTTTTCATGTGTTCATTCCCAGTTTATAATTCTAAAGCTTCGGCTTTCATGTAGCTTTCTTAGTTTCTGTTTTATACTTTTTTCTTATTGTAAAGAATTTTAAATTTTTAAGAAATGAAAATCTCAGCACTGGCATTTCGCGCTGCATCATAAAAAAAAAATTGTCATCAGGATATGTCACATGACAAAACAACTATATTTGGTTATAACCATTAAGTTATCTAGTTATCTAGCTAGCCGAAGTCACAAAAAGTGATCAAAGTCCAAGAAATATATGAGAAATACGTCATTTGGAGATTGGTAAGAGACATTCTGCCAACTATCGATCAACTCTGTAAACGAGGATGTATACTGCCAAATGTGTGTATCCTATGTTTGGCGGAGGCAGAGAATGCCAGACATTTATTTGAAGAGTGTGTCTTTACAAACCAGATTTTCTCCTTAATGCAACTACATAATATTCAAACCATACATGCGTTGAAATGTAAAGGGGATGCTGACTTGCAAGTTAAAATGGCTGCTGCAACTTTCTGGGTGTGGAAAGAGCGATGTACAAGAACTTTCAGTAATAAGATGTCAACTACTCAAATTATTAAATATGTGCTGATCTTACTCTTTGGGAAAATCTACTTTAGATCATCAGGCCTTTAGTTCTTTAGATTTTTAGTTATTTTTATGTTTTATCATTTCATTTATTTTGCCAATTCTCTTGGCAATTTCATTGTAATGAACATTATTTACATTTATTAATATAAATTGAAGACTCTTAGGTACAACCTGATGTCTAATTGTTTCAAAAAAAATATATATGAGAAATACGTGATCCAAAAAAGGTCGAAGTGTATGAGAAAAAGATCAAGAAAACGCAAGTGTATGATCGAGAAAGAAAAATAATGAAAAGCTATACATAAAACATAACATAACAAATAATAAAAAATGAAAAAACAGGCAAAGCCACTCCTTCAAAAACAAAATAATGAAAATTTAATTGAAAAAGGATCATATGAGTCAAGCAAATAAGAAAACCAAAAATATATGACATTAAAATTATGATCTGACTGTAAATGATCCATAACTTAATTGATAGAGAATGTTCTATATATATTGTTATATCATATTTATATACTCATATATATACTGTTTTTGTCTAAAGTATATATTGGTTATTATATATATTATTTTGTCTGAATTATATAATGTTATATCATATCTATATAACACATATATATACTCTTATATCACAATTTTATACTGATATATATATATATATACTATTTTTTGTCTGAATTATATATTGCTATATATATATATATATATATATATATATATATATATATATATATATATATATATACTCTTTTCGTTATCGCGTCTCTGTTTCAGATCTCAGCAGCCAGCCTCATCCGCCGTGTTGCTGTTGTCGCCTGCTGAGTTGGAAGTCGTCAGTTGGAGATTCGTCACATCACCGTCGCGTTTTGGCGAGATGGCGTCTGCCACGTCAGCCATCGCGCACAAAAGTGTTGTGCAATATCAGCTTATCCTTTAAAGTTGGATAACTATTTTACAATCTTCATTGTCTTCACAACACCTATTAGATACATTTAAATAATAAAGATATTATATATAGATATAGTGGAATTATGTGACATATATTATCAATATTATAATATAAATGTTCATGGATTAAACAACTATTTTTTTCACTATTTTAGTCAAGGTAGGTATGTACATAATTACAAAACGCGAATGGTAGTTATAAAATAATGCATGGCTGCTTTGATTATCACATTTAATGAGCAACTTTGTATAATTTTCAGTTGATACATTTGTGTTGTGTCTACAGATCCGGAGATTAATTAATTAGTTGCATTAATGCAAACAACAGAGACCTTTTTCAAGATTTTGTGGCCATTGCTTTACCACGTAAGTATATTATTTGTTGATTTATTTTGAATCCTTTAATGATGTTTACATTACACATTATTGGTTTTGTGAGATCAGTCTGAACACTAAACTAGCCCCCAGCCCTTCATTTATTCGTACGAGTCATTGTTTAATAATCAACCCAAAATAAAATAATGATTTCCAAAATAAAAAAAGGTGGTGCCCTCTTTCTCTCTCTCTCAAATAATTAAAAAAATAAATAAATAATTCATTTTCCAAAAAAAAAATGTGGGTTCCATGTGTCTTTCTCTCTCAGGTAATTTTTTCCCAACGTTTTATTTCAAAATATGATTTTTTTTAGTAGCTCATTTTTTTGTGAAAAAATGAAAAATAGAACAAGGATGATGAGATCTTTCATTCAGGATCTCAATTGTTATACTTTCGAACGCACCATTATGTTTTCTCATAATGACTTTCAATATCTCGTGTTTTCAATCGACTGAATTGAATATCACAATGTCAGATGACATTATGACTCATTCCTAAATAAAAATAAAAAAATAATAATTTATCAAAAAAAATATGGGTCTCATATGTCACTCCTTTTATCTCTCCCTCAAGTAAATAAAAAAAATAGATTAATAATTTTCAAAAAAAAAAGTGGGCCCTCTCTTTCTCTCTCCCTAAATAATTAAAAAAATAAATAGATAAATCATTTTTCAAAAAAAAAAGAATGTGAGCTCCATGTGTGTGACTCTCTCTAAGGTAATTTTTTCCTAACATTTTCTTTCAAAATATGATTTTTCAATAGCTCAATTTAAAAAAAAATGAAAATATAAAAAGGATGATGAAATCTTTCATTCAAGACCCCAATTGTTATACTTTCGAACGCACCATTATGTTTTCTCATAATGACTATTAAAAATAATTTATATAGATTCTTTATGATTATTAATTCTTAAGATAAATTTAATGTGTTAATTATTAAACAATAAAAATGATAAAAATCGCAGTGGAGCGCGGAAATTCTCCTAGTTCATACAAATAAAGCAACTTTTCTATGTCATAATTATGCTTTCTAAATTTTAATAGGGATCTGATCGTGCAGAAAAACAGTATATATAGACAATAAAAAATATATAAAATTAAATAAACAGTATATATAATTTATTTTTTCTAGAGACAATAAAATAGTATATACGTAAAATAATTAAAAACAATATATAAAAAATAAGGAATATGTTAGAAAAGTGAAAAAATAATATACAATCACATTTTGGATGTGCTCAAATTCGTTGCGTTGTCAAATTTCCTATTTTAACAAACTCTCCTTATATATATTCTTTTAAAAGCTTTAATTTCTAAATCCTTCCAACATGTCAATCAAGAAAATTGGATGAAAATGAGTCACAGTAAAATGAGAAAACATGAAATTTGTAACCACACAAATTTCCCTTTTTTTAACCTCAAATTTCTGGACGGCAACTGCTGTCTCCTTTTACGAGTCACGAGCATGCAATCTTCCTTCACAATCAAATTTCAATTAATATTCAAACACAAAATATATATTTTGACTTTCAATTTCATTTGGAGGCGCAGATTGGTTTTATATTTCCATATTTTCCAGTCAAACAAACTTTCTCTTCACAGGGATTTCATCACTGGAGATCTCCAGTAGTAATAAAAAAGGGCGTAAAAAATTCACACTGTGCGAGGGACCGCATAGAAAGCTACGTACGTGGCCGGAATGAGACCACGTGCGCCTACTCTCTTAACCCTTTCATTCCTCTCCAATTATACTCCAAATTCTACTACACAACACAAGATTTCTAAGTATGGTTGTTTTTATTCTTGTATGTATGTACTCAGTAAAAAATGAGGATATGTGCTGTGATAATATAAATTATTATTTTGGTGTCTGATTTGTTAGATTAATTTAACATGGTTGTTTTTATTCTTGTATGTATGTACTCAGTAGAAAATGAGGATATGTGTTGTGATAATATAAATTATTATTTTGGTGTCTGATTTGTTAGATTAATTTAAGTTAAAAACAAATAATTGTTTTCATGTTGAGTTTTGTTAATTTAAAGATGTATGAAAATATTTGTTTATCGTTCTTATTTTAGAAATAATTAATTTTCAGATAAATATGTAAAGGATTGTTGAGGTTGATTCATGAGTTTTAGGTTTTTCATATTCTTTTGTAATCATGGGTTATAACATTATTAATATATAATTGATATGTATTTTATAATTTAATTAGTTGAGTGTATTACATGATAAATCACAAGTCATATTTTTCAAATCTCATTGATAGTCATACCTGTATTAGAAAATATTAGTCATACATGTATAATACATAAAGCACAAATTAATTTGTACTTTCACTTTCTGCATTAATATTTTTTTTTTAAGTTTTATATAAAAGAAGTGCAAAAGAAAAAAGTAATCTAAATGAACTACTTTAGTTTATAAGTCAAGATGTATTTATTATTATTATTATTATTATTATTATTATTATTATTATTATTATTATTATTATGTATTTGAAATTAAGAAATACATGTTGTACTCGAAAAATAGTTTTATTTCACAAAAAAAATTACTTGTTGCAGTGACGGATCTTGACCTAAATTGTTTGAGGGGTTATAGTGGTCAAAAATATGCCAAAAATCTTAAAAGCATGAAATACATATAATTTATAAATCTATCACAAAATACAATAATATTACGGTATATATATATACTAAAAAAATATAGAGGGATCGTTTCTCCCCATGTCTCTATTAAAATCCATCACTGACATGTTGCACTTGGATAACTAAGAACACACACTTAACTAGAATTGTACTAGGACAGAATACTTCACAACTGCAGAGGACGAGGACTACAATTTTCCACCTGGACCTTGTTTTATTAAAAGATAACTAAAAACTAGAGAGAGAAACCCAAAATGATCATAAATTTTTTTAGTGAGAGAAAACTGGCTCTTCTTCTTCTTTGGTCCCGCGTTGAATATTAATGTCGCTCTCTCCATCCAAACCTCATTGAACCATTTAATATAACCATGAAGAAAATGAGAATATATTTATCATTACATTCTACTCCGAGTCGCTGACCATTTTCTATTCTCTCTTTTTTTTAACCACCAACTTGTATTTGATAAGGTTTTTTAATATTTGAGTGTGTCTGCTTCATTTTCTATCATTAAAATCTACTCTGAGTCGCTGACCGTTTTTCTTGTTCTCTCTTTTATTTATCAACTTGTTTTTGATAGGATTTTTTTAATGTTAAGTGTCTGGTTTATTTTTTATCACTAAAATCTATTCTGAATAGCTGATCATTTTTTTATCTTTTTTATTGCCAACTTGTTTATTTAGGATTTTTTTAAATTTTGAGTGTCTGTGCTTTATTTTTTAACATTAAAATTTACTCTGTGTCGCTGACTGTTTTTCTTTCTATCATTTTTTTACCAACAACTAGTTTTGAATTGTTCTTTTTTATTTTGAGCGTCTGCTTTATTTTTTATCTTTAAATTTTACTCTGAGTCGCTGACCATTTTTTCTTACCAACTTGTTTTAATTAGGGTTTTTAAAATTTTGAGTGTCGGCTTAAGTTTGAGTGTATGCCAAATTCAAAAACATCTATGTACTAGAAGATTCTACAGTTCGGTTATTTAGTTTAAATGGTGTTTGATTCGGGTTAAAAAAAATCAGCAGAATGTGTTTTTCAGTTCGATTTTTATTTTTTTGCAAAACTATAGGAAACAAATCAGCTTAATAAACCAAAAATTAATCACATGGTTAATTATACTTAAAAAAATGAGACAGAATTGGAAGCGATCGATCGCTTGCTTAGTTCTCTTAATAGAATGGGGTCATATATCAGCACTTATATTTTTAAAATCTTACTATATGTGGGATTCGAACTCTCACCTATGAAAAAATAGGACTAGTATCATATAACTAGACTTTTCTAGTGGTGGTAATTAATTTTACTTAATTGTGTCTAATTTTGTTTAAAATAATAGTATTTAGATGGGTAATTCTAATTTAAAAATCAATATATCATTTTTCTTGTTCGATTTAATTGAATAAAATGATTTAGAAATTAGCTTATTCCATTGCATTTTGACTCAAAAACTTATTTGCTCGATTTCGGTCTGTTGTATCCGTTTCGCAGCTTGAAGCTCAGATTATTTCTTTATGTTACTATCAAATAATAAAATGAGACAAAAATTCTTCGCCATATTAATAAAGAAATATATTTTCTTGTATATGTACTGATGAGTCTAACACTCATTTATAACCCTAAAAAAATTCTTTAGGTCAAATATAATTTTGAATCCACATGGAAATATATATTTTTTGTTTGATTCATTCCAATCATGAAGTAGCGTACCAGGTAAGAGCTATAAGAGGAATCACTCAAAAAGCGGCTTTCAAAAGAAAGTGTACATACGTTAGTCAAACCCTATTAAAATTCAAACATTTTCTTTTAATTTCCTTTCAAAATTTTAATTCTCTATCAGAATAACTATGCGTTTTATTCTATAAGGAGTGCATGAATTTGCAAATTCTGTGTTTTTTTAATAAATAAATAATATATTAATTCAAGTAGAAATAAAAATTTCGGAAGAATGGTAAATGACTCGTTATATAAGCAGCATAACTGAAAGGTCAGAGAAGATACACAATTAAAAAAAATAAGAAAGGTCAGAGAAGATATGGGTCTTTTTTTAACCCACGTTTTTCACTCTTTTACACTGCATTTTTCACCCTTTTCATCGTGGCACAAAATGTAATCTTCAACATAAAATTATTAAATCAAGAGGAACTTTGCGAAACCCTAAATATTTTATAAATTTTTTTATATTTTTCAAAACTCACACAAATATTATTCCATTTAGTACATGTAATCATTTGGATGCTTTACTTCCTAGATTGATAAATGTAAATTATATTCCCTAGATTGATATATGTAAAATATATTTCCTAAATTGATACAAACTAGCAAATCCTTCGCGCATTGCGCGAAATTTCTATAATATTACTTAAAAAGTAATTTAAACCATAATTTAGATAATAATAATAATAATATTTGTATTGAAATTTAATAGAAATTTGTATTATTACACAACGTAATATTAATTTAGTCAAAATAAATACTACAATTATGCCAAAAATTTACAGTATAGTATAAATACAACAAAAAAAAGTCAAAGGTATATTCTCAACAAAAACTCAAAATATTAATGATGTGTATACGGATGGAGATAGCTTCAAATACGAATTCAGGTCAAAGGATACGAGCACAATTTGGATATTGTTGGATATGAATACAAATACTTATTCATTTCGGATATTTAAACAGATACGTACAATCTATATTATTTTTCTAAACAGTTAACTATTTATGATGGCAAAGTTAATAAATTATAACAACTGTTAAGAAAAAATTAAAAGAATTAGCAACAAAATATTAATATGGATATGGATATAGATATGGATAATATCTCTATCCGAATTTGATAAAAAAAAATATTCATACATGTATCCATATATATATTTAAACCCATGACCTCTTCGGTCATATGCAATAATCTCTACCAACTAAGCTATGAACCACTTGCTAGAAACACTATTCCCTAAAAATTGATACATGTAATCCCATTTATGATCTTTGACACACATTGACATTCAACAAGCATGCATATAATTAATAGCAACTAATTAGTTAAGTTCATTATTCAAAGATGAGGAAAAAAATATTGTTCATTAAAAAAAATTGAGACTTGATATACACCCCCGACTTATTTTCTGGCAGCACTGTCGGAATTCAAAAAGCTATATAGCGGAATTACAAAAAAAAAATAATATCCAAAAGAGTACAATGAATATATATAAGTGTATGACAGACATTTGAAAAACTCAAAAATCAATAAAAATTCTTTATTGCTTTGGATTGGGGACTTCAGAGCCCTCTCCAAGCCTTCTCAAAAAAAAAAAAAAAAAAAAAAAAAAAAAAAAAAATATATATATATATATATATATATATATATATATATATATATATATATATATATAAGTGTATGATGCATTAAAGATAAGTATGTATATTGCATTCATTTTAGAATTTATAATGTTAAAACAACATAGAATGATAAGTTATTGTAGAAATATATGCAAAAATGTAAACTAACTTATCAAGAAAATTAAAATTATTTCAAATGCTTTTCTTTTCATATTTTTTTAGCAATGGATAACTTGAAACTCTAATTAAAATTGTTTGTTTATTACTGCATTGCAGAATAATCAAAATTCAAGGACAAAATCCAAACTATTCCCTTTATTTATATTTTTCTTGTTATTATATTGAAAAAGTGCACTTATATATATTTTTTTGTTTGTCTTTAATTTATTTTTTATGTGGGGCCAGCCGCTATCCTTACCGAACCGACCAAAAAGACTTTCAAATTTTCAAATAAAAAAAGGAAAAAGAGTAAAAATATTTTCGATAAAAGAATTCTCACTCTTTCTTCTCTCTATAGTCAAAGATCTAAAATCCACCTTACTCGCCATTTGGTATACATTCACATCTCCAATTCTTTACTACTAGACATCTCCATTTCTATAGATGTTTTAAGTACTTTTTTGGTCTTATAGTTTTTTCAACAAATCTAGATACTATACAATGCAAGAATGTTACAGAATGCGCTAGGCGCTAGTCGGGCGGTCGGGACCATCGAGGATTAATCGGGGATTAATCGGATCTAGGCGGATTTATATTTTTTAGTATTTTTATATATTATATATAATTTTTGCGTTGAATTATTTATACTATATTTAATAACATTAACACAACATACAAAATATACAAATAAAATGCAAAATAAAATTCTAGGCGTTTTTTTTTTAAAACCGTTACAGAATGTGTGGGCATTTAAGCAATTTTATAACGGTTAATTCATAAAAACCGTTACTAATTACACTATTAGTAACGGTTTTCATGAAAGACCGTTACAGAATTGTCCAAATCTGTAACGGTTTATTATAAACCGTTACAGATTGTGTGCATATTCTGTAACGGTTTTTTCATAAAAACCGTTACTAATAGTGTAATTAGTACCGGTTTTTATTAAAGAACCGTTACAAATATGCATAAATAGATTTTTTTTTTACAATTCTGTAACGGTTCTTTCGGAAAAACCGTTACTAATATGTAATTAGTAACGATTCTTTCGGGAAAACCGTTACTAATATGTAATTAGTAACGGTTTTTATTAAAGAACCATTACTAAAACGCACAGAACGCCGACTAGCATAATTTCTAGGCATTTTGCTCCCGCCTAGCACAGGCGGCGCCCAGGCGGCCGCCTGGACCGCATTTTAGAACATTGAATGCAACTGACTCCAAATTAACTATGAAAGTCTGAATAAGAAAATAAATAATATGAATGTGAAAGACTTTTTTCCTTATTTAGACTTTCATGATTCGTTCGGATCCAGTTATATGGTCTCTAGACTTTTTCATTTTTTACACACTAAAGGTATTTTTATTAAACAGATTATTAACTTTTCATTTACTCTTTTAACAGCATGTAAGTTATGTATTTAATATACTAATGAAATAAATTGTTAGTGAACAAGTTAATAGTGAATTAGTGAGTATTTTTCGGTCTGCAGAAGTGAAGTCATTTTTACCAGTATATAGAAATAATATTCGCTTCATCATATATTGGCATAAGCACTGCAAAAAATGTCATTTTTTGCGGATTGACATGTGAATTTGATATCATATATATGGATTCTTAAGCTACTAGTTATTAAAGTTAAAAGTTAACTATTACTATCATATTTTTTAATTTTTTAATAATTAATTATTAATTTATTAATAGATAATAATTAATTATAACTATAATCAATTATTAATCATTAATAACCAATTATTAATTAAAATAATTAATTATTTATAATTAGTTATTAATTGTTAATAATTATTTTTCTATTATTATTATGATATATTATTTATTACGTCTTTCGTGATCCAGCATGCTACGGTGATGCTGATATCATATTTCCCTAAAGAATATGGACGGTTGTGTGGACATAAATGGAGAGAAGAGAAACCAAATATAAAATACGAAAAGTGTGATCTTGTACTTCACATCTCAAACCGTGTCATTTGTTTCTCTTATCTAACCACTACATATATATATAAGAGCTCATCTCCTCTCCTCTCCTCAACTCCCCAATCTCTCACTCTTCTTTCTCTCTCTCTTTGGTGGTTGGTTCGAACTGCCCATCTCTCCTCTCTCTCACTCCCATACCAAACCTAAGAAATTCAAAACCCAAAAAATAAAATAAAACTATAAGACCAAAACAAACCCAAATGGCATGTAGAATCTCAATATCTAGTAATTCTTCCCTCTCTCACAATAAACGCCGCTCGACTGAACTCGACGCAACCGCGACATTAACAGCTGTCACAATTCCGATTACCAATCTACCGCGTCAGAACCTCACGACAAGCACAAGACAATCAAAACCATTGATTCCCATCAGACATAATTCGGCCGCTCCAGCTCGAACCGTCCAACCTACCCTCTCCAGGATGTGGAGAGAGATTCAAGGCGAGTCAGATTGGGAGAATTTAATGAACCCACTTCACCCGCTCCTCCGTGAGGAGATAATCCGCTACGGTGAGTTTGCTATGGCTTGTTACAAAGCGTTTGATCTTGACCCTCGATCAAAACGGTACCTCAATTGCCAATACGGCAAGAGCCGTATGATGGAAGAAACTGGGTTGGGACAATCAGGCTACTCAGTTACGAAGTACATTTACGCAACTCCTGGTGTAGATATCCCGACTTGTTGTAGCCGTTGGATCGGATACGTGGCGGTGACGACTGATGAACAAGAGGTCAAACGGCTAGGCAGGCGTGACATTTTGGTCTCGTTTAGAGGAACTGTCACAAGTGCCGAATGGATCGCGAATTTCAGGAGCAATCTTACGTCAGCTCGTCTAGACCCACACAATGACCGGCCGGACGTGAAAGTCGAGTCAGGATTCCTCGGTGTATACACATCAGACGACCGTGATTCGAAGTTCACGTCAGGCAGCTGTCGCAACCAACTCCTCTCAGAGATTTCGCGCATTATTAACCAATACAAAGATGAGGAAGTAAGTATCACATTGGTTGGTCATAGCATGGGGAGCTCGCTTGCCACACTGCTCGGTTACGACTTGGCTGAGCTAGGGCTCAACCGTGGTTCTTCAGGAAGGAAAATTCCAATCACGGTATATTCTTTCGCCGGTCCGAGAGTCGGAAATTCAGGGTTTAAGAAACGATGCGAGGAGCTGGGTGTGAAGGTTTTACGAGTGGTAAATGTGAAGGATCCAGTGCCAAAATTACCGGGTATGTTCTTGAATGAAAATTCTAGAGTTTTGGGGGAGAGAGAGTTGCCATGGAGCTGCTCTTGCTACACACATGTAGGGGTAGAATTGGCACTCAATTTCTTCAAGATGAAAAATCCGGCAAGTGTGCATGATTTAGAAGCATACATAGGGTTACTGAAATGTCCAAGCAATATGATGCAACTAAAAAAAGAAGGAAATGATTTAGTGAGTAAATTCAAGGATTTCATCTCTGAGCGAAAATTAGACGCGTGGAGATGGGAGATCGCGGCATTACAAGTTGGCATCGTGGTACAGTCTCTCAGAATTTAGTGAGAGAGGCGAATAGATGGACAAATATAGCTTCTTTAGTTTTTTTGTTCTTTGCGATAATTATTGCAAATTGATACTATATAGAATGGATAGGGGAGTCAAGTCGAGACGATCATCCGTGTAAATTTTAATGAGGATAATTGGTCCGAAAAGACGATAGAAACACTTAACATTTTTTTTGTTGTAAACCGATAATGAGAAATACAATAAATAAGAACAAATTCATAAACTAATGTTTTTTGTTAATTTCATTAGTACTCTGATGATCCAATTCATGTCTTGACAATTATGAAGTCTAGTTTCTTTTGAATTTATTTCAGTCAGAATGATAGATAAGATGCCTTTTCTGTGGTCAAATAAATATTGGAAAAATCGAAATTAAGGGTTCCAAGATAAACGAAAATCAATTATCTTGTGACTACGTAAATTAAATATTGTGATTATAGCACATTTATATTAACTCCTCGGACGAACTGACGAATTTTCAGCACGATAATACAGATTGATAAAATTAATTGAGACCATATATGAACTGTTCAGCTTGAAATTGTATCAATATTAAGGGAATATGTAATAATTAATGATGATTTCCTTTTCATTTATTAATTCTGTGAGAATGAAACGAAGTCATGTCTCTTGTTGCAACATTAACTCTCCTGATATATCTCAATCAATAATATCCGCAATCCAATTACAATAGTCATATGTTTTCGGAAAAAAATACAATATTCACATATTTTTATTATGTACATAAAACAAAATAGGCACATATTTTGGTTATTTAAAGGTATTTTTTGCACTATGAGACACTCTTTCGCTCGAATGAAATGGATGTTTTAACTACAAATTGCTAAAGAAAATCTAATGAATATTACAAGTCCACATGCAAACTGAAGTTCGAGATATTATTCTTTGTTTTATGTTCAACCCATTGGGTTGAGAGACAAGTTCAAGATATTGTTCAAGCTCTTTATCCTAAAAAGCATAATTATTTCTGAATTATAGCCACCAATTTATTTTATATTCTCTTAGTATATATAGTGACTATTTAATGCTAGAAAATCAATATTTTGAGCATTTAAAATTATCAGGCATGCATAAATACAATCTTCATATAATTTTTTTTTCTATTTTATAGATGGAACTCATATATCCCTCATCTATATTCAAAGAAAATTGATTTTTCCAAATATTAAATCCATAAACTTTGAGTTAATGGGATTGATACCTTACCACTCTACTAGAGATGATTTGACACAACCTTCATATAATTATATTTGATAAATATACATAATATGATCTATATACCTAAAATTAGGGTTCCTGAATAGTTATTAGAATCAAAGTACTGTACATAATCTATCCAACCATTAAAGCTAAACTTTTTCTTGGGTCCCAATATGGATGGTAACACTCAACTAATTAAATTGCATAATGTGACATTCTGAAACAGAAAAAAAGTGACATTTTTTAAGCATTGATTGGATTTTTTTTTTTATAAAAATCAGGTGACACGTCGACGCATTTTCATCCAAAAGAATTGTTTATTTATATAGTTGCCTCTAAATCATGCTACTAGAATTCATATGGTCTCATTAAAGAATAATAAAGGTGATTTATATTGAAAACCTAAGCATTATTCCTAGTCTATGTATTCATACCTTGGTCTTCATTTTTTGGCTGAACTTTGTGCAACAAAGGCTTGACATTTGGCCCAGCACCACCTTGAAAAATAAAAAGCGAATTCTGAAAAAAAAATCCTAACTTTTCTGAATATTTTAAGAAATCTCCTAACTTTCTAGATTCTTTAAAAAAAATCTTATAATATAGATTGACATAGTGAACTTTTCATCCAATGATTTTCTTGGACCAAAATGTTTTTATAAATTATTTTTAGTTTTATTCAATAAAAAAATAATCCATATAATCAGTAATAAAATATTTTATGATATAATGTATAATGATATTATATTTGTGATATTATGGCATTATTTTTCAATATATGATTTTGTTTTGAAATATTTCATAAGATCTTGAAGCATTATATATGATTTTATTTTTCAATATATGATTTATTTTCAATTACATAAAATTTTTTATTTTATAAAATATTATTTTGTAATAAAAGATCATAATATTTGGATTATTTTATCATAAATTATTTACAATTTTCTATTGAATAAAACTTAAAACAATTTATCCAAAAATTTGGTAATGGAATTTTGGTCCAAGAAAAATTAAATTAGATGGAAAGTTAGAATTGACACCATGTAGGGGGTATTTGAAAATTAATCTATTTTATAGGGGATTTTTGGAGAATCTAGAAAGTGGGTTTTTTTTTTTAAATATTCAGAAAAGTTAGTTTTTTTTTTTTTTCTTTTTGAGAACTTCCCAAAAATAACTTTTGCCTTTTGTTTATGAAACCATTTGCTTTGCACTTTTTTGCTAGGGTAGTGTTACTTTAAGAGCAAGATTTTTTGGAAATGACATTTACATAATTTTTTTGCTATTTGCATGAAATTAACATTAAAAAATGATAAACTCATATTTTAAAGCTATTAAGTTTATGTCAATTTAGTGATCTCAAAAAAAATGTGTATGTCAATTTTTTGTACATGTTACAAAGAATTTTCTGTCAATACGGCTACACTACACAATTTTTCCGTTTAGAACGACATATTTTATGCAGTCAGATATCGAAAATACTCCTCAGTATATGAGCAAATTCAATATTATAATGTTTAATTGCATTAATTTACTGTAAATTCTAACTGATATAATAAAAAGAGAAATACAATTTAAAACATAGTAAATATGATGTGTATGAAAATCATTCGTTTTGATAATTTTCCAGGTGTTTTCTCTTCTTAATTAAGTAAAAAAATAGCACAATTGAATAACATGTTTATTTAAGAAATTAACACAATTCGCATGTCAGCGATTAGAGGTATTTTGGCCAATTGTCGCTCTAAATGAAGAAAAAATTTCTCTGAATATAATATCACCCTTTTAGTTTAATGCTGAATGAGATATATTGGATGAACTTAAATGTGCTTATGTGTAATTTGTTCCATGCACCTTAAGGTCTGAACTTGATTTTGACAAGATTGAATATGAAACTTTTTTGATGTAATATTGTCGAATTATTGAATTAAAAACTTCAATACTTAATATACAAATCTTGAATCTCCACGTCGACCAAAGTCTAGGACTCTCAAAGTATACCAATTTACTGTTTTCTTATCTAATAGAATCTGAACAAACAATTTGTAGAATAAGAGATTAGTATTATTTCTTGTTTGATGTTGAATCTAATATTGTTATTTTCATTGTTTATGGTTGAAAACGAATATTTTCATTTGCACATTGGTTAAAAAACGTTTTCTTTATTCTTTAGAAATAAAACAATACGTCTTTTTTTTTTTTTTTTAAAGTGCCATTTGGGTCTGTATCAGCTTGCCCCGAAAAATATATTGTTTTTATTGAATGAAAAGATACTTAAGGTGCTAGTGAAATATTTAATTAATGTACAAAATTTATTATATTCCAATGTCAACGTTATATGTACCCTTGTACATTTCTTATTGTAGAGGTGGGACTTGAAATAGTTACTTCTTGTGGAATTGGCCCACTCATCTTAATATGAGCACAAAAAAAAAATTGAACTTTTAAGATAATGGGCATGATTAGTAGTCATGATACTGCTAAAAAAAATATCAAAGTACATGATTTCATATTTGATGATAAAAAATAAAATATAGCTCACAATTAGTCATCTCTAGGGTCAACTCTCAATATTAAACTATATACTATACTTGAAATTTGGTGCATCATCACCATGAAAATTATATTCTATAAATTCTTTTTTCTTTTGGTATTACAATGGTGAATTGAGAAATGAGTCACATCACACTTCAACAGTGAAATTTTAGAACTGAAACGTACAGACAGCTATATTTTGTTGACAATTACAGCACGTCTAATTTATATTTTAAAAACTATAGTATGATGACGAAACTATATGTCAAGCATCAGCATGATTTAGCAATTAAGAATTAACTAACGTATCTTATAATTAATCACTTGTAATTAAAAAATGTTTGGATGAGAGAAGGTCCACATATATATATTGTCCGCTTAAAGAAAAAAACAACATACCAAATACAGTACCGAGTTATGCGGGCACACTATAAAACGTCACACAATCATGCTTCACTCGTCTGACCAACCAACTAATCCCTGTTCTAATCCTAAAAAATGTAGCCTTGTCATTTTCTTATACATATTTATCCTGCGAGCTAGTTACATAAATTTAAGATACTTCAAAAATATCTATATACAACAATACAGAAAATTAACATTTAAACGGTGACAGATTTTAATAGAGACTAAGAATGACAACTGTCTCCTCAAGATTTTGAAATTATAGTATGTATATATGATTAAATTAGTATATTCTGTATAGAAATTGAAAATTATGTATGCATCGCTCCCAAGGACGGATTCAGGGGGGTTAGGGGGAGATCTGGCCCCCCCTATAAAAATGAAAATTCAATAGAAGCCCTTGATAATTTCTTTTATAGTTCTTTTGTAGTGATATTTCATATTAAGTTTCTTGAATAAATAAAAAGGAAAGGTTATATAAGTGAAGGTAAAAGTTAACAAAAAAGCAATGCTAAAGGGTAAAAAGATCCTTTCTGTAAAAGTTCTTATTTTTAGTACAAATATAAGAAAAAAAAACATTTCTAGTACAAAGAATAAATACAATTGGTGATTATTGTGGCACCTCAATGTTGATCATATTATATGTTTAATTATAGCAGTATATATAAGATATTCTATTTATGTTAGACATCAATTATTTTAGAAGCATACTAAATTAGTGAATCAATTTTTTTAAATGTATATATATATATATATATATATATATATATATATATATATATATATATATATATATATATATATATATATCTCTTATTATTTTGTGTACAATCTAAATACTTTTTATAGTTTTCTCATGAAATTTTGACAGATTTTATGATATTAGTTGCAAGTTTTTTAAATATCAAAGAAATGCATCTAAGGCTCAATTTTAGTTATTTATAAAAATATTACTTTTATGATTTATCTAAAAGAACGTAAAATTAAAACTAATAATATCACATGAATACTGGACTTAAAATGTTAATAATACACAAGTGTAAGAGTGCAAATATAAATTGTATTTTTTTGTATGAATAATAAACTGTATTTAAAAATATATATTTCTTTTTTTTCTCTAAGTCTATGTCAGTCATCGTTCGCCCCCCCAAGGTTAAATTCTGATTCCGCCTCTGTCGCCCCCCTTAGATTTTTGATGCATTTTTCATATCGGCCCCTCTGAATTTTAGGTCAAGATCCGCTACTGATTCTAAACAAGTCAGAGTTATAGTTGAGGATTCCCATTATCCCATACTAGTCGGAAATATTAACATTCTAAACAAAAATTAATAGTTTACTGTACAAAATATACCAGACCCTATTTTGGGCCTCTAACCAAACTAAACGGCTCATATATAATTGGCCCATACGAGATAATTGGCATAAGTTTGATTTTCATTAATATAAATTAATCATTGTATAGAGCCCCGCTCATTTTTACTTGTTTATTCGTAAATAATATACACGTTGACATATAATAGAAGAATTATATCCATTCTTTTTAATTGTTGTATTATCACACTAGTAAGATATGATATCAAATATTTCCTTCAAAAAAATATAAAATATGTATTTGTATTCATGTAACAGAGATACTCGTAAATGTCTATAGACCTCAATGGAAAGCTATTCCGTCACGTACTGTTTTAATAAATTATTATTTATATAGAATATACCTTTATATACCGTTTCGTATATATACAAATTAAAATATCAACACATAAAATGAAATATAAATATAAATAGATAATATATTGAGTGACTTGTATGCACCATATTGAGTGGGCTAGTTTCATCACTCTATCTCTCTCTAATATGGACGGTGGTCCAAGTATATAACTACTCTCATTTGCAAAATGTGGTCTGTATATAATTACTCTCATTTGCAAAATATGTACACACACAGCCGAAATGGAAGACTTGATTTGACCTGTTTTAAATCAAAATTTCAACAGTCCTTTCATGACAGACCAAAAACTTCGTGCCGTTTTTACATTTACAACTTCACTTGACTAATTTTTTTTTTTTAATGCGAGCTTAAGACAAACTTATTCCTTCATCCTTTTTTTTTCACATTTTAGAAAATACAATAGTAGTTCGCTACCCTTTTAACATTTACAACTTCACTTGACTAACTTTTTTTTTTTTAATGCGAGCTTGAGACAAACTTATTCCTTCATCCTTTTTTTCTCACATTTTAGAAAATACAATAGTAGTTCAATAACCTGCTTAAAGCTATTACCCAATTTTGTTATTGAACTAATATTTATATATCGTGCAACAAGAACATAATAACAAACATACATAAATTTCAATCATATAAACAAAACGAACAAAAACCCTATAAATTTCAACAAAAATAATACAACACAACATACACATTACATTACATCACAACTTTCTTACCAACATTCCTTATTTCATCGGCCCAAAATCCAAATTCATCCAAATCACACAACTTTCTTAACAACTTTCCCTTTTTCATCGGCCCAAAACCCTAATTCATCCAAACTACATCACAACTTTCTTACCAACTTTCCTTTTTTCATCATCCCAAAACCCTAATTCATCCAAACCGCCCTTAAACCCACAAACCCTAGCCGCATCTCTAACCAACTCACACGTCTTATCACCAAGTCTAAAACCCTTACTAATCGCCTCAATATAAACTTGACACGCAAGTTTACTCTTCCCTTCTTTAACCAACGCTTGAATCAACATCTCATAACTAATTTCGTTCGGTTTTACATTTTTACCCTTCATCTTCTCAAACCAATCCAATGCAACCAAACCCATGCGACTTTTCGCGCAACACGATATAATCGCATTAAATGTCACAACACTAGGTCCAATTTTCTCTAACTCCATTTCATGAATTACTTCATCAACTTTATCAAACTCCCCCTTTTGCGCGTAAATCGACGCCAAAATCGTACAAGCGTACAAATTAGGTTTTACACCAACTTTACACATGTGTGACCAAACGTGCAACGCTTTATCGTAAAACTTACCTTTTTCTAAAGAGCTAAGCAAAGCGATATAAGAGTGAATTTCCGGTTTTACCCCTCGGTCAACCATTTGACCGAATACTTTTACGGCCACTACCGTTTCGCCGGCTTTTGAACAAGCTATCAAAACGGCGTTAAACTCTTTCTTTCCAAGTGGTAAACCTTTTTCGTGCATTTTATCTAATAATTGAAGGGCCCATTTCCAAAGCCCTCTTTTTCTCGCCGCGTTTAATAAAACACCGAAATTTGAAATTACCAAATTGAATGATAAATTATTAGGTTTTGGGCCTTTATCTAACATTTCTTCGAATATTTCCAAAGCGGCCCACCATTTTTTGGATTTTCCGAGTAGAAATATAGCGTGATTACAAACCGATAAACTAATTTCGGTTTGATTAATTGTATTTTCTCTTATTCTTTTGTATAGTTCTTTGATTATTGTGTAATGTTCTTCTTTTGTGCAAGCCCAAACGAGCCCCTCGTAAAATTGGCCGTTTGGTTTAATATTATATTTGTCTAAATTATTTATGAATTTTAATACGTTAATTGTTCCATTTTCATCGTTTGAAATCCATTTACGTAAAATTATTTGAAAAATTCTAAGCGTTGATTTTTCGATTTTTTGGAATTCATGGTCCCAATTGTAATTTTCTTCTGAATTATTAATATTATTTTGAAATTCGCCATTTTGGTATTTTTCTCTTAATTTAATAAAGAATTCTAAGGCTCCATTTGCATCATTTAATTCTTTATAAGCTAATAAAATCGTAGAATAAGTAGCTGGCGATGGAATTAAACCGTTTAATTTAATTTCAGAAATTAAATCAAAAACCTCATGAGATTTTCCTTGATCGATATAAATATTCATTAAAATGTTATAAGTCACAATACTCGGTTTGATTCCTTCTGATTTCATGTCAGGAATTACCGAATTAATTTTGTAATAGTTCTTGCTTAATCTAATCGCGGTTAATAAGCTGTTGTAAATTACCTGATTTGGGGATTTTTCATTCTCTTTCATCCAATTGAATAACGCGAAAGCTGCGTCTAATTTTTTGTCCATTCCTAATCCCCTAATTAGGGTTGAATAAACAGGAATCGGTAAATCGGGATAATCTTTCAGTAATTCTGAAATTTCTTCGGGTTTTTTTGCATTGTGTAGAGTTAATGCGAGAGCTTTACAATCCACTCTTCCCTTTTTGGAAATTTTCGAATTTTGGTCGGTTTGATTCTCTGTTTCTTCAATTTCTCCTTTTTTGTCTCCAGAAACTGAATTTAAGCATTTGGGTGTGCAAACCGAGCTTCGTTTTCTCTCATGGAGCTTCAATTTGATGAAATTAAACGGAACTTCTAAAGGGAAGCTGTATCCACAGCTAAAACACGATTTTTTCCTTACTTTCACAAAAGAATTGGTGTAAAAATCGCTCGAATTGAGATGGGTCCTGGCCGAAAACATTCCATTCTGGTTCGAAGCTACCAAAGGTTGCATTCTGCAGCAAAACTCACGCAAAGCAACAAAAATATTACCTCAAAAATCGCCAGAAAAACCCAAAAAAAACTCCCCTCAATCCTCGCAATTTCCCCTCGATGAGAATCCAATAACAAACGATGATTCTTCTTCTTCTTCTTCTATATTGTCTCTTTTTTCAAATTGAATTTCAATTTTACTCTGTATAACAAAGAGATAGAATAGAACCGAAGACGAATCGTCTTAACGGGTCGGAAGGATATCCCTGATATTTTCTGCAATCACAGGGTCACATTAGCATAATAGCTTCGCATCTTTTAATTAGAAAAAAATACTGGGCCATATCAAAATTAACTCCGGCCCACATTGGCCCATTCAAATCTTCCTTTGCGCAAAATGTTAATATGTTATATTTAAAAAAATGAGAAATTATTCGGAATGCCGAGTTTTTTGAACGTCCAGAAGCGTCCATCATACAGTTTTAGCTGTACACATATATATTTGCACTTGGATATACTTTTTGTGTTTATAAATATATCTTTTCAAAAATATACTTTTTTGTAATTTCACGATACCTTTTGTGTTTACAAAAATAGGTTTTTGTAATTTCATCATAACTTTTATAATCGGGTGTTGCTGGGCACTCCATATCCAAACTCATTTAAAATTACATGGACTAACGGTCCATTTATCTTTATTTTAATACAGTAAGGCTAGACAAAACAAATAAATTTGACAGATCATAAATAAACGGCTGAAATATGAAAATTAATGAATGATTTTTTCTCTTTTGTTTCTAAATATGCATTGAAAAATTATTTATTAATTTTTATATTCAGCTGTTTGTTTGTGATTTGTCAAATTAGTTTGTTTGTGTAGTAGCCTTGTTGATTTTAATATGTTATATTTAAGATTTTACATTGGGCCATATAAAATTTAACTTGGGCTGGCTCACACGGGCCTATTTCTCTTTCTCCTCTATTTCTGGACTTTTTATATATATATCACTCTGTTAAAAAATAATTCAGCAAATACCACTCATTTCAAAATAATGGGGTATCTGTCATTTCCGCCAATACTAGTGGCGGAAATGACTAGTAGTGGCTGAACATGTGGATTTTCAGTTTTTTCAAAAATTCTCCATTTGGCTTGCTAAACAGGGTTAATTAGTGTAAAAAAACACTGATCCGCCACAAGTAGTGGCGGAACATGAAAAAAATTAATTTTTTTGCGTTTTTTCCCGAGGAAAATTAATTTTTTTCCTGTTCCGCCAGTGGGAATGGTGGAACACGTTTTTTCACTAATTAACCTAATTTTTGAAAAATTATAAAATTCACATGTTTTGGAAATGGTAGATACCTCATTATTTTGGAATGAGTAGTACAAAAAATAATGGGTTCAAATATGGAGTACCAAGCTTTTGGAGTGCCAAGAAGTACCCGATTACAAAAAGTACGATGGAATTATAAAAAGATATATTTATAAACACAAAAGGTACAGTGAAATTACAAAAATGTATATTTTCAAAAAGATATATTTGTAAACACAAAAGATATATCAAGGGGCGGATTTAACGGGGGCTAAGGGGAGGCCTGCCCCCCTATAAAATTGAGAATTTAGGTATAGGTCCTTGAACAAAGTAATTGTAACCTTTAATAATTAAGTTTTGGTCCTTGTTGATATCCATTTGCAATGAAGGAACACAAATAATAGAATACAAGGGTTATATATAAAAAAGCGAAAAGCTAAACCAAAAGTAGATGAAAAGTGAGTACTAGCTGCTGTCAAAAAGAGTACTAGCTATTGTCAAAGAAAAAAGGGTATTAGCTACTGTCAAAAAAATGTATAGCTACTCTATGATACCAAATATAATTTTTGATTAGTTATGGCAACAATAAGTAATATATAAAATCAACCAATATGGCTTATTATAGATCTTAAATGTGAACTATTATAAGTCACTTTAATTATAATTCAAAATATAGTGATTATATTAGTTTAACAATATTAATAATAAAGTTTATTTACATTATTTTTTTCTATATATATATTTATTAGATATTGAACTTAGGTAAGTCGTAATTTGTTGGCTTAACTTATTAATATGAATGCTCATTTGATTAAGTACTAAATAATAATTTATTATATTAACTATGTGATTGTGTAAATAATGTAAAATACAAGCAAATGAATTTATAAGAAATCCTCAAATTTTCTAAATAAACTATATAAATAAAGTATTTGAGTGATATGTTATTAAAAAATAATTTGATATTGTTTCGGGTCTTAGCCTCTTGATCTTCGGCCCCCCTAAAATTAATTTCTGACTCCGTCCCTGAATATATCAAAGTGTAAATATATATGTGTACAGTTAAAAATGAATGGTGAACGATTTTTTGCGCTCCAAAAGCTTACCCTCCGAAATTTCTCAAAAAAAAAGAGAAAAGTCTATTTTTGCCCCCTCAATTATTGAACTAGCTCATTTTTGGTCCCTCAACTTTCTATTGGTCCAATTTTAGTCCCTCAATTATTCAATAAGTGCATTTTTGGTCCTTCCATCCGTTAAGTGCTTATGTGTCCGTTAAATTTGACATGTAAGCAATGACGTGGTATTAGTAAAGTGACAAATGTTTAAAAAAAATAAAAAATGTATTAATTCCCCTCTTTTCTTAAAATATTATTTTTATTAAAAAAATGTATATTTTTTATGCATGTTTATTTGTTAAATAAAAGTTAACACGTTATTGTGTATGTGTTAAGAATATATGCCACGTCATTGCTTACGTGTCATATTTAACGGACACTTAATCACTTAACGGATGAAAGGACCAAAAACTCATCTATTAAATAGTTGAGGGATTAAAATTATACCATAAAAAAGTTGAGGGACTAAAAATGAGCCAATTCAACAGTTGAACGGTAAAATTGGACTTTTCTCAAAAAAAAAAAAAAAAAAAAGTCCTGTTACTGTTTTTTGCTGGTTTTGTTTTCTGATTCTCAAGTCAATCAATGGTGTCTCTGTCTCTCGTTCGAACCTTCCCTTCTCCCTTCTCCTTCTACTGCTCGCCTCTTCCCACCACGCGAAGATTGAGCGCTCCTCGATCCAGAGCGTTAATGGAGTACTCCTCCAGTTCCTCTTCGGTTTCGCCCCAACGGAGGCTGCCGGTGCTTCTGTTTGATGTCATGGACACGGTCGTGAAGGATCCGTTCTATCACCACATCCCCGCTTTCTTCCAGTACGTCTTCTTTCTTCTTCTCCGTTGATTACTTTGAGTTTGTGAATTTGTGGGTTTGTTGAGTGATTTGGGGGTGGGTTTTTGCAAATTTGGGTTTTTTTTTATATTTTTTTTTGATAGAATGTCGATGAAAGAATTGCTAGAAGCAAAGCATCCAACAGCATGGGTTGAGTTTGAGAAAGGAGAAATTGATGAGGTTTTAATAATTAATATTTATTTCTAATTTAATAAATTATATAGTATTTTATTCACGTAAATTGAGTATAATTTGAATTTATTACAGATTGAATTGGCGAAAAAGTTCTTCAAAGACAAAAGATCTTTCGATTTGGAAGGTAAAACTTAAAAAATATTAAATAATAATTTGAAAATATTATATTGTTGGATTATTAATTAATTAAATAATGTTGTAATGTATTTTAGGTTTAAAAGAATGCATGGTGCAGAATTTTTCATATGTTGATGGTATTGAACCGATACTTAACGGATTGAAACAAAATAATTATGAAATTCATGCCTTCACAAATTATCCAATTTGGTCAGTTAATTTAAATATTAAATCGGTAATATAGTTTTGGGATTTGGGATTTGGGATTTGGAATCCCATTTTTATGCAATTCACCCCAAATTAAGCCTCAATTAATTGCGAATTTTGCAATTAAGCCCTTTATTTAACCCAATATGCCCCAATTAGCACTCAATTTTGCAATTAAGCCCTTAACCTAATTTGGCTCAATTAGCACTCGATTATGTAATTAAGCACTCAAAATGACCAAAATATATTTAAATTGTTGTAATTTATAATTTTATATTTCTTATTTATTTTTAAGATGTAAAAAATGTAGGTACATGTTGATTGAAGAAAAATTGAAGCTCTCGAAATATTTATCTTGGACTTTTTGCTCTTGCACTTCCAGTAATTAATTTTTAATCTATTTTTCAAAAATATTAGGGGATTTTTTTGCAATTTAGAAATAATTCAGGGTTCTTTTTGCAAATATTCTTAAATTATAATAATTATGTTAATAAATGCAGGTAAAAGAAAACCGTCTCTTGATTCATATAATGATGTGTTAAATCAACTTTCAATTGAGCCTTCAAACTGTGTTTTTGTTGACGACAGGTAAATTATTTTTTTTTTAATATTTATTTAATTTAATTTGATTATTTTGGATTTATTTTTTGTGATGTGTAATTTTTGTGGTATTTAGGGTGGGAAATATTGAGGCGGCGAAAAATGTGGGCATGATTGGTTTGCATTTTAAAAACGCAGAATTGTTAAAAAATGATTTATTTTCTTTAGGAATTGAGGTAAATATTTCGTAAATATAAAATAATTATTTATTCTTAATCGTGCCGAAATAAAAATATATTTAACATATTCGTATTCTTACATTGTACCCATTGTAATATGTATAGAATTGAATTCGGAGTCTGTTTTATATTTTTTTCATTATTATTTTTGTTCTTGGTGTCTGATGATTTTTTTTTAATGCAAATATACTTCAAATATGTATTCAATTGTTTAAGACACAAAATATTGAAACTTTATTTTGTGTTCGGGCCTTATCAATACAATGTAGAATAATATCTTTAACATTAAAATTCTTAAAAAAAAATATCATTATTATATATTTTGTAACTTATATATGCCATTTGCAATTAGACCCTTCTAGAATGGGATATTTGCAAGTCGACATAAGCTTTTTTTCATTCTATATCTTCATCACATTTCATTTGATATTATTTGAAATTGCATGCATGCCAATATCCGTTCAAACAAAAAAAAGAAAAGAAAATGGATTTACATATTTAAATTGAATAATATATAGTTTATACTTTCTTAAATAATGTACATGTCAAATGTCATTTTAGCCATGATCTTCAAATATCCTATGTATATATACGTTTAGAAACGTTTTTAGCCATAAAATAAACATTATTTTTCATTTTTGACATCTGTGTGTAGACACTAATAGGAATATTTAAAATGAAAAATGTATGTAAATTAAAAAATATTAGAAGCTAATAAACAACTAAATATGCCGACAACTTGGGTTTCTGTTTTAGTGACGACCACTTTTTTGTTTAATTATCACAATTAGTTGATATCATTTTTTCTCTGTTTAAATACTTGCAGAAAATCATATTATATACATATACTATTTCTACATGTGTTTTAGATTATTATAAAACAACATATATGATTTACGAAAATAGAGGTGCTGCAAGAGAATATATGTATTCTAAAATAATATATACATAAAATTAATAAAACAGTAGGCAATATATATATATGTATCATAAAACCATTTATAAAGATTATAAATACGTGGCAATCTTGATTTGTCAACTTAATATATCTTTTTTATTTTTTTATTTTTTTCAAGGTCTGAGAGAGACTAATGTCCAGATATTGCTGCATGAACATACTGAAATTTATGCCAGTTAACTAACCATTTGAAGTATCCAAGCAAATTCCGCAACTTAAAATGACGCATGATGTATTACATCATATTATTTTTTGCCTTTTTCTTTAAAAAAATTTATATATAAAGAGTTAAAGGCACAAAAGAAAATATATGAAAAATTCAAAAAATAAATAAAAAATAATATTTTCTAATTTATGTTACGCGGAAACTTCAAGTTGTGCCTGAATCAGATTCATGTCAGATATTGATATTTTGTGATCATCGGATACTTATCGAATCAAATAGTCAATGTTTTTGTCTAAATATTTTATTTTAAAATAATAGTGGATATTTTTCGGATATCTCTGACATATAAACCGATACACTTTAAATATAAAGTATAAATAATGAAATCAATATAACAATTGCAGATAAAAATATTTTATTACTTTGAATATATATTGTCTTAATATATATAACTATAAGATAATAAAAATTAGAATTTGACAATAAAATAATAAGGGATTATATAGAGTGGAAACATTAACACCATGTGCTTAAACATCTTCCTAAACATCGCCAGTCATATATTTATATCTTTTTATAAGTTGCCCGTTACATCTTTCTATAGAATTATAATGTCTTTGTATATATCCATTATAGCTTTTTTTTTTTTAATATTATGAATTTTCATATGATGACAATATATACTTATTTTTATACATCATACTTTTTATATCTCGTCCATTCTATTTTTCTTGTATATCAATATATTTTTTTTGTAATTATGATATATTTTTTCTGAATTACAACGATGACAGTGATAAATAAGCAGATGGTACGTATCAGGTCCCATATATAATAAATGTGCCGTATTCTAAATTATTCTTTTTAAATTATAGTATTAATATCACCGTTTATATCATATTGGATGTAATATCCGTATCCATATCTCTACCATGCTATTGCCATCTGATTGTTTTTTTTTGTTGGAATAGAGCTTTTTTTTTATTTAATAGAGAGGGTTCAAAGTTTCACATCTATTTTCAAAAAAACTTGACTTTGTCAAGATTTGAACCCACAATCTTTGAGTTGATGGGGTGATAAGATACCTTATCACTCTTACTAGACGAGCTTTGGCCTGTTGGAATAGAGCTACACTGAATGCTTCATAGTTCTCCATCAAACAAACAAGGACTCAATCATCTCTTGTACTTTCTTATTACCGTAAATAGCAACTTGCACTATCTAAAGATAGATATTCAGCCGACCAATCCATCTCTCTCTCTCTCTCTCTCTCTCTCTCAAGCCACACTCATCTTTCTCTCTAAAATGTACCAGCACTCCAGTTTAATAAATCACTCTCTTCTTTCTCTCTAAAATGTACCAGCACTCCAGTCTAATAAGCTACGATTCTGCGCCGGGCTCCCTCCTGACCGGTCTTGCCGATTCCGTGTCAGGAGACCCTGCGATCTTCCGTGCAGACGAGTCAAACGTGTCGGTCGAGCCATTGGAGAAGCTCTTCAATGGTAATTCTCACTTTGAAAATTCAGGAAAAAATTCAAATAAGGTTTCCATGTCAGCATCTAAGGAGACCCATTTGACTAGGCACGACAGCTCGCCGGCCGGTTTTTTCTCTAATCTTTTGCTTGATCATGGTAATTGGTTGATTAATTAAATGTTTAATTTCTTTTTCTTTGTTAATTAATATGTTTTTCCTGTTTTTTCCTTTTTGAAGCTTAATATACAAAAATAGTCGACATTCTAATTATAATAGTATGTAGGATTGTCAAATAATACATAATTGTAACTAAATAATTTATAATTATAGTAATTTTGTTAAAAATATGTAATTGTAGAAAAAAAATACATATTTATAATAAAATAATTTGCAGTTATAATAAAATAAACAGCAGTCCTACTAATATATATATATATATATATATATATATATATATATATATATATATATATATATATATATATATATATATATAAACAGTAAAAATAATATGTAATCTACCCCCAATTCATTAAAAAAAAATGTAATAATCTACCACCAATTCATTAAAAAAAAATGTAATCTAATAACAGTACATATAAATAATAAAACAATTTATTATATATAAACATAAAAAATATAGTAACATAGTGCATAATTTATATTAAAATGGCAAAAAAAAATACTAAAAAAATAGATAAATACCACCTTGGACAAAACCAACGGCCAGTGGTAGTTTAAGAGCATTTGGAAACCACAAGCCATTTTACAATTCAGACCTTTCATTTTCTATAGTTGTCATATCAATTAATTTATTATTTTGGTGGGGGTACTGAGGGACTGAGTGTTTATCTTAATCATATCTTTATTGGCTGTTTATGTCTAAAATTACCAAAATGACCTTGGTTTAGAAAACGGAAGGGTGGTCTACATTATAATATTGGACCATATAGATTAGGTTTTTTCTTCTTTTTATTTTATTGTTTAGGTTGGCAAGCCTTTTATTTTAGAAAAATATAATTAAAAAATGTCTTGATTCATTGTACTTGGTAATTGGGATGATATGTGTAAGAAAAACTAGATCTACTATTGCACTTTGGTAGGTATTAACATTTGCATAAATAATATCTGAAATTAGCATCTGTTAAGGATCAATTTACAATTTTTATACTAGATTTTAGTGTGTGTGTGTATAAAAAATGTCATGTTAATCGTATTTCTTTCATTTCTCAAAAAAAAAAAAATAGTATTTTTTCATCTACATGATAAAAATTATATTGTTGTATTATAAAAACTATTGATATAATCTCTCAACTAGGGGTGGCAGTGCTTGTACCAAATCTCCGTATCTATATTTTTTTCGGATCCGGATCCGGATACGATTCTATCTGGTTCCGGATACGGTTCAGATATTATACGGATCCGGATATGGTTCGGGTATGTCGGATATAGATACGAACCCTGATTCAAATATTAAAATGGTAGCAATATATTGTATGACTATTTTATGGTTTATAAACTTATTATTATATTTTTTATATATCATAAAAAATATGTTGAGTTTTATATATCATATAGGTTTATTACAAGAAAAAATATAAATAGTATGTCATAACTATATCAAAATCTTATAGTCTGAGTTTGAAAACGGATATCTATATTTGATATTCTACGATAAGTACCGATTCAGTCATGCCTACTCTCAACCCATCAAATATGGATTGAATCTCAAAAAATAAAAAATCATATAAAAAAAAAAAATATATACTTAGACAGCCCATTATTAGATGAGAAACATTTAATTTAAATTCGACTTCTCTAAATGGACTTTATCGGGCTTTAAAAATATCTTTTATAATTGGGTCTAAATAATTATTCTTTCCAACTAAATTTTTTTATTCAACATTACATGTCAGTTTTTTTTTTTTTTTCTAGTCACAGAATACATATGTATCAATTCATTGGTACATTTATACATGATTCATTTTTTTCTGAATAGTCATTTATACATGGTTCATTAAACCCTATTTGATCATTAAAATTATAACAGGTCCATCACGAAACGGAGAGCCCGGTTTGAACTTAAAACCACAACTCAGTTTGCCGGGGAAAATAAATCCATCTCGAATCCCGGAAAAAACGAGATATGAGAATGCAGGACCCTCGAATTACATGAACAATAACGGATTTACAATTAGTTCGTGGGATGAAAATATGGATTCAATCAATTTCTCGACTTCTCCAAGTAAAAGGAATAAAGGCATTAATAGTGATATTATAACGAGTTTTAGTGACATTGATTCCCAGGTAAATTAAACTAGGGTTTTGATATATTATGTTATTTAATAATTATGATGATAAAATAAAATATTGATAGATGTGATAATTAAGGAAAATTGGATAACTTTTTTATAGAGAGAATTATTCGATGGTGATTTGATTTGAATTTTTTATTGCTATACAAACGAGTATAATATTACCTTCTTTATACATAGACGATAGTACGTGCTTATAGGCGATATTATGTGCTTATATTGTAAACTCTTAAATTATTCATTGCATTGTATGTATTTACCAACAAGTAAAACAAGAGCAATATATATTAACTTGGAAATTATGATATGTAATTTTTATGTTTTTATTTCCAAAGTGTTGAATTAAATTTCTTCGGTTTATTTTAGTTTAGCTTACCAGCAAATGAGAAGTTTTTCAATTTGCAACAAGACCAAGTTCCATTTAAGGTCCGGGCCAAGCGTGGATGCGCGACTCATCCCCGGAGTATTGCTGAGAGGGTAAAATTACCTGCCCTTACAAATTTAGTAAATTTTATACATGTAGTAATTTTATTGCTTCTTAAATATACAGAAAATAGAAAAACCTGGATGAGTAATATTTTAGTCCAAATAAATATAGCAAGATTTTATATGAAAGTTGGGGGGTAAAAACAATCAATTCATTTTATAGAGAAAAAATAATGTAGGACGTCTTTTAAATTCCCGTCAATTAAAGAATGTTGAATTTAAATTAAAAAAATGATCATTTAATCTTAGTTTTAACACTTGTAATTAGGAAAGACGAATGAGAATTAGTGAAAAGCTTAGAAAATTACAAGAGCTTGTACCCAACATGGAAAAGGTAAAAAACTACTCATGTCAATTGTGATCTTTTTTTGTGATATATTTTTGGTAAAATAATCCTCAATTCCTCATTAACATTCTCTTTTTATAAGGTTACAATTTCTCTAATAATGCAAAATTAATTTATGTTAATTAAAGTAGAGACATTTACTTTATTTTTTTCTCAATTTATATACATAGCAAACAAGCACAAGCGATATGTTAGACTTGGCGGTTCGGCAAATTAAAGAACTACAGTCCCAACTATCAGTACGAATTCAAGTACTTTCAAAATCTAAGTTGAGCAGCTAAATTATAAAAATTTTAAGTATTTTGATTTCATGTTAATGTAGGTTCTTAACCAAGAGAGACAGAATTGCACTTGTAAACGCAAGAGGTAACAACAGATTATAAGTAAATTAAAGATTAATTTTCAGTGTATTAATTATCTTAATTTGAAATAATCCTAGTGAATCATGAAAGATTGTTGGCTTGAGGAATTGGAAATTTGCAATAGTTGCTGATAACATGATACCCTCTTGTTCTTTCCTTTTTCTGAATGAATTTGAAGCTTGTTTTGTGGCTTATTTTTGAATTTGTACGTTACATTTTGAACAGAAAACAAATAAGAAAATATTCATTTTTCAAATTCAATCCCAGAATATGTAGTTTTTTTTTGGGCCAATATTTAAAGTCGGATTAAAAATCAAATTTCGATCAACTACGCAAATATAAGCCGTTCAATAATATCAAATCTTGTGCTGGTAAGAGTAAATCACAACTTTTCTTTCAAAAAAAAAAAAGAGTAAATCACAACAAGATATATCAATTCACTATTTACCAAAAAAAATATATCAAATTCAATACTTCTAACCAACAACTCAATACAAAAAAAAAAAAAAAAAATCTAAGACTTCTAACTACAAACTACACACACACGAATCTAAAATTTGTATTAAAACTAAAAAAAATCAAAAATAAAAAGAAGAAAAAAAACCCAACACCTAAGTTTCTGACTGACTCAAAAACTAAACTTCACAAATCTAAAACACAAACTAAACATACCAAAACCAAAAAAACCAACAAAAAAACAAACACTAATTCATCATCATTCATCCATTCATACTTCGAATCGAAAGGGGATTAATCAATCAATCCCTTTCACAAAAAAACCGAAATGGGAATCAACTAACCAATCACTCCATTCATGGCCTCCTTCTTCTTCTTCTTCTCTTCTTCAAGCTCGTCTCTAATGGCGGTCATGGGGAAGAGCTGCATGCACGTCGGCCCATCTGCCACCTCAACCTCGCCTGAATCCGTAACCAAACTTTCCAACGATACAACTTCCTTCTTCGATGATTCACACGATGCCCCAACTTCCCTTTTCGCCGATTCAGCCGACTTAATTCCTTCCTTCCGTTCTTGAATCTTCTTGATTTGCCAATCCACCACCTTCATCAAATCACCCACATCATCAACCCGTAAATCTCGCACACGAATATCCCCTTTCAAGAGCCGACTCAGCAGAACTCGGAGCTCCAAATGGCGATTCTCGAGCTGAACCTTGAACAACTCCTGCCTCTTCTTCTCAATCTCTTTCCGAAGCATTTTATCAGAATCTGTCATCTTGGTCTTCTTCTTCTCGTCAGACATGGCGTTAAACCTCGCAAGAATCTCATTGGCCTCATGAGGGTTCGGCCAGACCTCTGGATTCGGTTCGTCGGGTGAGTAGAGAACCACGCAGGTTGGAATCCCGCAGAGAGTCGAGAGCTCGCTCGCCTTCTTGAACACGTTCGCCTTCCTCTTCTTGAACGTAAACTGCCGTCTCGACTCGTCCGTGATGTACGCTAAGCTCCTCTTCCTGCTGGCCACCATTATAATGGCGTTCGAGAAGAAATGGGTATGTACGTAATAGTTTTATTTACTTCAGAGAATATGGAAGATATTTTGAAGTTTTGATTGTGAGAATTGTGAGAATGGAAGAGAAAGAACTGATGGATTTATAGGAAGAAAATAAGGGATTTTATTTATGGAAATTTTGAAATTAGAAAGAGAATAAAGAATCGGTTTGAATTTTGGGAAGAAACAATGAATGGTTTAATTATGGAAAGAGTAATTAATTCCTTTTTGAATTTTTGGAAAGAAATCAGATACGGTTTCAACATTCCTTTTTTCATTTTGGGAAATTATCGTGTGCGCCCTTGAAACATGGAAAATAGCCTTGCGGGATATGGAAAATGTCACAAATGTTTTTGGAAATTATAATACATGCCCTTTATAACTCTGCTTTTGTTTTGTTTTTTTCTTAAGAATGAAGAAACAGAAGAAAGAAATTTTCTAGATTAGGTATTATGGTCAATTTTCTATAAAAAAAAATATGTGGATTATGAATTATTATTGTTTCCTTATTGTTTATCTCATTATAAATACAAAAAAAATACCATAGTTGTTCAGTTCACAAATAATCGTAAAATTCACAAATAATTGACATATTAAAATATTGAAGTATTGACGTACCATATCCAATCTGATCAATAATTCACATATTTTATGAAAAATTTGAAAACACGCGTATTAAATACGTATTGTTGTATAATACAAAAAAATTCAAAAATAAATTGTTTATTTAATAAAAAAAACTTATTTTTCTAGCATTGATTAAGCTAAGAAATATGATCAATAGCAATCTATATAATTGTGATTTTGAGCTATAATAAACGTATTTAATAAAATAATTATATTTAACAACTATTTTTGAACAAAAAATTTAAATTTATATACTGAATTGTTGTGTCCATATTTTATAAGATAAGTCTAACTATTCATGAATAGCGGAATTAACGAATTACATTTATATTCTGTTTACTTGACCGAATATTTGATTGAATATTTGACTAACTTGAAAAATGCCCAACCTAATCAATAATTCACGTATTGTTGTATAATACAAAAAATTTCAAAAATAAATTGTTTATTTAATAAAAAAAACTTATCTTTTGAGCATTGATTAAGCTAAGAAATATGATCAATAACAATCTATATAATTGTGATTTGGAGCTATAATAAACGTATTTAATAAAATAATTATATTTAACAACTATTTTTGAACAAAAAAAAAATTAAATTTATATACTGAATTGTTGTATCCGTATTTTATAAGTCTAACTATTCATGAATAGCCGAATTAACGAATTACAGTTATATTTCGTTTACTTGACCGAATGTTTGACTGACGTGAAAAATGCCCGGTCCTAACTATACATGAACATATTGCGCATCGTATTATTCGATGAATTATTATTAAAAAATACTACAAATCATGATCAATATATATGATAGAACTTAGAGTGCAAATATTAATTCTCTAATTAGTTATATCATCATATTTTTTAATCATACATGTAACATTTTTTATAAATATCAAATTTGATATTTGAGACAAACATTGCTTTAGTTGTTCTACAAGGCTCTGAATTATATTTTGATACTTTTCAGTGGTGTACATGAAGTTATCCCTTCCTTCTAAACAAAGGAAACGGGGGATGATTCTTCGTGCGTACGCAAGTCAACACAGAATCCTGGTTTCTTTCCTTATATTCGTTTTTAAATCTCAGCCGTTGATTTTAAACCTAAGCAAGATCTGAGCCGTTTAAATATTTGGATAGTATAGTCGTTTCCTTACACGTGTGAAAAGGATTATTTTTTTCTAGGCTCTTCTATTTCAAGTGGGCCTAATGTACAAAGGGCCGATAAATGGAGAAATGAAAATTACATGATATATACTATTATACTTACATGTGTTGTATATACATTTTGTACTGTATATATATATTTACCTCTTCAATTTAACTTTTTTTTTTTAATATTTTTATATCTTCCCTCAAAAAAATCTTTTTATATCTCCAGTATATCTTTGTTTGAGCAATTTATTTTATCTATCTATCTATATATTTATCATATAATAGCATAATTTTTTATTTATGTAGTATACATTTTTTGAATATTAATATTTATATGGTTAACTAGATGGGACCCTCACTCCGTTTCGGAGTAGAGAAATAATTCATTTTTTAAAGATATTATTATGATGTTTTCTATTTTGTAGTACATATCATAAGATTCATAACTAACATGATATTCCTATTTTATACGAATATATGTGATATTTTTATGATGTAAATGAGAACTATTTAAAAGAGAAAATATTTTATAATTATACGTTTTGAGCAGGCATCAAGTTTACTTTTTGTTTCATTTTTGAGAAATGGGAATGTATGTGATATTTTGAGATTTTGCTACTTTAAGTTTTTTGAAGATATTATTATGATATTTTCTATTTTATAGTACGTATCATAAGATTCATAACTAACATGATATTCTAATTTTATATGAATATATGTGATATTTTCATGATGTAAATGAAAAAACTATTTAAAAGAGAAAATGTTTTATAATTATATGTTTTGAGCAGGCATCAAAGTTATTTTTTGTTTCATTTTTGGGAAATGAGAATGTATGTGACATTTTGACATTTTGCAAGGACACATATGCAATTTCTATTTATAGAGTGCATATGAGATTATATGGAAAAAAATAATTGTATATAATATATACTATACTTTAAGTTTTTTATGGGCACAAAAATGTCATTTTCAGATCAAATTGCTATTTTTCATATTTTTCTTTCCTAAGAGAATTAACGTACATTTTTAAAATTAGACATATGAGCGTTACATACGTCAATGTCTCCTATCATACACATATGCATGTTCGACGTCTAATCACCATTGTTCTTCTTCTTTTTTTTTTTTTTTTTTTTTTGAAGTTCATGTTCCTTTTTTCTTGACAGATTGGAGATAAGAATCATTCTTTCCTAAATTATAGAAAAGAAAGCATAGTCACTTAACAAAGGAAGGAAAAATATTTATGGCATTAATGCAAAATTATTTCATGCATTAGTGCTAATGTGTTGATGGAACTCGGTTTCGTTGTTTTCTTTTCATTTTTTTATTGGATTATGTAGTTTTGAATCTAAGTTTTTATTACAAATAGAATTTATCTTCTCTTTATTGAATATTATAACTATGTCATGCTTTAACAACATTATGTGTATTCATGACTTTAATACATGAAATATATGCACTCTTTAGTTTTTTTTTTGAGAATACGCAATAGGCGATCGCCTATTGTTGCTTATATTATAAAAATAAAACGTTCGTATTTACAACCAGTAATCACATTTCCAATTAAAAAAAAAATAGAAAAATAAAAATAAGAATGATGTATGACAGTTACAATTTCCCAACAACTCTACCCCACTCAATCAGATTATGTCATTAACCATTATTCCTCCACTCGAGCATCCTTTTGATGATTCTTGTGGCAATAGCTCGATGATCCAATCAAAGAAACCACGACCCGGTTAACCAAGTAAAATCCCAACGCTTTCTTGTGGTTGAATCCATGTAGTTTCCAGTTTGTAGCCAGAAGTCTAATGTTGATGTCCCATTGTAAAGTATGGTAATATTTTTCGTTTGTGCGAGGTAGCTCCATACCCTGTTTGAATATTCACATTGGCTAAGGATGTGATCGGTTGTCTCTACCGCTTTCTTGCATAGATAACATATAGATGGCCCCCATTATGCCTCGTTTCTGTATATTTGGGAACGTCAGAATCTTACTATTTAAGGCTAATCAAGTGAAGATCCTCAACTTTAGGGCATCCTTGATATTCCACAATCTTTGTGCCCATGCACATTGGATCCCTGGATTTATAATGAAATCATAAGCCGACCCTGTAGTGAACTTGTCATTGCTAGTCCATCTCCACGTAGGGTTTATATTACTTTCTAAGGATGTATGGAAAACCGGGGTTAATTGGATTAGATCTTTAATGAAGAAAGAAGAGATCGAGTCGGGAATGTTCTTGATGCCATTTGCATCTACTATATTACATAGTTGTCTTAGAAGCGAGATCCAGATGTAATTTTCCCCATTTTGGATTTGCCAAAGAGATTTATGAAGCAATGCTTTATTCCTCGCTTCTAGGTTTGGTAGCCCTATGCCACCTGATTTCTTCGGTAAACAGACCTTGTTCTATTTGATTAGATTATAGGATGAAAAAAAAATGACTAAGAAATTGGTGAATTCTTGATGAAATGAAATATTTATATGCATTTTTGGGTCATTTTGTAAAATGGGTCAAAATACTCTACTAAAACAACTTACTTCACGTTTATATATATATATATATATATATATATATGCTCCATAGAGAATATTGAAAATAAATCTAATATGCAGTCCCCAATTTCGGTTTTTTCACTCTCTCTTCAGTTCGGCAGAGATAAATTTAATCAAGTTGAAGCTCTTTATATGAGATTTCTTTGCATGATGCCATAACTGATTGGACAAATATGTAGCATTTATAGGTTGGGCTTTGATGGAATGAAGCTCTCTTGATGCTCAAAATTTCAGAACGAAAAAAATCATTGATGTGGATACGTGTCATGAAAGGAAAAGTAAAATATTTTTATATACTGTAGATAATAAATGAAATCATAAAATATATATGAATTAAAAAATATTATTGTATAAAATCAAATAATATTATGTAAAATTAAATAGTATTTTACTAAAATAAACCATAGATAGAAAACAAACTTTATTTTTTAATGTGAAAAAGTATGTTATTTCTAGAGATTGAAAAATAAATACAAAAGGTTAAGTGAATTTTAAAAATATTGAGAAAAATACGGGGTGTTTCAAAAAATTTTGAAAATATTTCAAAATTAAATCAAATCAGGTCTCAACTTTTATTTACATGAAAATATATAAGTTAATTTTTAAATATTGAAATTATTTAAAATATTTCAGTCTATAGGGACTAAAATGAAACCATATAATGAAAATATTTAAGAAGTTTCATTCTATAAGGACTAAAATGAAACCATATAATGAAAATATTTAAGAAGTTTATGAAAAAGATTCTTTTTTAGAGCAGGCCCATATTATTTTATTATAATTTATCAGATATCATAGTACATTATATTATTAATTTATTACTAATAAAATATCATAATATCAAACATTAAAAAAAATGGAAAATATAGATATAATTTTTGAGTTCAAATTGGGACTCATATCAAATGAAAACACATATGATGAAAACATTTAATGAGTTTATGAAAAGAATTTTTTTTAGAGGGGGGCCATTAGTTATTATAATTTATCCAATATCATAATATATTATATTATTATTTTATTACTAATAGAACATCATAATATCAAACATTAAAAAATAAAAATATGAAAGTAATTATTGAGTTCAAATTGGGGACTTATATCAAATGAAAGTACATATGTGTTCAATTTGAGTACACATAGCAATTAAAAGCATTACCACGTGTCAACAAACCACCAATTCATAAGCTTTATTCCCCCCCCCCCCCTCAATTCTAGCATCCAAGGAAGTGGAAAAAAGAGACCACGTCACCCCTATTTTGGGGACCGTTGGATGGGGTGATGTGGTTCGATATGAACCGTTCGATCGTTTAGAGTTTCTGTTATTTTATGGCTGTTTTTGTGTAGTTTCTGTGTAGTTAAATAGTGTCAGAATATGATTGGTCTAAATTCGGTGTTTTGTGTTCTATTCTGATTTAGTGCGCAATGTCAAATCAAATATAATTAATTATTTTGAAAACTAAACTGTGCAACTTATGTGTTGTGAGTTATAATATCAATAACCACTGAATACTTGCTATACATAATTCATTCCTAAATAATAATAAAAATAATTAAAAATAATGATTTTAAAAAATAAAAAAAATTGGACCCACATGTCACTCTCTTTCTCTCTCTCCCTCAAATAAAAAAAAAGATTAATCATTTCCAAAATAAATAAAAAAGGTGGGGCCCTCTCTTTCTCTCTCTCTCAAATAATTAAAAAAAAGAAAATAAATAATTCATTTTCCAAAAAAAAAATGTGGGTTCCATGTGTCTTTCTCTCTGAGATAATTTTTTCCCAACATTTTATTTCAAAATATGATTTTTTTTAGTAGCTCATTTTTTTGTGAAAAAATGAAAAATAGAACAAGGATGATGAGATCTTTCATTCAAAATCTCAATTGTTATACTTTCGAACACACTATTATGTTTTCTCATAATGACTTTCAATATCTCGTGTCTTCAATCGACTGGATTGAATATCACAATATCAGATGGCATTATGACTCATTCCTAAATAAAAATAAAAAAATAATAATTTATCAAAAAAAAATGCGGGTCTCATGTGTCACTCATTTTCTCTCTCCCTCAAGTAAACAAAAAAAAAATAGATTAATAATTTTAAAAAAAAAATGTGGGCCCTCTCTTTCTCTCTCCCTAAATAATTAAAAAAAAGAAAATAAATAAATAAATCATTTTTCAAAAAAAAGAATGTGGGCTCCATGTGTCTAGCTCAGGTAATTTTTTCCCAACGTTTTCTTTCAAAATATGATTTTTCAGTAGCTTAATTTTTTGCGAAAAATGAAAAATAGAACAAGGATGATGAGATCTTTCATTCAAGATCTCAATTGTTATACTTTCGAACGCACATTATGTATAAATCTTATTACATATTTTTTATTATGACTTGTATAAATCTTATTTGAATCATAGATAATTTCTAACAAAAATATGAATTATTCATTGTTTATTCTGTTATAAGTTAATTTTTGAGATAATCTATATAGATTTTTAATGATTATTAATTCATAAGATAAATTTAATGTGTTAATTATTAAACAATAAAAATGATAAAAATCACAGCGGAGCGCGGAAATTCTCCTAGTATATTAGTAATAATAAGAATAAGAATAAGAATAAGAATAAGAATATAAAATACCAATATATCATTTTACTTGAATTTTTTTCAATTATGAGTGTATATATTTATCTGTCAGGTCATATTATCCCAAACAAAAATGTTACTGAATTTGTGGGTCTTAGGTCCATGCCTGAATAACTTACAAGTATTTTGGCCCACAATCAAATAAATGTAGTTGATCACAATATGGGCGGGCCTAGATATGTGTTGTGTAATTGTATTCTGGGGGTGCTTATCTATCATCGGCATTAATTTATGCTTGATGTAAGTTTTAATGATTTTCAGTAAGATTTATCCAAATAAGTTTTAGTGCCAATTTTCATTTTGTTTTGTCACTTGTATGTTTTTATTTTATGTCATTATGCATCAAGACGCAAGTGATAAATACCTTTTTTTTTTTTGAAAAATTACGGAGAGGTTGAATGTCTCTCGCGTAAATCTATTAATCAAAGTTCAGTTTAGTTACAAACAATTCTTGATAAATACTTTACAGGTGTTCTGCCAACAACGCTAAAAAAATGAAGATATTTTTCCTTTATCCGGATGAGTTTTTTTTTTAGGGTTTTCTCATATTTAGGATTTAGGTTGAAAATAGTGATTGTAATTTCTAATTTATAGATTATTTTTCACAATTATAATGTAACTAGAGCCCAATAAAAATCTCACAAGGAAAATTACAACTCCATAAATATTGCTTGAAAATGCCAAAAAAATAATATTGATCGAAATTGAACGAAAATACTCCATAATAATGAAAATTGATCGAAAATATTACACTATACAACCATACACAAGATCAAAATTGATCAATATTCCACAACAATAAAAAATTTAATCATATAGGGAAATTAAGAAACAAAACTAAATGTACGAAAAAAAATGCTCAAAGAAATTCTTAAGATCATTTCAGAAACCAATTTTTTCGAGATTTTCTGAAACCATCTTCATCCTAGGCCGCTGCTCTGGGTCCTCATCAGTACATGCCAATGCTACATGAAACATTGAGATCAACTCTTTTTTAACATATGACTCGCGAAGAATAACCGAGTCGACCATCTCAGTTAAAGGCGTGGCATCTTCAAACCCCTTTTTGATCCATCGGACCAACTCCGGTACTTGCTCCAACCCAGGCAGCTGTAATCCGGATGAGGTTGATGCAGAACCTAGTTCAGGACGTTTTCCTGTCAACAGTTCCATTAAAATCACACCAAACGCGTACACATCCCACTTCTGAGTGGGATATGCCCCAGAAATCCGAGCCTCTGGGGCCCTATACTGATTGGGTCGCTCAAATGACTCACTCGTTTTTTTCATCGAGGGTAAAGCAGAGCCCATAAATCCAGATGGCAAGCCTGAAAATGGAGCAGAGTCGTTTATGTTACCGATGATACTAACAAGGTGGTTAAGACCGAAGTCTGAAACTAGTGGGTTGTATTCTCCGTCAAGAAGGATGTTGGATGGTTTTAAATCGCCATGTACAAATTTTCGTGGATTGTGTTCGTGCAGGTGGGCAAGGCCACGAGCTGTCCCTTTGGCGATTTTTAGCCTGTTGAACCATGATAGGCTCGGCTGACCGGATCGGCCTGTTTAAAAAAACAAAAGTTTGAGGGTTAATAAACTGGAAAATTTCTAATTTAGCAATTTTAGCGCGGATTTTATTTTAAAATATTTTTTTGTTTCAATCAAGTTAGTATTCATCTCAAGGACCAAAATGTAAAGAAATGTGAGGTATAAGTTTCTAATTGTGTGATATCATAAAAACATTTTAAAGGATTCTTTTTTGAAGATTTTTTTAATATCTGAATAAAATGATTTGTTTTTTTCAATTATTTAAAATGATAATTTCTTTTTGAAATGATTTTTCAAATGTTTGAAATGTTTTTAATGAAATGATTTGCTTTTATTAAATACTAGAATCTACCCTCGCTCCGCTTCAGGCTAAATATACGATCTTTTTAATATATGTTAATTAGTCGAACCTGTGAACGATGATTTTTTAGAATTTTATAGAGCATAAAGCATGTTTCATAAGATTTTTATTGTAATTAAATGCTAAAAACTTATGATCATATATAATTATTCTGTTAATATTAATCACAGTACAAAAAAATGATTATAATTTTATTGCTTATAAAAACTTTATTTTATTTTCTACTATTATTAATTTGTTACATTATAATTATCCAATATTAAATATGTTATATTATCATTGATACTATTTATTATATGTTATAAGTCCTTAAAATAACTTAATAAATTACAAATTAGAAAAATAAAAATACATATTAGGTTCAAACTGGGGACTCATAACAAATCAAAGCATACCAAGAGTTCAAATTGTGGACTCATTGGGAACCCATTGAGCACACGCACCATGAATAGATTAAGTCTATGTCCAATTTTGCCACTTCTTTATTTAGTCCCACATACATTGTTTCAACAAACAAATAAACCTTTATAAAAATATCCATCTCTCATTAATTGAATTAATAAAAACTCTTCTTTTGACTTGTGGATGAATGAACGATGGGCCACATGGGCCTGAGTAAGCTAGAAACAATTATAAGTGTTAAATGAGGTAGGATTGTTTCAGGGGTATTCTGGTAATTTTACGTGTGAGGCCTCAAAATTTGACACGTGGAAGAAAATATGACCATTTTTTATATATATAATAGTATAATTTGATCACGGTGCCTCTACTATTATTTATTCTCTTTCCTCAGTTTTTTTTAAATTCTAAAATTTGACAATGAGATGATAATGTAATGATGAAGTATTTTGATTGAGATATAAGTTATTATGAATTTAAATTCCATATGATCAATTATGAGGGGAGTATGAGCAATTTTTCTTTTCTTTTGTATAAATATTCCAAACTTGAAAACAATTCTAAAATTTTGAAGTTTTTGCATTGTTCTCAAATATTTATCTTGCACAAAATAGAAGGAAAAAACACGAAGCACGTGGGCTAGATCCGACATAGCAAAACAACTCTTGCAGATAAATGTTAAGCTACAAACAATTTTTAGAATCTCACTTACAACTAATAAAATTACTGATTGGTACGGAATAATTGGTAGCTAGAAAATTTTAAACACATGATAAATAATCAAGATTTATTGTATATGTAGGATGCATGAAACATGTTTGCTAAAGTAGGTAATTAGCCTTTTACTCGTTTTTACAATCTAACCAATAATCTTTTTCAAACTACATTCTTTCATTCCAAATTGATAATTCTATCAAGGGACCTTTTTAATTATCTACTCTATATATTTCTCCATTTCTCAAAAGGAGACATCAAGAAAGGCAACTTTTCTTGTTACCTGCCTCAAAGGGTTTCATATCATTAATTTGTGCAAAGTATTATTTGAAGGCCCCTCAACTTTCATTGATTTTTTCACTTAAAAATCTCCTTTTTTTACTTTGTTGTTACTTTTTGCCCTCGATTAAAAGCCACTAAATGTTGTGTTTCTCCCTTTTGATTTTTAATTAACTAAAACCTGGGAAAGAGGTTTCGGGCTTTTGTTCTCAAGTTCTTTGTAGGCCCCTCTTCATAATTTGTTCAAATTCAAAAGGTACTTTTTGCCATTTCTTCTTTCTTTTTTGATAATTTGTTGCTAAAAGTCACTACACTCGAGCAAAACAAACTTAATTTTTTTTGTGCTAACTTTTCTTTATAATTTCTGCAAACCAACAACTTGTCAAAAGAAAAAAAATATGAATCATCCCTACAAAATTGTAGAGACTTTCTTGCAATTGAGCTATAATCAAGTTGTGTTCTAATGCAACGCAAACCATCTTGAGTCAACCCGATTTAACCTCAAATTCTGCTGATTCAAATATACACATTTGTACCTTTTGTTTCGAAAACCAGACTTTCAAAAAAAAAAAAAAAAAAAACTAGTGCCAAAACTTAAAAGAAAAATTTAGAATTTTTTTCGAGAACCCACTATGAAAAAAAATATATTTTTTTAATTATTATCATTGTTAAAAATACTGCTTTACAGACTGATATGTAAAAAGATATTTTTGTAAAACCTTTTTATTATAACCTTATTTTTAAGGATAACTCAATTGGGCAATTCTACCCATATGCATGTGCACCAGAACACGTATGATAGTACTTGGGGAAACATCAAATAGTATAGTCATTTTCCAAGTACAGACCCTAAATATAAATAATACTCTAATTTTTACTTGCATGAATAACAAGACAAAAACGGAATATTATGCAGATTACACCTACTATTTGAATCCTTGTAAGGATCTACTAAGCCCTTGGTATGTTGCCAAGTGTACAATTTAACTCTAGTTTTATTATTTATTTGTTTACTTATTTATTTATTTATGTATTTATTTTTCTTTCTTATTTATGTTTATTTTAGACAAGCTTATATATCTAACTTCCTTAATCTTCTAAATACTTAAAATAATCTGATTTTCAACTTATTTATGTCATAAGCTCAGTTTAAAGTTTCAAATACCACATCAATTAAAATAACGTATTAAAATTCTAAAAAAATGCATAAAATTGAGACATAAACTTGCCTATATTTTTTATTTCTAATTTCAATATTCCTTCTAAGAGCAAACTTCAATTGAATATTCTTTAGATGTGTTTGGATTGTGGGAAAATTTCACTTTCCTTAGAATATTGGGATATGGAAATTTGATTACCATTTTGTTTTGCATTGAAATCCTACGCGACGGTAATATGAGATTATCACAGATGTGATATTACTATTACCACATACATGAACAAGTGATTCCTACCAAAATATGTGGGAATGCTACATTCTCATTCCATTTACAAAACTGCCCTCATATTTGGATGGTTATTATTATTTGAAATATTTTTATTTTTATTTATTAAATATATTTAGATAAATTTAATTATATTTAAAAAGTAATTATTATATTTAATTAAAATATTTTATTATAATTTATCCAATATCATAATGTGTTATATTATTAATTTTCTACAACACCACAATATCAAATATTAATTGATACTATTTACTGTATATTATTACTTATTAAAATAACTTAACAAATTAAAAAAATTCTTAAAGAAATAGAAATAATATTATTAAATTATAATTCTCTCATTAAAAATAATTCTCTCACTAAAATATTAACTTCAAAAATTATGTACAATTAATTTTATGTGATAATTTTGTTTAGTATTAACATCAAATTAGAAATCAAATAATGTAAAATATAGTTAATTATATATGATTGATTTTATATATTTTGTTAACAAGGGTATAATGGTCATTTCATTAATTAATAAACTAAAAAAAGTTTACATTCTTAGAAATTCAAATATACAATCCAAACAATAATATTCCCATAACATGGTAATCTCATTCCCATCAATAACTTGTCAAGGAATATTATTCTCATATTCTCTCTTAAAAATAAAATTTGGGAAATGTGCGAACACTGTAGCACGACTGCACTGTAGATATACTGTTTTTTTCATTTTTATATATTGTTGTTTATTCTTTGTGTATTTTTTATTTTTTTACTTTTATATACTGTTTTCCCATTTTATATATTATTTTTCCCATTTTATATACTGTTTTCATTTTTTATGTATATACTGTTATTAGAAAATAAATTATATATATTGTTATGTATATATATTGTTATTAGAAAATAAATTATATATACTGTTATTGGATCCGTCGTAAACGGTCGTGTTGCAGTGCCGTGCTCTATAAGGTCCCTTAAAATTTTGTCTTTTTTTTTATTGGTTCTAATATAAGTTTGGAACATTCGAATATAACTGTACAAAAAGGACAAGGGAAAAATGCCAAGTCCTTCTCTCTCAAAATGAGTGGTCCATTATTTTGACATGTCAGTAAGTAACTTGCACGGTTAGTTAATAGTGGTATCCGTTTTTCTGAACTGATCTTTTAGAAAGCAGCCATTCAAGTTTGAGCTAATACCTCCAAATCTTGCTGTTATTTCTTACCAAAAAATGGTACCAAACTCAGATTCACATTCCAATGGAATAATGAATATATGTCTCGGGGTAAACTTTTTTTTCAGAAAAAAACATTTTTTTTCTTTATTTGTAGAAATGATATTGTTTTTTTGTTTGCAGAAATAACATTTTTGACTACTGAATAGATGCTAAGTGACTGCCAGTGAGCAAAATAAATGTTTTTAACTTAAGAGGAAATACATGATAGTATTTGAAGTTATTTTATTTATCAGTTTTATAATGTGATTGTAAAAGTAACTCATTGTGCAGTCAAAAATTTCAAACAAAATAGAAACTTGTGTCCAATTAAGTAGGTATAGGAAACAAATTTCAATCAATTAATATTTATGTTTGAATTTTCTTTACCATAAGTTGGATCTATTAACAAAATATGGAGTTGGTAAAGATTTTAAGTGGTCAGGCTCAATTTGATGTTTTAACGGGCAATTAATGCTTACACCTATATGAAACAACATTTTTATCTTTTTGATTGCTTTACCATGACCATGAGAATGAAATGTACTTTTTCATAGATGTATCTTTAAACAAATATATTATGAGAATGGTTGGTGATATTTATTGAATGCAATATTGTTATTTTCTTTCAAGCATGAAGAGTTTGAAGAAGTTACATATATATTTATTTTGAACTATATAATTTGCCGTTTCTCTTAGGTCGCGATCCGTACAGTTTGGCTATATTGAACATTATGTATTAAATTCAGAACGAAACTTAAGAGCTATAATGTTGATCTTATACCTTAACAATGATATGCTAATTACAGCAGCATACTACTACTATAACTTGATTTCAGTACTATTTTATTCTATTAACTTTATTCCGAATAATGGATCAGGAATCAGATAAATTATTGTCTAATTAATTATTATATTAAAATCAACAATATTAAATCAATTATTATACCAACAACAAAAAAGTTAATTAAAATAAACAAAATTTAATTAAAAAAAATGAAGAAACGTACCGCGAAGAGCAGTCGCGAGATTTCCGTTGGGGACAAAATCCGAGATGAGTAGCTTCTCGTCTTGAGACCAATAAAACGCTCTGAGTCTCACCACATTTGGGTGTCGCACTCGCCCTACTGCCGCCGCCTCAGCCGCAAACTCCTTATATCTATAAATAATATTCCAATTTATTATTCAATATTTCATTTTATTTATCAATATTCCGTTTGTGCTATTCCTCTATTTTATTTTATTTTTCTATTTATGGGAAATTTAATATTTATACTTCAAAAAAAAAATCAAAATATCATATTTAACTTTCTAAAAATGTAAATATCAAATATATAATTACAAAACTCAAAACATATCATATTATCCCTCTAAAAAATTCAAATATCAAATTTGTCCTTCCAAAATCTGATATATATAATATTTAATTTTTGAGAAACTTTTATGGACTGAGAATAAATAGATTTTGGATTTTGGAAGGATAAGTTTGATATACACTGTTTTTTTTTTTTTTGGGGGGGGGGGGGGGGGGGGGGGCGGGGGGTAAATAAGATATATACTAGATTTTGGAAGGACTTGCTTGATATTTATTTTAGAGGGGTAAATATGATATTTTAAGCATTGGAAGGGTAAATATAACATTTCCACTTAATTTATTTGACATTCCTCTGTTTTAGTCATATAGACGGGTAGAAAATGACAAACGTACCTTTGGCTGCCACTATGATCTCCACCGCCACCGAGTCGCCGGACGGCGACAGGAATTCCATTTCCGACGACCACCTTATACACAATCCCTTTCCCTCCTTTCCCAAGCACATACGCCGACGATCGCAACAGCTCATCGAGATCGAACTTGAACCCCTTATCCATGGCTACAAGCTCTCCTTCCTTCCCCTCTTCTTCTTCTTCCTCTTCTTCCTCCTCTCCTCCTCCTCCTTTGCCCCACAACAAACACCGGAAACCCTTTCCTTGTTTTCCTTTTCCGGCGCAACCGCACCATTCTCTCTCCCTGTCTTTAAGTTTCCAGTAAATATACACCATTATTATACCGATTAAGGCAACTCCGGCTGCATCAGCCAAAGAAATCAAAACGATCATGCTGGTCTTAAACCCTTTTTTCGGCTGAACGAACTCTTCGGTTGAAGGTGGTGAGTGGTAAACGTTCGGACTTGTTGGAGGTGGTAAGTGAATATCGCACGGAATTTGAAGCGGAAAGCCGCACAAGCCATTGTTGTTTAGAAATGCGGTTGGACCTTGATTTGCAAGAGATCCAACTTGAGGGATTTCACCTGTCAGATTGTTGAACCGCAAATCGAGACTTACGGTCGAAGGAAGCTTACCGAGCTGAGCTGGAATCTCACCGGACAAATGGTTGTGAGATAAATTTAACGCATCGCTTAAAGAATCCAATTGGCCAAGATCAGAAGGAATTGAACCGTTTAACTGATTCGACGAGAGATCCAACTGGACGAGTCCAGTCATCTCAGGCCATACTCCAGTCGGAATTTTGCCGAGAAACTTATTATTTGACAATGAAAGTCGTTGCAATTGCTTACAATTCCGCAATTCTATTGGTATTTCACCATTGAATAAATTGAACGAGAGATCCAAATTTTGCAGTCTAGGGAGATTACACAGGTACGCGGGAAAAGAACCCGTCAAAGAATTTCCGTACAAAAACAACGAATGTAGAGATGACGCGTTGGATAAATCGGCCGGAATTTGTCCGGTGAAATTATTTCCGTGTAGATTTAATCTACGTATGAAAAGAAGTGAGCCCAGTTCGGACGGAATGTAGCCGGTCAAGTTTCTCTGAGCGACCGATAAACCGACCACACGTGGGTAAGGAAAGCCGGTTACGTTTGTGCATGAGACGCCTTGCCAGTGACATGGGTCCGAGTCGGACTCGTCCCACGAGTCGAGAGATGATTGGGGGTCATTTGATATAGCGGATTTGAAGGCCAGGAGAGCAAGGCCGTCCGGTGAGAGAGAGAATGTTTGGAGTGAGAGAGAGGTGAGGAGTAGTAGGAGAGGGCAGAGGGAGAGGTTCGTCATTAGAGAGAGAGAGAGAGAGAGGTTTGTAGGAGTGAGGTGAGGAGCTTAAGGAGGGTATTGAAGAGAGATGGTGATGAATTGTTGTCGATCTTGGTTTTATAGTTGGCTTTTTTACGAGCTTTGGTAAGAATGAATTTGACCCATCAACCCTTTGTCATTTGTATTTGGGTAGTTATTGCAAGGACTCGTATATGATATAATGGTCCAATAAAGAACAAACTGGTCAAGTTAAAAAATACGAAAAATAATTCTTTTTTTGAGGTGTAGGAAAAATAATTCTTACTTATATCTAATCTTTAAGGTTAATTAGTAAATCAAAATTGTGAATATCTAGAATTGTTAGGCAAATATTTCAACATAGTATGAAATCCTGCATACTAAAAGGAAAAGGAAATTAGAAAGTAAACATTTTGATAATAGGGGACCCATAACGGCTAAGTGTGGTTTGAGTCCATCACATGTTAATTAAAATTATTGTAATGGTAATTTATGTAGCGAATTGTTGCGACAATGAAAGATGATTCGTTACACAAAGAAAATTTCAATGGATGATTAGGGTTTCATCAAGGTACTTAGGCGTGGGAAGAAAGGAAGTAGAAGGGAAGCAAAGAGAAAAAGGGTGTATAACAATAAGTAGGGAGTAGAAATGATGAAAGAGATAAATTAGTCAAAAAATAGAAATGATGAGAGGTGCTGGCCTAATTAGCCTAAGCAATAACTAGGTTGATTGTTTGTTTGGTGCATGTATTGGATCTAGATTGATTGTTTGTTATTTTTTTTTCTTTTTGAAGGTTTAAAAATGGAAAAAGTAGGCCAAAGACACAAAAGTGTGGTTTCTTTTGACAAAGAAAAATGTCATGTAAACTTGGTCTACATACATCGAGTTTTGTATAAATAATAGGGTAAAATTCACCTTAAATTACTCAATTTTACAAGTCGCTCAAATAAAACATCCTTTAAATTATGGGAGAAATTTCAAGTTCAAGTCACAATAAATATATTTAGCACGACCACTGATATTATTTGAGTCTCAAAAAAATGTAAAGATTGCTCAAAGGAACCAGAAGTCGAGCTTTCTTTTGACCAAAAAAAGAGTGTAATTTTGGTCTTAGATACATACATTCCTCAAGATTTTTCATAAAATTTTAAGCCTTTAGAACTCTCCTTCTTTTGAAGAAGATATGTATATATATAATTTAATTAAAAATCTCGATGCATGTCCTTTCTCCTCATCATTGGTCATAAGAAAACTTAATGCTTGTGTTATCATAATGAAGAACCAAAAATATGTAGTGGAAGCTTGGATTAGAAGATGGAGAAAGGCAAATCCACCTACTAGAGCATTTAAAAATATTGATACACATACAAAGCTACCTTTTTCTCTTCCAAAATATAGTAAGCAGCTACAAAAAAAAATAGCAAAATTCGATTTGTTCATCGTAAGCAAAAATTCAATGGTCATGAACATCAGAGGAGAAAGAATGGAAAATTCCAGTAACATAACATATCCTATTTCTTTTTTCCATTTGAATCACCATGCAGCTTGCAAGTGTGGAAATTTCTTTTTTTAAGATTTTCTTTTCGTATATGATTTGACACAATCAATACTGTCAATAATTAATCATTTTGTTATAAGTTTATAATATGTTGAAATTAATGAAGTGATTACCTGAAAAAAGAAAAGAAAAAATCAATGAAGTGATCAAACTAAATAAATTGCAAAGAAAGGTAGGTAAATTGTAAATCATGAGGTGAGTAGTAGTGGAGAAAGCACTATAAATATTTTATTATGACTAAATTTATATGTATTTATGTAAAATAAAGAAAATGAAACTAATAGTCTAATATACAACAAATGAAATAACCAGAATATCCAAATTATAGAAAGCCCATCATCCATAGGCACAAAATCTTACAAAAGAAACAAAAAAAATAAGTTTTCAGAATCCATTATCTTATAAAAAACCCATTGTTTACTATGGGCCTAATATGAAAAATAAAAGAATAAACAATATTAAAATCCATTATCTTGCAAAACAGCCTATTGTTTCTTATGGGCCTAATAAGAAAACAAAAAGATACAAATTGATTCAATGAAAAATCGCCCACCGTGGGGCTCGAACCCACGACCACAAGGTTAAGAGCCTTGCGCTCTACCAACTGAGCTAGACGGGCTTTACATCATATTAAAAGCATTGACTTATAAATACAATTGAACAATATGTACTATTTCATTTGTTTGCAGAGAGCAAAAACATACTCACAAGAAATGAACAACAAAATAAAAACTCCCAGTTCAGCAACTTTAAAATGAAAGGAGGAATCTGAACTCTATCTGCCTACTCACATCATATTATTATTTTTGTTATGTAATATCATATCTGGTGACGGAGCTTAATAGAAGCCGAAAAATCATGACCCACCTTTAAAATTTTGTCAAACTAGTATATATTAGTTATGTTTTAGTAAAGAAAATTTGAAAATATATGCATTTATATGTATTTGCTCCCCTCTTCCCCCCCCTCTAAAAAAATAATTGTATAATATTAATCAGTAGAAAGAAATTTTTTTGGCTCTTCCAAAATTTTTAGTCAAACTCCGGCGCTAATCATACTTACTCAGTTACTCTTGCCATATATTTATTCTAGTCATATCAGTGCCAACTGTGAAATGTTTCTCATAAGATTGATTATCGTCATCTCTTTCAATAGTTCCCATTTTTGCTCTCCAATTTACTTTCTTTTTTATGTAAGTAGAATGATTTTTTTTTTCTCAAACTTAACTATAATTTAAGAAGTTAATTAAGAAATGAAAATTTATCCGTAGAAGAAAGTTGGAAGGGAAAATATGACATATTTCTGGGGGGTGTGGCTAGAGAGAAATTCAAGAATATTTAATAACGAAGCGGTAAATACAAGAAGAATTCTCCAAAACATTAATAATTTCTCTGACCAGTGGACAAGGGTGGCGTTGAATGAATAACAAGGGTAGCAAACCCGAAATAAGGAAATAGATTGTAGGCAGTAGTAGTTGCCAGGTAAGCAGGGGATTAAGTTGTACTAAATTTAGAGAGAGAAGTGATAGGTGGTTTGAGAGGGAGTTGTAATAGCAGTGAAACTCCAAATTTGTTGACTTGTTGTAATTAATGTAACTATAACTCATTAATGAAAATATGGCCAAATGGCCTTTTTCCCTCAAAAAAAAAAAATATGACATATTTTGGATTGTCATGAAAGAAGAAATACGGGAAATATTATATATTTAGGAGTAATCTCAAGGGTTTATTTCATAAGTTCATTTTTCAAGCGTATAGTGAAAATTTTCAAAAGTATAGGAAAATATAACATATATATAATTTTTTCTGCTTAAAAAAATTAATTCACTTTAGAGGGATAAATATGAAATTTTGAAGTTTTAGAAAGGCATATATGAAATTCTGTCTCAAAATTCATATTTTATTTTACTCGGACTACAAATGGGGGCAGGTATGCCCAAAGCTCTTTGGAAAAAATATTTTCCAAAGACAAGAACCACCATTAGATCAATTAGATCTTAACAAATCATATCATTAAACAAACACTGTTTTAACCACGTTAACAGATACGAGAAATCACAACTTTAGAGGCGTCAATTATCTTTCATTTTCCCTTCTCTTGTCGATCGCCATTAAGCTCGCCACTCTTCCCTCTTTTGTATCCCTGACTCCCTGTTAACTAATGGCGAATTTAATCAAAAATCTATGAGGGATTGTAATGCAAAATACAACAAACTATAAGGGGTGATGTATATATTGTTTTCAATTTTATACAAAATACAGTAGAATTATATATACATATTAAACGCCATTAAAATACTTTGTTTGTTTAATACTCTGATTTATTAAGATCTAATCTAATTGATCCAATGGTGAATCTTTCCTTTGAACAATATTTTTTTTTCCCAAAGGCCTTTGGAGCATACCTGCTCTTAGAAGTGGGACTCAAATAAATAAGGGGTAATATCAGGTATACCCTTCCAAAAATTCAAAATATCAAATTTACCCACTTCAAACTTCTAAAATATCAAATTTACCTAAATTACCAAATTAACTATATTTTAATCTTCTAAAACCTAATTACTTTAATAAATAATATATTTAGTTGACTAATATGTCCCTCAATTCTTATTTTAGTTTAAATATACATTAGGGACCTGATAGAGCACGACGTACTGTAGCACGACTGTTCACGACGGATCCAATAACAACATATATAATTTATTTTCTAATAACAATATGCACATAACAGTATATATAATTAATTTTCTAATAACAGTATATAAATAAAAGTGAAAACAATATATAAAAATGGGAAAACTGTATATAAAATGGGAAAATAGTATATAAAAGTAAAAAAATAAAAAATACACAAAGAATAAACAACAGTATATAAAATGGCAAAACAATATATAAAATGAGAAAATAATATATAAAATGGGAAAAACAATATATCTACAGTGCCGTCATGCTACAGTCGTACTACAGTATTTTTTTTATTAATTTGGATGGTAAAATAAAATTCTGGATAAATTTGATATAAAATAAAGTTTAAGAAGGTAAATTTGATATTTTCAGTTTTGGAGGGGTAAATTTGATATTTTGGGTTTTTGGAAGGGTATACATGATATTACCCCTACATACCCAATAAATAACGAACAATCACAACACACACTCTCCTACTCTCCATTCAGCTTCAACACAAAACACAAACTCTTCTTCTCACTTCAACACAAGAAGCAATGGCAGGTAGTAGTAGGCGAAAATATATTCTTGGGTTTCACTGGAGACCTTATTGTTGTATTTCTCACTTTGGTTTTTGTCAATTTGGTTGGTGTGTGTAGGATCAGTGAGGAAGGAGAAGGAGAAGGAGAGGGATTTGAATCCGTGGCTGGCGGAGAATCCGAGCAAGAGGTGGGGCGAGGCGTTCTTCCTGATCTACACTCCGTTTTTCCTCACGCTTTGTTTAGGAATCGTCGTTCCGTTCAAGCTCTATGAGGTAGGTACCTACGATCGGATTAGTTTGGTTGAAAAGATTCGATCTTTTTGGATTGGTTTGGTTTGGGAAAAGTTGGAATTATTTGTTTCTGATTTGATTATTGAATTGTTTTTGGTTGATTGAGCAGAGTTTTACGGAATTGGAGTATTTGATTCTGGGTTTGGTATCGGCTCTTCCGGCCTTCTTGATTCCTATATTTGTAGTTGGAAAGGTAAATTATACTCACTTTTAATGATTTAAAAAATTTAATTTCTTGTCTGTTTATTTACATTTTACTGGTATTTTTTGTATTTTAAATTGAATATTTTTTTTCCAGGCAGATTCTGGTAAAAACTGGCAAGATCGGTATTGGGTGAAGGTTTGTTTCTTTTTTTCCTATCTAAAATTTATAGAAATATTAAATCAAAAAATTAAAATATTAATATTACGTAAAAAATGGTTTTAATAATTAATTGGTGCAGGCGAATTTGTGGATTATAATATTTAGTTATGTGGGGAATTATTTTTGGACGCATTATTTTTTCACGGTACTTGGAGCCTCGTATACATTTCCTTCATATCGCATGAATAATGTAAGACCCAATATTTTTTTTCATATTTTTTTTATCTAATATTTTATTTATTTATTCATTCATTCATTCACTCATAAATTTTCCCTCGTAATACTCAAATATATATCAAATTTATCCTTTTTAATCTTAACACAAACAAATTTGCATAAAATTTGTCTATTTTTAATTCTAAACGACTAAATTTGATATATTTTGAGTTTTACAATTGCAAATTTTACTCAGTTCTTTAAATTTCTTAATAATAAAATTTACTCTTCCAAAACTCAAAACAAGACATCAAATGATGAAATTATCCTTTTTAAACGCAAACTAAAATAACATTCATCCAAATTTCACAACTTTTAACTCTAAAACGACTAAATCTAATACATTTCATTTCAACTTTTAAATGACTTCAATTTTACCCTATTTCTTTAAATTAATATTATTTTTAATTATTTTCTTTAATTTAAATTTCAGGTGCCACACACGACATTTCTTCTGACGCACGCTTGTTTCTTATTTTACCACATGGCGTCAAATATTACTCTAAGAAGATTAAAATATTCAATTTCTGGTTTTCCAAAATCGATTCGGTTTTGTATTGAAGCGATTTGGATCTTGGTCCTTTCTTATTTCATTGCTTGGTTGGAAACAATCGCCATTTCAAATGTATGTGTTTTAATTTTTTTTATAGTTTTTTTAATAAAAAAGAAAATTTGGGGTAATTTGCGAAAAAGCCCTTGCATTATTTGAAATTGCAAAGAAAGAAACTCAGTTCTTGAGAAGTTTAAGAAAACCTACTACAAATTTGAAATATGAGATTTGAGGGGCTTTTAATCCTTTTTTACAGTTTCTAATAATTCAAGGGCTTTTTTGTGATTTAGACATAATGCATGTGCTTTTGATTCAAATTTCCCAAAAGAAATTTTGGGTATATTTAATTTACATAATACAATTTTTTGAAGCTCGAAGAAAAATTCGTACTTTTTTTTTCATAAATATTATATTAATTTGAATGTTTTAATTCATTAATTATTTCAGTTCCCTTATTATGAGTTTATTGATCGGGCATCTATGTACAAAATTGGATCTTTATTTTACGCCATATATTTCTTCGTAAGCTTTCCCATGTTCTTAAGGTAATCAATTTTATTTTTCATCTTTTTATTTAAATTCCTTTCAGTTAACCTAAAATCAATTAGAAAAAATCCTCATTATACAATTAATCCTTAAATAATTACACAAAATTTCTCCTATTCTAATACAATCCTAAATAATTACACAAAAATACCCTCAAATGACCCAAACTTTACAATAATTCTTCAATTAATCCACAATCATATTAATTACCATTCCATCTGCAAGATTTAATCTAAAATAGTAAGAAATAATGTTCTGCGACATAATATTGGGAAGTTTTCAAATAACCCCCCATCTTTTCTGAATATTACAAAAAAAAACCTCAATTTTCAGATTTCTGAAAAAACCCTTAAAATTGAATTTAATTTTCAAATACCCCCCTATGGTGTTAAAGTTAATCACTTTTAGGGGGGTATTTGAAAATTAAATACACTTTTAGGGGTTTTTTATTGAAAAATCTGAAAAGTGGGATTTTCTTGTAATATTCAGAAAAGTTAGGGGGTTATTTGAAATTTCCCCATAATATTTCACAATATTGTATTAAATGTCGTTTATTTATTTTTAGGGTGGATGAAAAAAGGACGGACAAGTGGGACCTACCAAGAGTGGCGATCGATGCATTGGGAGCAGCAATGCTCGTGACGATTATACTCGATTTATGGCGCATATTTTTGGGACCAATTGTGCCTTTGAATGAGTCGAAACAATGCGCTCAACCGGGTTTAGCTTGGTTTCATATGCAAAATGAAAGTGTGTAAATGAATTAATGGGATTGTTATTTTCGTTTTTCTAGTTTTTTTTCCCCTCTGTTTTTTGTGTAGTTGTTATCTCTTTTTTTTGGGCCGATCATTCCTTTAATTGAATCGAAACAATGCTCTCAACAAGGTTTAGCTTGGTTCCACTTGCTAAATGAAAGTGTGTAAAATGAATTATGAGATTTTTATTCTTGTTTTTCTAATCTTTTTTAGATATTTATTATTGTTTTTTATTTGTGAACTTTAAGTTGGTTAGCGATAATAATATTTGATTTATGACACATTTCTTTGGGACCAATTGTGGCTTTGAATGAATCAAAACTACGAGTCCAACTGGGTTTAGCTTGGTTCTATTTGCAAAATGAAAGCGTGTAAAATGAATTAATGAGATTGGTTTTCTTATTTTTTTAGACTCGAGACTAAGCCAGAAGAGATCACCGACGACACCGCATGGAAGAAGATGAACCGCAAGGCGCTAAGCTACATACAATTGTGCTTAGCCAAGAACGTGACCTTCAATGTGGCGAAGGAGACGACGGGTTTCTTCATTAAACAAGCTTCACCTGATGTGCCGTCTTTTCTACCTAAAGATGGTGGAAGGTGGATTCGTGGCAGAGCATCTGAACTCTTTTCAGCTTATTTCAAACCAGTTAGACTCGTTTAACTTGAACCTGGGTGAAGAGACGAAGGCTCTTATGTTATTGTCATCATTGCCGGAAAGTTGGTCGACGACAGTAGACGTTATCGGCGGCAAGGAGGATCTGAATTTTGAGGAGGTACGAGACCGCATCCTGAACGAGGATATTCGGCGAAGGGAGCGGAGCGAAGCCTCGGGTTCCATGAGTTCAACCTTGAATGTAGAGAGTCGGGGTCGTGGAGGACAGAGAAACAACAACCACGAACGATACAAGTCGAGAGGTCGCAGCGAGTTGGAGTGTTGGAACTGTGACAGAAAGGGCCACATGAAACGGGACTGCAAATCCCCAAGAAAGGAGAAAAGGGTGGAAACAAGTTCTGCAAATGCCGTCACTAAGGACAATTCAGATGATGCCCTAGTTCTATGCATCGACAGCCCTATCGACTCGATTCATGGGTTCTAGATTCAGGCGCATCCTTCCACTCTACCTCATAGAAATATAAGTTTTTGAATTTTAAATCTGGAGAACTTGGAAAAGTTTACTTAGCGGATGGGAAACCGCTATGCATATCGGGAGCACACAGTTTCTGTGAGAACTGTGTGCTCGACAAGCAAAAACGGATTAGTTTTTCGAATGTCGGACGAGAACTTAAGATGGGAAAGCTGGACTTGGTGCAGAGCGATTTGTGGGGATCGACTCCGGTCCAAGGCGGGTCACGCTACTACAAGGATATGTCAAATGACGAATCTGAGGACTACCATGAGGCGGTAGAGACGGGAGATTCTGTCAAGTGGGAGCGTGCAATGAGAGATGGGATTGAGTCTCTCGGAAAGAACATGACTTGGGTATTGACCTGGTTACCAGATGGCAAGAAAGCGCTACAAAACAAGTGGGTTTATCGGATGAAGGATGAACCAGCTGACAGCAAGCGGTACAAGGTGAGATTGGTAGTAAAGGGATTCCTACAGAAAGAAGGAGTTGACTGCACGGTGGTATTCTCGCTGGTGGTGAAGCTGACAACCATTTGTACGGTGTTAAGTATTGTAGTGGCCGAAGATTTGCACCTCAAGAAGATGGATGTCAAGACGACGTTCCTCCATGGCGATTTGAAAGAGGACATCTATATGGTGCAGCCTGAAGGTTTCGAGATCCCGGGAAAGGAGGGTCTATTGTGTAAGCTCGAAACAACTTGTACGGTCTAAAACAAGATCCTAAACAGTTGACCAAGGAAATCTCTATTGACAAGCTGAGGCTATGCGCTGCCTCAGTGGGGCTAGTCGAGTGCGTCAGTAGGGGCATTTCGCCGGGCTCAAGGAAGATACGGGAGAAAAGGAGAATGTATTCAATGCAAATGATTCGTGTCTTTATGAAGTCTCCAAGTGGGAGATTGTTTTGGGTGGAGACTTCTGGAAAACTCTGAATACCGTAAAAAAGGAAACCCAGCAGGATTTAGGAAAGTTCTCCATATTTTCTCTCCATGAGTCCATAAGTGACAATTAGAATTGGAAATATGTTTATTTCCTTATATTTGTATTTTCATGTATTAGGTGTTAATTGGGGCAGTAATTCTTTGGGTTATTTCCTTGTATTAAATATGACTATCCTATAAATAGAGGGGTAGGGGTAGAGTTTTATTCATTCCAACAACCACAAACAATTGTATTGTATTTTTCTTTCTCCAAGCATAAAGAAGGTTTGAGTGCCGGCGACCGTGGTTTTTACCCTTTAGGGTTTCCACGTATAAAATCTTTTTGCTCTTCTGTCTTGCTTTCTGTGTTTGCGGTCGCTTCTCGGTTCCTAACATCCTCCACCCCGTTACATATCCATTCTGAGATTTCTCACTTGTTTGATTCAATTTGGTGTTAGGATCAGTGAGAAAATCGCAAGAGAAGGAGAAGGAGAGGGAGAATCCATGGTTGGCGAAGAATCCGAGCAAGAGGTGGGGCGAGGCGTTCTTTTTGATCTACAGTCCATTTTTCCTCACTCTTTTTTAGGAATTGTCGCGCCTTTCAAGCTCTATGAGGTACGTACGATTAGAGGTGGCAAAATCTGACCCAACCTGAAAAATCCGCCCGTCTAACCCGAACCCAGATGACCTAAAACACGAATGATCCGAGACCCAAACGACCCGAAATCCGAAATACCCGAGAGCCGAACGGCCCGAAACCCGAATGACCAGAGACCCGAACCTGAATAATCCGTAACCCGAACCCGAATGACCCGCCCGATTATCCGAACTTGAATGACCTGAGATTGAGTGTACTGAATGAATGGTCATATAACTGTTGATTTCACTAGTATTTATTAATATTATATATTATTTTATAGTATCTTAATATGTTTTTTATAAAGTCGTTACACTATTTTAGAGAGTCATGTATTATATTATAATACTCATGTATAATATTATTTTCTAAGACATAAATATAGTTTAACAATTATTCATAAACCCACACTTGATAAGATCAAGACTACTGATAACTAGTTAGCATGACATACCATCCAAAAAGATTCAAAAGTAAAACTCAGATTTAACTAATCAGATGTAAGGACCTGATTATCTCATAATAATGATTTTTATTGATCTAAAACACATCAATAATTCATAATACAGACCAGAACGATCAGAAATATCAACCCTAAATATTCAAAACTTAGAACTGAATGGCATTTAATAAAGTTGAGCACAAACCCAAATTACCTTATTTATTATTTTAAAGTTAAGTAGTATTATATAGAAAAATTTACAAACAACCCCCTATCTTTTATCAATATTACATAAAACCCCCTATATTTTCAGAATTTATAAAAAATCCCCTATGTTAAACTTTTAATTTACAAAAAAACCCCTCCATCCACTTTTCCATCCATGTTTTAGTTAAAAATTTTAAAATTCCCATTTTAGCCTTATGATAAAATAATTTTCCAAAATAATTTATTAAATTTTTTTTTCTACCGCAATCTTGCCATACCAAGCTCGAGGTGCCTGCTTCAAACCATACAGCCGCCTTTTTTTTAGCTTGCACACGTAGTCAGGACGTACCTTGAAAATATAACCAACCGGTTGTTCCATATAAATCTCCTTGTCGAGTTCTCCATACAGGAAAGCATTCTTCACATCCAGCTGCCACAGCTTCCAACCTAGCGAAGCAGCCATTGAAATCACAACTCGCACGGATGTCATCTTGACGACAGGAAAAGCCTCTCGCTACAAGCCTCACTTTATAGCGCTCAACACTCCCATACGCCTTGCGTTTCAATTTGTAGACTCATTTGCAAGTAACCGGATCCACTCCCTTGGGATTCGGAACAAGATCTCAAGTTTCATTTTTCCGAAGAGCTTGCATCTCCTCGTCCATAGTATCTTCCCACGACTTGTTACCTTTCGCCTCCTCAAAGCATGAAGGTTCACCATCCGTCGATCCTGAAAAAAACACGAATACGTCGACACGAATTTTTCATCTCTATATCTAGCTGGCCGAGTTACCGTCCTTGTCGACCTCCTTAGTCCTTGTGTATTTCCCTCTTCTTGCGATTGCACTTCGTTGCTCCCCCTGTCACATTGATCCATCTCACTCGAACTCGTGACAGTCGACGTAGGCGACGAGAACCTCGATCCTTCACTCGGGTTACCCATGTCATCAACACCTGGGTTTCCCACGTGAACAACAGGTGACGTCGGCAGATTCGAAACTACTACTTGGGAACCACCATCACCATATAGAGAAGACGCTTCATCAAACACCACGTCTCGAGAGACAATGAATTTATGAGTTGTCGGATCCATGTATTTTTATCCCTTCTTTCTTTGATCATAACCAATGAAAACACACTTCCGAGACTTAGCGTCTAACTTCGTCCTCTTCTCATCCGGTACGTGAACAAAGCACGTACAACCGAACACCTTCAAATACTTCACACTTGACTTCTCATTGAACATCAACTCATGAGGTGACTCCATGTTAATCGGACTGTAGGGAAGCCGATTAACCATGTAGGTAGCACATGCCATACCTTCCGCCCATAAGGCCTTCGATAATTTTTCGCATACACCCAACTCCTGCATACCTCCACCAGATGCCGAATTTTTTGTTCTGCCACACCATTTTGTTGTACTGTATAAGCACAAGTCAATTCCTTCTTGATGCCATGCCTCATGCAAAATGACATAAACTCTTTGGATGTAAACTCTCCTCCATTGTCGGTTCGAAAGTTCTTAATCCTTTTACCGAGCCTTCTCTCAATTATTGTTCTAAATTCTCGAAATTTAGAAAATGCCTCTTGTTTCTCCTTCAGAAAATAAACCCAAGTGTACGTGTAAAATCGTCGACGAGTACAAACATATACCGAGCAGCCCCGTACAACGCGTTTTGCGTATGACCTATCAAATCACCATGAATAAGTTCTAACGCACTTTTACACCTTGACTGAGACTTCTCGAAAGGCAGTCAGGAAAGAGACGGAAGCCCGTTGACAAGATTCCTCGAAACCATCGCCTTCAACTTGTCAATAACCACATGGCCGAGCCTAGCATGCCAAACCGGCACGCCATCATTGTTGCTCATTTTGTCAACATACGAGGAAGAAGCCGAAAGAACATACAAGTCATTTACCCTCTTACCGACGTGAGTAACATCATTCTTCACCTCCTCCACATTCCGGAGGAACTTCTTATCCTTCAGGCCAAACATCACATAGTGACCAGCATCGATCGCATTCGCTACCGACAGAAGATTCTTCTTCATACCAGGCACGTGATAAACACTGTCGAGAGTTATCGACCTGTTGTCTTTATCAGAAACAACAACCGCGCCCTCATTCACCACATGGTGAACATTGTTGTCAACAGTAACAAAGGCAGTATTGCCTTTATACCTGCGAAGTGAAGAAAACTTGGAATCGTCACCAGTCAGACGATGACCACAACCGGAATCAATTATCCACTTGTTCTTGTAGTTAACAGAAGCACGCACGTCTAACAAAACTCCTTCTGCTACGAAACCCGTATCCCAAACTTCACACTTCACAATATCCTCCTTACCTGCGGCATTTCCTTCCCTCAACTTAACACGACAATTCTTCCTTATGTGACCGAGTTTCTCACATTAGTAACACTTGATAGCTGACCGAGAACCACTATTTGAGGAAGACTCCCTTTCTTCGTAATCTCTTTCTTCAGTTCCTCTTGGTCATACCGAGTTTTTACTTTGTTAGACACAAGAGTAACTGACAGCTGTCAGTACTTTCCAGCAGTAATTGACAGTCGGATTTGACAGTACTGTAGCAACTAATTAAATCACGTCTATTTTTTAAAAAAAATCAAAAACAAATATATACACAGTCTGGACCGATTACCACCAGTAATTAGAAAATTCCGCCCATTTTTTTCAAATCAAACCCCCATATATATAGCATCTCTCACTTTCTCTCTCTTCTAAAAATATTTTCATGAAAATAAAAACCTAGTTACTGGCCACTCACCCCTTCGATCTCCGGCGACTTCACCGGCGACCTCTCCGGCGACTTCACTGTCAACCTCTTTGATAATGGCGAGTTCAGCTTACCAGTGGTACTTATGATGGTGTTATGCCCTAGGCCAAAGTGTTTGTGACCTAGATGATGGATTGTAATAACAAACATAGTATTTATTCTAAGATATTTCATATAATATGTGCGTATATGTTATTTTAATATAATTAAAAAAGACCATGAATATGCAATTCAACTTTATGTCATCAAAGTGTGCGACTTTGATAGTAAAACTATAAAGTGTTATGAATGCTATTCTAAATCGTCCCTGGTCATTTATAGGATATTTGTGGAGACAAATATACTTGCGGATATAAATAAATATATATATATTTATATACAAGCTATAAATGTACACCGGTATATTAGTTGACTGATTGTTATGTTTTACTGATCATGGATAAATAGTTATCAAGTCATTAATATAGGTATATGTTAGAAGACCATATACTGGACTGACCCGCCATAAGAATGCTACATGTTTTACGTCATTAGCGATTCTTGTAACATAAAGTATTTATAGTCCTTTGACCTGAGATTGTCTCGGTTCCCAACATGAGTAATTTTATACTTTAATATAATCTAACACTGCCTTTAACCGGGTGGTCATAACGGTTATGATTAGGTATACAATGAATCATGTAGAGGGATGAGTGCAATCAAGACGGGATTTGTTCCTCTCATAAATGAGAGAGATATCTTTAGGCCTCTTGATGAATTGAACTGAAGAAATGTATGGCCATACTCAAATGAATTAATAAGAGTTTTTAATGTCATTTGTTCTTGTTCAGTTTAATTCGGGATCAAGAAATATTAATTCGATTAATATAAGGATGACGTATTAAATGCCTTATGATCGATATAGATATCGTGTGACAAAGGGACTAAATACGTGATTGTTGATTAGGTAAATCAGATCACTGATATTCACTTAAATTGGGTAGTCATGATGGCTTGCTAGAGTCCGCTCATGATTTATAGACTGTCAAGTTTATTGCCAACATTAAGTGAACCTACAGGGTCACACACAAAGAACAAACTGAAACGGGCGCAGAAAATCCTAGCGACCTATATGATGAGTTGCATAGGAATGTCACAAAAGATATTGTCATCTTATGTGATAAGATGTGATATATATGTATATAAAGACTATGAGCACACAAGATCATGTAATCTAGAAGAGTCTAGATGATGATATGTGGATAATGATGAGTGATGTCATACACATCTTTTAGTGTGAATAGACATGACTCTTCACCTCTATATAAGGACATAGAGGGCTCCAAATTCATTGTACCAAATGATTCTCTCTCTCATTATTTCTCATTCTCTTTTGTGAGACAAAAGAGAGAAAATATCCTTTCTCATTTGTGTGACAAAATTACTAAATGGTGCTTTCATTTTATATGACAAAATGAAAGAGTGCAATTATATGAGAGAATTATACATCTTTTGTGAGACAAAATAAGAAGAAGAAAAAGAGTTTTCTTGTGCAAGAGGAGAACAAGCTACTAGCATATATATTGTTCTTCTTCCCGTTTTAAGAAGTTTGTTCGTGTGGACACCGGTAGAGGCGTTCGTATTTTCGGCGCTTGTGATCTATTCGGCCTAAGAATATGAGAACGGTTTGTTGAGAGTTTTGGTGAAGACCGATTGTGTGTGCGGTCGATGGCTTCCGCATGATCCGACCTAGACGGACTAGACGGACGGAAAATCGGTTAGGACTTTAACCGGTTTAGAGGCGCTTGGACAACACGCATGGTTTGAGCGTCACGGATTAAGCGTAATCCGAAAGGTATCTTTAAGATTTATTTCTTTGATTTAACCGATACGCACGGATCCTCGGATTGGTTTTGGACGAAATTTTTGTTTTCCGCTGCGTTATGCACGTCCGAGACCCAACAGTGGTATCAGAGCAACGTACGTATTTCGGTTAAATTGAGTCGGTATATATGTGATATATACTATTTAGATACCATTTATAATTTTGATTTATAATTATAAGGCTTGCATAAAGAGTATTCAAGTGTTGAATATTCTTAATAGAAAAGATGCGAATAATAGATATGATCCAAGAGTTGCATCCAAAGAATGTATCCAAAGAATATGACCAAGTGATGCGATCCAAATGTCACATCCAAAAGACGCAACGAAAGGTTGCGACCAACGGATGCGACCAAAGGGTGCGACTAACGGGTGTGATCAAGGGATGCGATCCAAATGTCACATCCAAAAGACGCAACGAAAGGTTGCGACCAACGGTTGCGACCAACGGATGCGACCAAAGGGTGCGACCAAAAGGTGCGACTAACGGGTGTGACCAAGGGATGCGATTCAAATGTCACATCCAAAAGACGCGACGAAAGGTTGCAACCAACGGATGCGACCAAATGTTGCGACGAAAGGGTGCGACGAAAGGGTGTGACCAACGGATGCGATCCAAATGTCACGTCCATAAGGTTGCGACGAATGGGTGCGACCAAAGGGTGCGACTAAAGGGTGTGACCAATGGATATGATCCAAATATCACGTCCAATAGGTTGCGACTAACGGTTGCGATCAAGAGAAGTAACCAACGGGTGTAATCGACATGCGCAACCAAGAGGTACGACCGAAAAGGTGCAATCGCAAGAGTTGTGACCTCTTTAATAGTTGTGTATTCATGAAAGGGTGCATACCATGAATTGCCTTTTTGAAATGGTGCATGTGATGCATTATTTCATGAAAAGTTGCATGTGATGTATTGAATTCATGAAAAGATGCCTATGATGTATTAATGTGTAGAAAAATGTGAGTTGACAAAGTTGACCAGGTGTTGACCATGTTGATCATGTTGACAGTTGACTGTTGACCCACTGTGTTGACTGTGGACTATGTTGACTGTATTGACTGTTAATTGTTGACAGTTGACTACACTAATTTACCCCTTGACTGTTGACCATTGAATCGGTCAAAAGTTGATCATGACCTAGTCAAAATGTTGACTAGTGACTAGTGACCTTGTCAAATGTTGATCATTGACTGAGTCAAATGTTGACCAAATCAAACATTGAGTTTTGATCTGCCAAATGTTGACAATGATTACCGCGCCCCGAATTCGCATTCGTAAGCCTTATATATATATATTTTATAAATGGGTAAATAATCGAAACATAATATGATTATGTTTATATTTGATATATTTGTTGATATGTGTTGATATAATGAAAGAGTTCATTAGGCATAACACATACATCATGGAGATGAAAGAGTTCATCGTCCATCATGAATACATCATTAAGATGACAAGTTTATTTTAAACCACACATCATGGCAATGAAAGAGTTCATCGATTTCTATACATGGACATAAGATTTCCAAATACAATCTAAGAAAAATTTCATGGAGATGAAACATATATTAGGAAATCTTTATGTTAGTTCATAAAGATCAAGGCCATGATATATCGTTGTTATTATCTTTATTCTATTAGTATATGTGATGTTCTTTGAATATTGCATAATAACATATAATATTAAATAAAATCCCTCAAAACAATGTTAAGTCATGAAGTGCCTTCCATAAGTCTAAATCTCTCGATACTCTGATCGACCCTGCATAGGTCATGCCAAAGCTGGGTATGTAGGGACAATCTTAGGAGGAGAGAATGCGGGAAATGGGAGCCAACATAGGTCATGCCAAAGCTGAGTGTGTTGGGTACTATTTTGCTGATGATTGATATGGTTTGACTTAACTGGGCTATCAAGTCGGACTTGGGCTCGGGGCATACGATAGGATATATACGTCGGGCATATGATGCTTATCTTATGTTGTTCAAGAGTTATATGAGATATAATTGGAACTGTTCCTACCTAAATAAGTTAAGTTCTGGGCGATGAGCCAAAGCTCACTTAGGACTTAATTGAAATATGGATCTTGTCTCATTATGAAAATTCAAGGATTGAAAGTTTCCGAATCAATGCGATTGAGGGCTATTGATTTGATTAAAAATAGTGGGAGCCATTATATGAAATATTTAAAGAATAATAGTCTTTGCATATTATTCAATTCGAATAGTATATCTATTTATGTCTCATAATAGGTCCCTGAGAAGGACATATAGCATAAGATGCTTATAATCGTTAAAATGAACATGGACAAGTGTTGTCAATAATGTTCTCGTGCTTAAAAGGAACGTAAAAAGTACTCCCAAAGATAAGGGCAAGATGTTGCCGAGGCTTCGGCCTTAGGTAAGAAATTAGTATCTTTTGCAGTGAATCGGTTCATTGAAAGAAACCATAATTTCTCAAGAAGATATGAAAAAGGGAATGAAAGGATAGTGTGACTACCGCTTCAAGTATTTTTGTTATAGAAATTAACTTGTCTATTTCACATCATATGTATTAGATACACGATGTGAATCACACATTTGTGAAAATGTGCTGACAAAGTTGTAGACTATTGACTAAATATGATGTTAACATATGAGTGACAAATGTAGCAAAAGTTGTTCTATTTTCTCAAGTAACTCATTTATTTACATTGTCTTTTTGGACTTATCGCCGACATAAATAATTGTTATTTAATATCGACAATAAATTTTGTATTATCTATAGTACGAGTTTATCTATGAATGGTTATTAATTTATTAAAATTTCACCATTCACAAATGTCAATTTTCTTTGGAAATGTTCCAATAGAAAAATTACCTTATGTGTTATATCGAACAAGATAATTATAAGTCTATCTATAACATTAATATTAAGAATTTAAATCTAGCATTGTCGCTTGGTCTACTAAAATAAGATGAACATTTATTAAATCCATTAAGATGGATTTTCAAATTCATTTGATTTTGAATCATTTGAAACATGTGTAACTTATTTATTAGACAAGATGACATATACGTCTTTCACAAAGTAAGGTGAAAGCAAGTTACTTATTGACTCTCATATATAGTGATGTATGTTCATCAATGAGTGAAGGTGCTAGAGAAAACTACTTCATCGCTTTATTGAAACAATAAATTTGAATATTTTGAAAAGTTCAAAAAGTTACAAATAATGAAGTAGAGAATAAAACTTGGTTTCGAAAAATCATATTTCTTTGATGAGATCGAGGAGTCGAGAACTAAGTGTTTGATCATCATGATAACTATATCGAACTTTATTAGATATAGTTCGATTATGATGAGTCAAATATATCTTCTATTTCTTTCGGGATTACGCTCTTATTGCGTTCATACTGAATATAATTCCATCTAAAGCAGTTGTAAAAGACTCCATATGCGATATGGACTGGTAGGTGCATCAGATTATCTTTTATTAAGATTTGAGGATATGATACCTATTTGAAGCATCATGCCTTTAATCGGATTAATGCTTGTTTGTGGGTATCCTAAGAAAAGTAAAGGACATTACTTCTATAATTAATATGAGAACAAAATGTTTGTTACTCGAAAATTATATCTCTTTGGAAGAAGTGTTTCCAAAAGAATTAGTGGGAGTAAATTTGAAAATTTCAAATTCCACATACTGACAGTAATGCTCGGATGGAAATTAATTCAGATTTCAACTAGTGATTGAGTCTGCAATTAATCAACTAGACTCTCAAGATGTTGAAGAGTCTAAGTATATAACATAAGGGTATTCATGTAGATCTATTAGAATTTATCGCAGACTCGAAAAATATAGATTTTTCGTGTCTAATGATAAAAATTTCGTACTCATAGATAATGAGTCCACATTCTACTAATAGACTATGATGAATCAAGGCTCTAATGGTTAAAGACTTTGAAAGTTGAGATATAATCCATGTCAGACAATCAAGTTTTGAATTTGATTGATCCATCAGATGGAAATACGGTTTTAAAAGGAAGACCAATATGGATAATGTGCAAACATATAATGCATGATTTGTGGTTAAGTTAAACTCATAGTATAGACTATGATAATATTTTTCCAAGTCATCATGCTTATCTATTTCAGAATTTTCTTGGGCATATGTTCATAGTATGACTATAAAAGATGCCAAGTGGATGTCAAGACGTTGTTTCTTAATAGAAACATATGAAAGTATGTATATGATACAACTTGAGAGTTTTGTCTATCCTAAAATTTTTGAAAAGAGTTTGCAAGTTGCATAAATTCATTTATGAATTAAAGCAAACATCTCTAGGTGAATATTTATTATTTGATGAAATAACCAAACAGTTTGGTTTTATCAAAAATTAAAGATAAATCTTATGTTGACAAGAAATTCAGTGGGAGCATAATTACATATGATGTGAATTAAGTGTAACAAGCACACATAAGTTTAATCTTAGTGAAAGTCACTAAATAATAATCAAGAGTATGATTATATACTTGAGAAGGATAAAGTATTCTTCTTAGATTATGGTGGACATAAAAATTATGCAAAGTACTTGCATATGACAATGTTTGATAATCCATTTAAGAACCCAATCCCTTAAATGATGGTGATCATGTTAGGTCAACTGGTATGTGATACCACATAGATCAATGAGTATGAGATACTTGGTTGATTTGGCCTAGTGCAAGTGGGAGATTGATGGTGTTATGCCCTAGGCCAAAGTGTTTGTGACCTAGATGATGGATTGTAATAACAAACATAGTATTTATTCTAAGATATTTCATATAATATGTGCGTATATGTTATTTTAATATAATTAAAATAGACCATGAATATGCAATTCAACTTTATGTCATCAAAGTGTGCGACTTTGATAGTAAAACTATAAAGTGTTATGAATGCTATTCTAAATCGTCCCTGGTCATTTATAGGATATTTGTGGAGACAAATATACTTGCGGATATAAATAAATATATATATATTTATATACAAGCTATAAATGTACACCGGTATATTAGTTGACTGATTGTTATGTTTTACTGATCATGGATAAATAGTTATCAAGTCATTAATATAGGTATATGTTAGAAGACCATATACTGGACTGACCCGCCATAAGAATGCTACATGTTTTACGTCATTAGCGATTCTTGTAACATAAAGTATTTATAGTCCTTTGACCTGAGATTGTCTCGGTTCCCAACATGAGTAATTTTATACTTTAATATAATCTAACACTGCCTTTAACCGGGTGGTCATAACGGTTATGATTAGGTATACAATGAATCATGTAGAGGGATGAGTGCAATCAAGACGGGATTTGTTTCTCTCATAAATGAGAGAAATATCTTTAGGCCTCTTGATGAATTGAACTGAAGAAATGTATGGCCATACTCAAATGAATTAATAAGAGTTATTAATGTCATTTGTTCTTGTTCAGTTTAATTCGGGATCAAGAAATATTAATTCGATTAATATAAGGATGACGTATTAAATGCCTTATGATCGATATAGATATCGTGTGACAAAGGGACTAAATACGTGATTGTTGATTAGGTAAATCAGATCACTGATATTCACTTAAATTGGGTAGTCATGATGGCTTGCTAGAGTCCGCTCATGATTTATAGACTGTCAAGTTTATTGCCAACATTAAGTGAACCTACAGGGTCACACACAAAGAACAAACTGAAACGGGCGCAGAAAATCCTAGCGACCTATATGATGAGTTGCATAGGAATGTCACAAAAGATATTGTCATCTTATGTGATAAGATGTGATATATATGTATATAAAGACTATGAGCACACAAGATCATGTAATCTAGAAGAGTCTAGATGATGATATGTGGATAATGATGAGTGATGTCATACACATCTTTTAGTGTGAATAGACATGACTCTTCACCTCTATATAAGGACATAGAGGGCTCCAAATTCATTGTACCAAATGATTCTCTCTCTCATTATTTCTCATTCTCTTTTGTGAGACAAAAGAGAGAAAATATCCTTTCTCATTTGTGTGACAAAATTACTAAATGGTGCTTTCATTTTATATGACAAAATGAAAGAGTGCAATTATATGAGAGAATTATACATCTTTTGTGAGACAAAATAAGAAGAAGAAAAAGAGTTTTCTTGTGCAAGAGGAGAACAAGCTACTAGCATATATATTGTTCTTCTTCCCGTTTTAAGAAGTTTGTTCGTGTGGACACCGGTAGAGGCGTTCGTATTTTCGGCTTGTGATCTATTCGGCCTAAGAATATGAGAACGGTTTGTTGAGAGTTTTGGTGAAGACCGATTGTGTGTGCGGTCGATGGCTTCCGCATGATCCGACCTAGACGGACTAGACGGACGGAAAATCGGTTAGGACTTTAACCGGTTTAGAGGCGCTTGGACAACACGCATGGTTTGAGCGTCACGGATTAAGCGTAATCCGAAAGGTATCTTTAAGATTTATTTCTTTGATTTAACCGATACGCACGGATCCTCGGATTGGTTTTGGACGAAATTTTTGTTTTCCGCTGCGTTATGCACGTCCGAGACCCAACAACTTAAACGGCAACGACCACTATCAATGAGAATAGCACCTTCGACGAAACTGCCACTCATGTCGACGTGGGACTCGTCCACGAGCTCGAAATTGCTTCAAAGGTCTTATACTCTCTCTTTTCGCAAATTATTTGCTATATTCATCTATTTGACATTAACACGTTTTTTTAACAAGATCTAATTTGTGATTTTTCTTCTTTTTTTGTGTTGAATTGATGTTCGGCAAGATCTAATTTTTATTGATATTTTTCATTTTTTCCAAATTTTTTCCAGTTTTTTCCAAAATTTTCTTGATGTTGGGCGAGATCTAACACTATTTATTTATGTTCTTTTTCTTTATTTCCTTGGCCGGATTACTACGAATTCTGCCTATTAATTTTCAAATAGTTACAGGTAATAAGCGCTTAAAAAATTAAAATTAAACAATTTGTGATTATTTTTAATGGTAATATCTAAACAAATATTTTAATTGAAAGTGTTTTTTAGGTGAAGACATGGTGATTACGAGTGTGTTTAAATTTTGGAGTGAAATTAGATTTCAATGTAAATGTAATTTCACTTTACATGTTTATAATTATAATTTTAATGGGTGTAATTGAAGTAAATTGAAACATCAAATGATGATATTTTGTATGTCATGTTTTGGTGTATTAAATGTAAATAAAAATGAGAATTTATTTTTATAATTACTATCCATTTTGTACGATTGTGAATTGATTTATTGCTTATATTTGTTTGAGATATATATTTTGGTTACAAAATTAATTATAGTATGTGATTTGAAAATAAAATTTAGTTCTTAATAAATACGGAGGTTCCATCATTTTTTTCATAATAGAAGGATAATAATGATTTATTTATTACCACTTAAGAAGTAATTACCATTGATAATCAAAATTGCTACGAAAAAGAAAAAATTTAATGTAAAAGAGGTCCACTAAAAATAATTATCACTTGACATTAATGAGGACGTGACATTTGATTGGACAAATGTCAGGCAAACATAACATTTTTTCATCAAATAAAAAAATTCATAGAAAAACTCAAAAACTTTCTAAAAATTGGGAAACTGCTCTTTTGTCGATTACCAGCGGAAACTATTTTTGTAAACCGCCTCTCAATTCCTGAGCTGACGTATGATGATGGCATCGTGGCATTGGAGGGGAATCTCAGGGGCATGAGAGAATTTTCCTTCTCTTATTATTTTTGTTTTTTGAGGATAGTGGTTGGTTTTTCTAAAAATTGAGAAGTATATCTCATATTCTCTTATTTTTTGTTTTTTGAGGATATTGGTTTTTTATTATGATGTCATTTTAGTTTGGTCTTTTAATCTCTAACTTGTATAATTATATGGGGCTTGAGTGGCAATGCTTGCAAATGATTTTTTGTTATAATATCATTTTACTTTGGTCTTTTGATCTTGCAAGACTAATTTTGCAATATAGCATGTTTTTATATTACTTTTTTTTTTCCCTTTCAAACATTATTTATAGTTTCTATTATGACTATTTACAAAAATTATCTATTATCATTACAAATGTGATCGAATTTTTTTTAAAAGAACAACAAATTTTCCTAGTAAATTAGTCATCTTGTAGGCATTACTAAATAATACAACAAATTAATAACACTAACAAAAGTTCACAAAAGAAACCTCTTCATTTCCTCTATTCACATAATTTACAAGTTACTTATAAAACCCTAACATGTCATTTTTACATAATTTACAAGTTATTTTCAAACCCTAAAAAGATCTTTCAAGCCTCAACCTCCGTAACAATTTCCTCTTCCGATTCTCTCGCATCGTTCGACTCTCTCTCATCTTTTCCATCCGACTCTTTTTTCAACATTCTCCCTCTAATTTTCAGCACCAATTCCTCTCTATCCTCACTATTCTCGCCAAAATACCGCTTAATCGCGTCTTTTCCATTAAAATTTTTACCATTTATGGAATAATACGAACCGCCAAGTTTAGTGATGAAATTGTGCTTGAGTCCCAAGTCGATTATTTCTGAATTGCGATTTAGTCCTTTTCCAAATTCAAGATCGAGTTGTACCGTCTTGAATGGAGGCGCGTGCTTGTTTTTCACTATTTTCACCTGGATTTGCGCGCCTATTACCTGCAATATATGATTTTTCAAAAGACTTTTTTTATAATTAATTAATTGATTTATTTGTTCATTTATTCATATGGATGGATGGATGGATGAATCTTTTAAAGAATTTATTCATTTATTTATACAAAACTAATGCAACTATTTCCCATATTTTGCAATGAACTTATTTCAAAAGACTCTTTTTTTTTATTTATATTAATTTATTTATTTATCTATGAATTTATTAATTTTTTTAGTACAATAACTAATGCAATTATAACCCATATGTAGCAACGACCTTTTTTCCTGAATTTCAACAGAATTTAAGGATTCTTTTCACAATTTTTCTATAAAAACAGATTTTTTTTCAAACCAAAAATGAGAAAAACAAATATAAAATTAATTACCTCTTCGCCCTTTTTAACAAATCCGATCCTTCTTGTATGTATTCGTACTGATGCGTAAAATTTCAATGCATTTCCTCCACATGTTACTTCGGTAGGTACGCCAAATCCTCCAAATGTGCTCAATTTTGCCCGTACCTACAAAAAAATGTACCAATATACCATTTAAATAGAGTATAGACCCCCTTATGGAGCATCAAAATATCATGCATACCCCTCTAAAGCAAGAAAATATATAGAACATCCCTTAAAAACATGGAAAATATCACATATATCCCTCTAAATTCTAAAAATAATAAAATATTAAGACTGCATGAGGGAGAAAGTGAATGGCTCAATTTTCTATATACGCCCCCATAAAGCACCAAAATATCAAGTATTTCCAACACCATATCCCCCTCCAAAAGTAATAAAAATAATAAGATTAAGGTTTTGCGTACTTGATTGACGAAAATTAAGAGGGTTTGAGAGAGAGAAAGCGAGTGGCTCAATTTGCGAAGCGCTTGACTCATGAGTCTCGCTTGGAGCGCGATGTGTGATTCTCCCATCTCGCCGTCTAACTCAACTTTAGGCACAAGTGCCGCCACCTAAAAATAAATAAATTAATAAAAACTAAATTGATAAATGGATTAAGTTTAATTAATTAATTAATTGATAAATGGATTGAGGTTAAATAAATAAATTAATTAATAACATATTATTAATATCTAATACATATATATACTAAGTATATATTAATTTGTGTTTATTGTATAGTATTCTATTTAACTAACATACAAGGTCAAATCGGTCATTTTACAAAATACAACCCTCCAATCGACCAAGAAGGGCATCTAGGTAGGGGTTAAATGGAAATTCAATTAACTTCATAGAGTTTTCTTTTCGGAGAATCTTAAAAATAAGAGGGTATTAACAATAACATTAACAAATAATAATAATAATATCATATCATAATATAATACCTACACTATCGACAACGACGACGTCGATGGAGCCGCTCCGGACGAGAACGTCGACCATATTAAGAGCTTGTTCTCCGCAGTCTGGCTGCGAGATCAAGAGATTCTCCGTGTTCACACCTATCGATTCGGCTAAAGACGGGTCGAGCGCGTGCTCTGCGTCGATAAACGCGCAATAACCTATATAATATTACATTACATTATATTACATTACATTACTAATCAACATAATAAGAATGTGATTTAGTAAAAATGTTTTGGCGATAATTGAGAATCAATTTAGCTATTATGAGTTGATTTGTTTAGGTTTGATTGATTTGTGAAAGCTAGAGAGAGTAGAGTGTTTTGCTGCCAATAAAATCTTGAAAGTTAAAACCCTAAACGTCAATAAACACACTATAACCTATGTAATTAGTCATAATATAAAGAACGCAAAATAAAACTTTACAAACATCGGATGAAACTTCATATCGCATTTATGCATTTCTATACAAAATAGAAATTCGCGATTAAGCCCGATTCGGTTAGTGCCATTTAGAATTAACCTTCAATTGTCCAGTTATGCTTAAATTATGACTCAATTCATTCAGCTTGTATTTACTCCGTGCAACAAAAACAAGCTTACAAAGAAACAAAAATAAACATATTTCAAACTTACCGACAAAAAAAATAATTAAATAGAATTCTTTTAGAATCTTACCACCACTTTTTTGTGCTTCAGCAATTGCATGAAGAGCAAGAGTAGTCTTGCAAGATGCTTCTGGACCATATATTTCCACAACTCTACCCTGTCAGAAATGGATTAAAATAAATTTACATATTAATTATTGTATTTCAATATTGACTCAAAAAAAATTATTGTATTTCAATAGTATCTTAGCCCTTTCTTTGTTTTCTGTTTGTTTTTGTTTTTTCTTGGCTAGTTGAGAATGGCTTTCGATTAAAATGCCCACATTTTGCATTTAATTAAAGAAACTAATGTTAAATTAGTCTAATTTAAGCATAATTGACACATAATTTCACATTTGAGTGTCAAACGAGGCCTAATTTAGACAAATTGAGGCTTAATTAGGTTTGATTTCATATTTCTAAATATTTTCTTTTAACTAACCTTTGGCAGGCCACCAATCCCCAAAGCGAGATCTAAAGAGAAGGAACCGGTCGAAATAATCGGCACATTTTTAGGCGTATTATTCCGATTGAGCCACATAATCGACCCTTTCCCAAATTGGGATATTATTTGATCCATCGCTTGTTGTACAGCTCGATCTTTGTCTGAAATTTTATCCGAAATTTCATCTGAAGTCGATCCGTTTTCATCTGATTTTGTGTTTTTGTTCTTCCTCCCTGTTTTAATGAAAGTGGAGTAAGAATTTTGATTATTGAAATTCTGAGTGGAATTACCAAACAGGTCTTGAATATAAAATTCAAAATTTTAAGATTTGATGGTATTTTGGGATTGTTGGTCTTTAATTGTGCAGTTAAGAGTGAATTATAGAGCAAGTGCATAATTGAGAGTTTGTTTGATTGAGCTTAATTGGGATAAATTTGTCCTTCAAAGGGAAATTACAATTTTTTTTGTTGTCTTTTGAATTACCCCTTTAACTTAGCAGAATTATTTAATTAAGAATTTAGTGATTAGCACCTTTAGTGGAGAAATGGCGAAAGTGAAAATTAGATACTGTGATTCCAAGACAAAAGCACTGCCAAGAGACAAACAATATAAATATTCAAAGAATTGAGAATTCTTGCGTGCATAAAGTATGTAAAACTGAGCAGACCTGAGAGAGAGAGAGAGAGAGAGAACCTGAGGAGAGAAAGAGAGAGGTGACTTGAAGAGGGAGCTTCTGAGAAACCTGGCCAAGGCCATGGCCGTGAGCTTTTCTTCTTCTCAGCCAGCCCAGCTCTGTACTGTATCACTGTTCAACTGTGAGTTATTCTATTGGAATTGGAATTACGAATTTGGATCGGGTTAAGAGTTATTCCGGGTTGCGGGTCGTGTAAAAAAGGTTATTATACAAAATCTACGAGCATAAAAAAAACATGATACTATATATATATATATATAATTATAACGTATATAGTGGACATATAGAAAAGATATTATAGTAATATACAAATTGTGGGATATTCTATTCAGATTTGGCATAGTTGGGAGTAATATCCAAATATATGCTTTCTATTTATAAGTATTTTCTAAACTTACTCCCAAATTATCTTTGCGAATTACAAATTTATTATAACAAATTTAAATTATATCCTTTTATGATTCATAGAATTGGTACTGTATTTTCAATGATGTGATACGATTATTATTTCCATACAAAGAAAGAGATTCTTTTGAACTCATAAATTATCACAATCATAAAGAAATATTTCAATTCATTTGAATCTTCAAAATAATTAATTCTGATTTACAGAGAGGAAAAAAATATACTTCTTATTGTAAGCATTTTCTATACTTACTTTTGAAATTATCTATGTCAATTACAAATCAATTATTATAAATTTAAATTATTTCCTTCTTTGATTCATATATGTAATATAATCTTTTTTCAGTAATGTGATAAGATTATTATTTTCATAGAAGGAAAATGATTCTTTTGGCCTTATAAAGTATCACAATTGATCTCATAAAAAAAATAATTTCAATTAATTTAAATCTATTTGTAAAATAATTCTCATGTAAAGGCTAAATAGAGAAAAAAAAATATATACTTCCTATTGTAAGTTTTTTCTAAACTTACTCCTAAATTATCCTTATCAATCACAAATCTATTATAAATTTAAATTATTTCCTTTTATGATTCAGATATAAAAAATTATCTTTTCGGTGATGTGATAAGATTCTTATATTCATGAAAAGAAAAAGATTCTCTTGACTGTTAATTCAAAATCTACCATCTAAAATTATTGAGATAAAAATGTAAGTATTATTACAATAATGTTAGGGAGCATGACGGAAAATCCCGACAGCACACCGACAGGATTTGTTTAGCAAAATTTATAGTTAATTAAAGAAATTAATTAATAATTAATGTATTTATTAGCTGCAAATTTGCACAACAAACCCTATCGGGATGCCGTCGGGATTTTTGTCATGCTCCATAGAATTATTGGTATTATTATGCCTACCCATTACTTTGTTTATTTACAAATTCAGAACAACTCGCTACATGAAAACTATACTCTACATCCCACAAACCATCCCATCATTATCCCAATTAAACCCCCCATAAAAACAAAATCTCAAATTCTTAATTCCATCTGTTCATCACTTTCCTTCTATCGTCTTGGCCAGGCCTTAAACCCCAAAACCCTAGAGAGCTTCTTCTTATATAAGCCGCCCTTTTCTGCACCCTACAATGGCGTTCAATTCCACGATTTCCCAAGCTCAGTCCGTCTCCAAAGGTTGTTGTTGTTGGGTTTTTCTGATCGCTGATTGTCCCTGATTTGATTAGTTTGTGTTGGTTTTTTTTTTGGGAGTTTTTAGTGGTTTGTGGTATTAGAGTGTTAATAACTGTTTAATCTGTGTTAATTTTTGGTTCATTTGTGTTGGGTTTTTGGGGGTTTTTTTTGGGTTTTTTTTGTGAGTTTTTTGTGATTTGTGGTATTAAAGGGTCAGTAAATGTTCAATCTGTGTTAAGTGAAGGGTTGAAATTGAAATTTCAGAATGTTTTGCACTCAAAAGGGACACATTTCTTTGTTTTTTCTGATTTAATTCTGTAAATCCTGAAAGAAATCAGTTTTGTTTAATACTCGTCGATTTGTTATGAAAAAAGAGAAAAAAAAATGATGAATATGATTGAATATTTAACAATCAATTATTACTGAATTCGAATAATGCATCTTTACAGAAATGTTCCTCTATTTTTTATTTAATTAATATTACCACCTAAAAACTATTTCTTAATTTAACTTATACTCTTTTTCTCTCTTTATGAAGGTCTCAATTTTCACCACTCTTCAAAGAAAGCTAACTTCTTGCAGGTTTCAATCAAAGCCTCAATCTTCATTTATTTTTACATTCCTCACAAAATTATACATCATTTTTAAATACTTAATATCTTAATTAAAATTCAGGTCAAGGCAAATTCAACTCCATTTCCTGTCAAAATGAGCACCAATCAAAATGGTACTTTAAAACTCTCACTATAAATACAAATCTCTAACATTTGCTTATTATTCTGTTAAATAATGATTATTTTTTTTTAACAAACAGCTCTACCGAAAGCAATTGCGAGTGAAAAGGAGGGCCTAGTTGCGACTGAAGAAAAGTCAAAGGGCCTTAGAGGAAAAATCAAGAAGGTTGTTTTGGCTTATAGTGGCGGACTGGACACTTCAGTAATTGTCAGATGGATCAAGTATGTTTATGTATTTATTTATTTATTTATTTATTTCCAGTTTTAATGAAATTAATAAAAAAAATTCAAGTTTTATTTTTTATTGTATGAAAATATTTTATAAATTTTTGGGAAAACTGTTTATATGATAATATAAATGTGGTTTAAATTATAAAGTACTTTTAGTTTCACTTCTAATAAAAATATATGAAAATAAATTATATATAATATGAAATAAATGCTATATTATATGAAGATAAATTTTACTGGATCCAGTAAAAGAAGAAATTTCATTAATTATTTATTTTCAACTTTCAGGGAAAACTGTTTATATTATCAAGTATTTTTACCTCTTATAAATATATAAGAAAACAAGTTATATTAAATTAAATTCTGTATCATTTTAAAATAAATTATACGAACACAAATTTTCTTGTTCTATAGTAGATGCAAATAAATAATTCTCTTTACTATTATTACTTTTATTGTTACTATAATAATAATAATAATAATAATAATAATAATAATAATAATAATAATAATAATAATAATTATTATTATTATTATTATTATTATTATTATTATTATTATTTTAACCTCTAATAATAAAATTGTGTTAAATTAAAATAAATTCTATACTATATGAAAATAATTTCCATTTTATTCTTAATTACATAAAAATAAACAATACGAACACAAATTTTACCGGATGCAGTAAAAGAAATTTCATTCTACATTACCTGAAATTAAATCATTCTCTCTATTATCCTTATTATCATTATTAACTATAATAATTATTCTTTTACTCTATAGGGAAAATTACGGATGTGAGGTCGTTTGCATGACCGCTGACGTCGGCCAGGTAACTAATTACCAATTTACCCCCCTTTCAATTTATAATTTCTTCATTTTCCACTTAAATCAAAGCTCTCCAGTTGATTAATCGTTTTTCCACACAAAATAGAGAAACGGAGATTTTAATATTTTTTTTTTCATTTTTTTAACTTAAATTAAAGCTCTCCAGTTGAATACTCGTTTATCTATATAAAAGGGGGAAATGGAGCTTTTAATTACTAACCCCCTTTTCAATCTTTAATTTTTTTAATTTTAAACTCGCTATTCAAGCTCTCCAGTTGATCAATTTTCTATCTGTACAAAAGCGAGAAATGGAGCTTTTAATATTTATTTATTTATTTAAAAAAAATATTTTTTTTTATTTTTTTTTCAAAAAAATATTTATTTATCTTTTTCAATTTTTAACTTAAATTAAAGCTCTCCAGTCGAATACTCATTTATCTATATAAAAAGGCCCTTTTTATTCTTCAATATTATTAATTTTTGAACTCTTCATTCGAGCTCTCCAGTTGATTAATTTTCTCTCAGGGAGAAATGGAGCTGGAGGGGCTGGAGAAGAAGGCTCTCGGCAGCGGGGCGAGCCAGCTGGTCGTCAGGGATTTAAAAGAGGAGTTCGTCAGGGATTACATTTTTCCGTGTCTGAGGGCCGGCGCGGTTTACGAGAGGAAGTATTTGTTAGGGACTTCCATGGCCAGGCCCGTCATCGCTAAGGTCGGTTTTTTACACTTTTGCCCTTCAAAAGTTGAAAATTGTGAATATGGTTAAAATGTTATTTTTGGTTGTTTGGTAGGCGATGGTTGATTTGGCGAGGGAAGTAGGAGCGGATGCGGTTGCGCATGGGTGTACCGGCAAAGGAAACGATCAGGTAAAATTTTGTTCTTTTTTTGGGTAATTTGGCAAAAATTGTTGTTATGTAAATATTATTCGCTAAAGAAGCAATATATCTAATGAGTGATTTACAATTACCTTCGCTTAAACTACTTCATTATTTCCAAAGAAATAGACTGGTGTTTAATCATTCGGAATATTAATTTATTATTGCTGAGCTTTACAAATTACTCATTCTTTGCATTATAAATTTATTTATTTATTCTTATTCTACAATTTCCCTTATTTCCTTCTCAACTACTGCTACTATTACTATTATTATTATTGTTATCTTTCAGTATTAATTAATTAACTTCTTTTCAACTTTATTATAAAATTATTTTCCTGCAATTATTTCATTTGTCTTAACTTTTTATCCATTAATTTCCCTTATTCATTCCTTTCCGACAACAACAATCATCATTATTATATTCTTAATAATATGACCTCTTAACTAACTAATCAATCAATCAATCAATTTATTTCCTTTTAACAAATTATTATTATTATTATTATTATTATTATTATTATTATTATTATTATTATTATTATTATTATTATTATTATTATTATTATCTCATAACTAATTAATCAATCAATTTCTTTAAACTTGACAAGGTCCGGTTCGAGCTCTCCTTTTTTGCGCTGAACCCAGAACTGAAGGTGGTGGCGCCGTGGCGCGAGTGGGACATCACGGGGCGGGAGGACGCCATCGAGTACGCCGTCAAGCACGACATCCCCGTCCCCGTCACCAAGAAGTCGATTTACAGCCGTGATCGCAACCTTTGGCACATCAGCCATGAGGTATTGAGAAAAAAAAGTTATAATATAATAGTTATAGTGTCAAAGTAGGAAGTAGTTGTAGCGTTTTCATTTTCATATATTGATACGATTCGTTTCTATTATGTGATTGTTATATTTCATATTTGTATGATCTTGTATTATTGTATAAAAATATGAAATTGTGACCTATGACTATCGTGTGCAATATGGACTTGTGAAACTATGCCCTAACAATCATGTAAGTATTTTTCTCGAAAAAAAATAAGAAGAATGAACCGCAAATCCTTTTTACGTTATTGTATTATTTCATGCATTTAAATGGTTCTAATGTTTCATATATATGTAGGGAGATATTTTGGAGAATCCCGCTAATGAACCGGAAGAGGGAATGTACATGATGAGTGTTAATCCAGTTGATGCTCCAAATGAGCCTGAGTAAGAATCAATAATAATGTCTTCAATTTCAATTTTTGTTTGTTATGTTTCGTTCAATTAATAGTAATTTCTTATATTTTCAATCTTTTTCGCTATTTTTACATCCACATTTGCTTGAAATTTTTCCTGTGATAATCCTCGCCTACCCACTTACATTTCCTATTTACCCAATCAAACTCTTAATATGTATGTGTACTCATGCCAAATTGGGTAAACTCGACACAAACTATTGAAAACTCATACTGACAAATTACAAATAAAACGAAACTATTAACCAATTTCGTTTTCCCCTTTAGGTACTTGGACATCGGGATCGAAAAAGGAGTCCCAGTCTCCATAAACGGCAAATCCTTCTCCCCGGCCTCCCTCCTCGCCGAACTAAACACTCTCGGCGGGAAACACGGGATCGGTCGTATTGACATGGTCGAGAATCGTCTCGTCGGGATGAAGTCCCGCGGCATCTACGAGACCCCCGGCGGCACCATCATGTTCACTGCGGTTAGAGAGCTCGAATCTTTGACTTTGGATCGTGAAACCATGCAAATCAAGGTATGTTTTTTTGGAAACCCTTGAATTCATTCAATTAAGAATAAATATTTCCATCCCAAATTGGATGGATATATTGTGCTATTTTTTTTTTTACCATCCTCGATAAGTTCATTCCTATTTGAAAATAGGAAATGTATCCAATATTTCAGTTCGAAATGATTCTATTATTAATATATTTACAATCTTATATGAATAGAGACATCCTACCTATATCTTCTTTTTCCCTTTGTGTGAAAAAAATGTGATTTGCATTAGTATCAAATTCTACATTTATTCCTTTTTTTGTTCTCTTTCTTTTTCTTTTAGGACATGATGGCGCTGAAGTACGCGGAGTTGGTCTACGCGGGTCGGTGGTTCGACCCGTTACGCGAGGCTATGGATTGTTTCAACGAGAAGTTGGTGGAGAGGACGAGCGGGAAGGTGAGGGTGAGGTTGTTCAAGGGGAGCGTGGGGGTCGTGAGTAGGGAGAGTGAGTTTAGTTTGTACCGAGAGGATATTGCCTCGTTTGAGAACGCCGAGATTTATAACCATGGGGATGCCGAGGGGTTCATTAGGCTATATGGGTTGCCCACTAGGGTGAGGGCCATGCTCGATTTGGGGATTTGAGGTTTGAGGGATTGAAATTTGAGTTTGGGTTTGAATTGAGGGGTTGAGTTGTGATGTTTGTGTTGTTTAGGAGGTTTAGTGTTGGTTTTTAGTTTGTGTTTGTGTGGTTGTTGGGTTTTTTATTGCATGAGAGATTTGTGCTTGTAGGATGTTTGATTAATAATTAAAGGTCTAATTGGCCTTTTTATTGTATGGTTTGCAAATTTGCTAGTTTGTGTTTTATTATCTGAATTTTTTTCCTCCAAAAAAAGAAACTAAATATTAGCTCACGAGATATGCAATGATTTACATAATTGAACTTTTATTGCCTGACGTAACCATCAATTTAACAATGGATAATCATATACATAACTACAAACATGAAAAAGAAATTTCATAAGTACAATCATATGTTTCGAAAAACCTCCATATAAAGGCTAAACATATATTTTAACATTTTTTCTCTTCAGATAAAATATTTAGTCAAAAAGCAATACAAATGTACAACACCTCAAATTACAATTACACGAGCCAAAAAGTTTATTTACTTCGCAAAAAATAAAAACTCATTCATCGTCTTTCCAAATTTCATGCAAGAGTTGGTACCGAACCGCATGGGTCCGATAATTCTTCTTAACCCCGTTCAACCGGTTTGAAGCCCCCTCAATAACCGAAGTCAAAGGCGAGTTTAACTCCTCAAGCTCATCATCACTATAATACGACTTTCTAATTATGCTTGATGATCCGCCTCTGGAACTTTGAGAAGTTTGAATGTCGCCGATTATGCTTTCGATTAATGCGATTGACGGCGGAGAGTATATAAATGGGGATAGATTGCACGGAATTTGCCGGATTGAGGGTTCATTGGGCTCCAAGTGGTCCTATGAATTGTACAATTTTGCAATCAGTGTAAGTTAAAAGAAATAATTAACGAAATTACCCTCGTGTTAGCATCAACTTCACGGATTGGATTAAACATAAGACTTGTGCAAAATAAGCAAAAGGGGAAATTAATATGGTAATAATGAACTAGAGATAGTAATCCCTGTGAAATAAAAGAAAAGAAAATAATATATATACATAGAAAATAATTAAGAACAAAATATTAACCTTGGATTGAAGTGCATTAAGTACATCTTCAGAAATCGGAACCGGGCAGAATTCATCCGTTATGAATCCATCTAATACCCGTTTTATTATTGATGAACTAAATGTAGGGCATACCTTTTCAAAAAAAAAAAAAAATCAATATTATAACATAGAAAAGAAATAATTTGCAAAGAATATATTCTAATGATAAAAATGTTGCGAGATGGATTCTTATGGGGGTACTATTTTCAATGAAATCACCCAAATTTATCCTAATCAAGCTAATTAACCCCCGAATTTATCCTCATTTGTGCAATTTTGTATTAAACTCCAAATATTAAACAACAAAATACAAACCAAACTCCAAAAACGCTTTGAAATAGAAAAAAGAGGTACTAAATAATTCCAAATAGGGTTTCATTTCTTGCCTCTTTTCTAACCGAGGTTTCCAAAAGCATGTCTTTTGGGAGCATCAAAAGATCGCTCAACGCATTTAAGAGGTGAAACGGAACGAAAGATGGAGAGATTTCGCCTTTTCCGTTCGAATCTTGTTTCGATTCGTCCATGTCGATTCCAAACAAGTCGGTGAGGAATCTCGACCAGCTCCCAATCTAAAAATGAAATAGAATTATAATAGAATCAAATAATAAAAAATATAAGAAATATCAAGTATACATATGCCCCTCATTTTCCAATTTTCCTAAATTTTTTCACAAAATACCCTTATTTCATAAACTATTTTTCCTACATACGAATGAATGACTTAAAGAGGGGGTATGTAGGTAGTTCGACCACTCATAAACTATTATTGGTACTTCATTGGAGTCCACGTGCAATTTCACTTTTGCAAGGGTATGCATGCTATTTTGCATTTTATAGGGTTACACGTGAAATTATGACTTACTGCGTTTTTGAGCTGGACGTCGGCGCCGAAACTAGACTTGCAGTGGGGAATAGGGAAAACTTTTTTGGGGTCAATTAAAAAAGATGCTAATGAGTGGTAACTTTAATAGGGAAATTTTTCGAACCCCCGCCCCTTAACTTTTGAGAGAATCCAAAAAAATCGGAGTTTCTTAAAACATTCAGAAAAGTTGAGGCGTTTTCAAAAAACTTCCCAAGATAACATTTGTCTCATGTTTCATAACCACACACGAAATTACGTGAAGAAAGGCTTACGACGGGAAATACTGGTAATAAATGAGGGCTAAATAATAAATATAACATTAATCATGTTTCATAAGCATATGCATGAAAATGTGACTCACGGCGTTTTTGAGCTGGACTCCTGCACCGAAACTCGATTTTCGGTGGGGGAATAGGGAGGAAATATTGGTAATAAATGAGGGCTAAATAATAGATATAACGTTAATCATGCTTTATAAGCCTATGCATGAAATTGTGACTCACGGCATTTTTGAGCTGGACTCCTGAGCCGAAGCTGGACTTCCCGTGGGGAACAGGGAGGAAATATTGGTCAAAATGAGGGCTAAATAATAAATATAACATTAATCATTATTTATAAGCCTATGCATGAAATTATGACTCACGGCATTTTTGAGCTGGACTCCTGCCCCGAAACTCGATTTTCCGTGGGGAACAGGGAGGATCTTGGGGTCGGTTATCGGGTCCCATAATGGGTCCGTCGGGACCTCCTCGCCCGACTCGCGTAAGATCGCGTTGAACATCGCCACGTCGAGTCGAGCCACGCACTGCTCCATCACCTGGATAAAAATAATAATAAATAAATAATACAATAGTTATTTATTATGTGACTCGAAATTGAGAATTGAATATGGGTGCATTGCATGCATATGCTGTTTATTTTTATGAGATATACTGTTTTCTTTCTTTTCGGACAAAAATCCGATCGCAACAATTGCACCATCGTGACTCAATTTTAGCACCAATTAAGTTAAAAAAAAATCAATTATTTTTATTGATAATTAATTAATGAGAAACTCACAAAAAACCCTACATTTATGCCAAATTTGCAAAAAAGCCCCTACATTTATGCCAAATTTGCAAAAAGCTCCTACATTATTGGAAATTTCAAAAAAGACCCAACATTTTTGCTGAAATTGCTTATGTAGGGGCTTTTTTGCATAATGTAGGGGCTTTGTGTAGGGGCCTTTTTGCATAATGTAGTGGTTTTTTGCAAATTTCCCATTAAGTAATTTACATACCAATCTAGCGATGATGGGCAAGCATCCACACTCATGCCCACACGCTCGAATCGGGCAGAGCTTTTCTGATGCATCTTTGAAAGCCTTTTTCCAAATTTCAATCGATAAATTCGCCTGCTTTTGGTCCCCAATAATCGTCACTTTTCCGTATATTCTCTTGTTGTTATTTAGGTTTTTCTGAGTTTCATTCGCTTTTTTGGCGGATTGCATGTGCGGCGTGAAAATCTGAAGGAAAGGAATAGAAAAAATTAGAAAGGATTTTTGAGTTTGATGTTTTTCGGTGATTGAGAGTGGAAAGGGAAATGGGTATTGAGGGTAAATTGAGGACGAATTAGGTTGAAGAATTGCATGTTTAGAGCGAGTATTTTTACTCACTCTTAATTATGAAATTCATGAGCAAAACCAGGGTTTCATTTCCCATTTCTTTTTTCTTACATTTTTCTTCTTCTTTTACCATTAATAGCACAATCAAAGGGAAAACATAGACCAAACTACCTAAATTAAACCTTGATATTCTACCCAAATTAGGTCAAATTCAAGATTCTAATTTCCGACCAAACAGATTCCAAACTCCTGGAAGGATTTCATTCCCCACTTCTTATTTCTCAACTTTCTCTTTTCATTTTACCCTTAATTGCACAACAATCAAAGGCCAAACCCAAACCAAATTATTATCCACACTAAATCTTCACATTCAACAAAATCAGGTCAAATTTAACAAAGTTAGGTCAAACTGACCTGCCACCAGACGGACTCCAAAATCCTCGAAAAAATCCAACTCTCCGTCTTCTCCAGCGCGGAAACCAAAGTCCCCGGATTTGCCCAGTGCTCTAATTCTTCGGTAAAAAGTAACTTGCCTCTTTTTTTATAAACGGATTCCCATAACGCAGCGGTTTTCTTCTTCGAACCTGAACCGGACCCGTTAAGGGGTTCGGTTGAAGAGGATTGGTCGGATTGTTTTGTTGTTTGTTTGATTATTGTTCGGAGAACAACAGTGTTGGAGAGCCAGTACACCAACCTAGTTTAAAAAATATAAAATATTACAAATATATTTTTTATGAGTTAGTTATTATTTTTTACGTTGATGAGAAAAATGAAAATCCTAATGTTTTCTAGTTTTTTTTAATAATAAAACAGTAGTACATCGATGTTTTTTCCTGAGTATGTAAAATACGTGAAATGTTTAGAGGTATTATACTATTATATATTATAATACCTGAGAAATTGTACGAGTATTATTCACGAACTCGTTGACTAGGGTTATTTAATCGTACATCACTAATATCATTTAGGGTTTAGTATGGATTCAACACCAACAAAAAATTCACTAAGAACCAAGTAAACTTCATTTCCTTTTCTTTTCACGGACCAATCCTTCTTTCTACACGTACTTTTTCCCTACAACACACTAATCCACACTTCAAACTTTATAAAGAACAGATTATTAACTTACCTTTGCACATCATTTCCACAAGATCTCGCGACCAAAACGAGCGCAGAAGAAATACTTCTTGCCGCTTTAGCTCTCTTCTCCTTGCTCCAATTCTTCACCGCAAAAACGTACAGCCTGGCGAGCCGCCTAGCTGGCGTGTGCACTTTATGCGCTGAGCTGGCATGCTCAGGCACGATAGAATACAGCCCTATTTCAACCGCAGCTGCGTCTCTCAGTTCACCTTCTAGAAGCTCAACGCGAGATTCTAATTCCTTTATCTTTTCTATGTTTCTACTCGCGTTTGATGTGATGCGAATAGGGTTTGTTAGGGTTATACGCTCATCATCATCGTCAGGATTAGGGTTAGGGTTAGGGTTTGACGGTTGTTGCATGTGGACGTCCTTGACTTCGTCGGAAGAACTAGGGTTAGGGTTTATGGGGGGGAGTTTGAGGGTGCGAGCCATGTCGGTTGTTAGAGTGCTATAAGTTCGGTCTCCGAAGAATCTTCTAGGGTTAGTACCAGTACCGGTACCGGTACTGGCACCGGTACCGAGACCAGCAAAGGACATTTTTCGGTTGGTTTGGGAAAACCGAGGCGGGAGTACAGCTGGCGTCCTTTGACTAGTTTGACTTTGACTTTGACTTTCTGGGCTTGGGATTTGACTTTGACTTTGGATTTGAGGTTCTGGATTTGAGATAACCGGATTTGAGATAACCAGGATTTCATTTCTGGGTTTTTGGTTCCTCTCGTTTTTAATGGCGTCTTTGAATAGGCCCTTGAGTTTGAGTGTGTTGGGTGTGTTGGGTGTGCGAGGGGTAATTTCGTAAATTTCCTTGTCGGTTGTCGGGTTGTTGATTTCGTCTTTTAGGGTTTTTAGGGTTTCTTGATTTGATAGTGACCCGTTGGTTGGGTCGGTTTCATAGTCGCTTCCTCCGTTTATCTCCTTTGTTGTCTAAAAAGAAAAAAAGGGGAAAAAGATTTTGTAACTATGTATTGTTTTATTATAGGTATGCATTAGAAGTATAATTATATATTGTTTTATTATAAGTAACTATAAGATTTTATTATACTATATGTTGTATTAATACAAAATAAATTGATTTTTATTATAACTATATATTGTTTTAATATAAAATGTTTTTTTTTGTGTCTATGTAACATTTTATCGTTTAGTATAAAATAAGAGAATTTCCTTTTTATATATATATTACATTATATTATTTAACATTTATATAGTACCACATAAAAATATGTGACAAAACAATATACAAACAATAATATTTGTTAGTATATATAAATGGGTTATGAATGGGCTGGGCATCATCAAGGCAATTGTATATGTCAAAAGAAAAAAGAAAAAAAATTCACACAATTTCTTTCTATTATTTCCCGGTTTTGTAAATCCCATATTTCAGGCACCAAAAACCAGACTTTACTTTCCCGGATTTCAATTCCAGTTTTATTACCTCTTGGTGAAAAGAACTAGCGAGAGAAGAAGAATGAGAAGAAGGTTCTCTCTCAAACTCATCATCCGTAAACCCCGCCATTTCCACCTCGCTCTCCGTCTCATACTCCGCCGTGCCGGCGCCGGCGGACCCATCTCTGTCTCTGTCCAGCGGCTGGATTCTGACGCACAGAACCGGCGCAGACCCGCCTTTCCAGCTCTTCTTCGCTCCGCCGATCGGCACCGTCAACTCCACTGCCTCTTTGAGGACTCCATAGTCTGCCAAGTCGATCAAACCGGACCCAATTAGCTTCCCTTTCGGGTTCTCCTTCTTTGGCTCATACAAGCTGAATTCCAGCAGGTTGGTCTCGAAGGTTCCGACGCCGGTGCCGATGGCTGTCGTGATGTCTACACCAGTGGTGTCTTTGGAGAAGGAGACTTGGAGCATGAAGGACTCGTTGAACTCGATTTTGGAGTCGAGTGGGCTTGATGGGTGTGTGAAGCCGGAGCTGCGCAAGCCGTTCTCCCATTGGAGAACGACGGACCGGATCGATTTGAGGGACTGGGAAGGTGGCCATGGATGGATTTCTTGGATGTTGATCAGGTAGTTTACGTGCACTGTTGATTGCATGAACTTTTTGGTTTTTGATCTGAGTCCTTTTCCCCACATTTTGGCAATGGAAGATGAACAAACAGGTTGTGGGCATGAAGAATTTTGAGTTGAGAGAGGAGAAGAAGATTTTGAGGTTTTAGAGATGGAAGAAAAGAATATTCTATATCAAAAATAGTACAAATTCACCAAAAACTTACTCATATTTAATAAGAGAGCAAAAATAGAGAGAATAGTAGCTAGAAATACAATGGAGTTATTAGTTAGTAGGAGGCAAGTCATCATCTATGTATTCTGTTCATTCACCAAACTTCGAAAATTGGAAAGAATATTTATTTATTGCTGATTGAATATTGAGAAAATAATTAAAATATGCTAGTCAACTAAAGAGGAAGAAATGATAAATAATATGGAGAGAAGAGAAATACATGGGAGTCACAATTTTATTCTTGTAATTTATGAGTGATTAGAGAATTCAGAGCCGGCCTTGATTTTGTAAAGAGAAATGATGCCCACCATTAATTAATAATTACTCAAGTTTCCAGGGTTGTAATTAAAAAAGTGAAATATGATTTGAGGTTTATGTTTGTGTCCCCATTATGTGCTAGACTAGTAAGCAGATCTATAATCTCAAGAGCCCTATTTCTAGGTCTCTAAAATTCTTGTCAATCTATAGGTTCATGTGTAATCTGATTTAGTATCCTAATGCATGTTATGATAGTTGGATTCATGATATAAAGTAGAAAATGAGAAATGTAAACAGATGTCAATAATTATTTGTACAAAGATGACATGTAAATATAATTAAAATATTTGTGTTGTGTTTTGAGAACTTTCGTATTTGTTGTTTTTCTTATATTGAAAAAATACATTATGATTCATTTTTTTATATCATGATATAATCAAGATTAATTAGAATGATTATGAATCATATGTTGCTTGTTGTAATACTATTTCTTTTTAATCGCCCGTTAGCTTACACACGCAAATACACGCTCTCTCTCTCTCTCTCTCTCTCTCTCTCTCTCTCTCACACACACACACACACACACACACACACACACATAATCCTAAACCTCGTTCTCAAATCCCCGTAAAAACCCCTATCTACTTCAGTAGTGGCGGAGCTTTATATAGACCGGGAGGGGCCATGGCTCTTCCAAGATTTTGACAAAACAATATATATCAGTAATGCTTCGGTGAATTTTTTTTCGAAATACATGTAATTTTATGTATTTAGCCTCTCTAAATTTTTTTTTTAGATAACCCATTAGGTTAGTAGATTTTGTTAAATATTAAGCTAAATACGTTCGGCATAACTTGAAATTGAGTCTCCACCATAGTTGGCGATATGTCTTACCGCTTGAACTAGCAAGCTTTGGCCTCTCTAAAAATTTTGCACAATGATAATTAGTAGGGAGAAATTTTTTACCCTCTCCAATAAATAGATGCAACGCCACTACACCTTAGCATCCAACCGAAACCGAACATATGATCTCTTGAATGCCATAATCATTACACTAATGTAATGTTAGCTTTATTGTGATATTATTGCTAAAATGCGCAACTTGACTCAAACTAAAATATTAAAACAACATAAATGTAAAAAAGATGATGCAACACTTGAACACTAATAGGAAGCTAACCCCTAGAATATTAGTATTTTAAATTTCTTTTATTTAAACCATGTCCAAATGTAATGTTAGAAACACTAATAAATTTCAAATTTATATTTTTGACAAACTGCATAAAAATTATTTTGTTTCTAAAATTTCACCTGATATTTTCTTTCAGACTTTTCTTGTGGTCCAGTAATTTCAATCCTTTATATTGAGCCCTGGGCTGTTGTGCAATTTTAGTGATGATGTTACAACGAGTGTCCATAAATTTATACTCGATAAGAATGCCATATAATATATCTTTTATTAAAAAATGCATCATAAACAATTGATCAAGAGTTTGGTATGCAATTTGAATTGCTTTGACAAAAGGTCATATACAGAAAATTAGTCATCATTACAAAGCCTGATTGTAGATAAATCATAGTTTCAAAACTATGATAAAGGCTAGAGAATAGAGAGAGAGCTAGAGAAGGAATCCAAGGGGACTTTGTAGTGAGAGTAATTACCCCCACCTCTATATTTTCCGACTCCTTTTGAACATTTGCATTGTGTCAACTCAATTATTTTAACCATTAAATATTATTATTATATTTAAACCATTCAATTTCCTTTTACCTCTGAATCGCTAGAAGAATCTCAGGTTGCATCTTGAAGAACTTACTGAGGAAGATTATGTTTGCCTTAGTTTTACATGATTTAATTCCATTTTGATTTGCTCTAATATCTAAAATTTCTTTAATAGTTCAAATTTCTAAATGTTATTTCCTAAGGAATAATATATATTTATTGCTAAAAAGTGTAACCCACGATTTATAAAGTAAATTGATTGCACTTTTAAAGAGTAAAATTTCCCGAACACATTTTTTTCATGATGTATATTGCTATTATTAGCGTGAATGCTAAAAAGCAAGTAAATTTTGTGAGAGAGACAACTTTTGAATCATAAGGGAAGTATTTTATACCAACCCCGCCTCATTTCAAATTCGTGCCTTCATCATATAAAAAAAATGAGAAATATCATTTAACTACAAAACGACAGATTAGCATAAAATTAAAGTCCTTTTGTTTAAACATACATAAAAGCATAATGTAGACCTAATTACAAGTGTATCAATGTATCAATGTATCATGGATAACTCGAAAATATAAGTATTATAATCTCAAAGTAGAGTGAGAGTGCACCTTAATTATAATTAGTATCGAGGGTAATGTAACTATCAGTAAGTATTCCCCTTTTATTAACGAGTATTTAAACATTGATTCAACAAAGCAAGTTTGATTATAATTAGTATCAAGGATAATGTAGATATTTGAATTGAGTTTGTATAGGTTTGGATTATGTTTAAAATTTAAATAGGTTTTAACTGGATTTGTATAAATATGAATTCATGAAATTGAATTGTGCATAAATCAATTCAGATATGAATGTATGAAATTGAATTGTGTATGAATAAGATTTTGCTGTGAAATTTAATTGGATATATATGAAGTGTATGAATGAAATTTTGCTATGAAATTGAATTGGATATATATATGAAATTAGATATAATAGATTTGCATGAATATATGATTGTATGATATTTTGTGGACTTCATATTGCAATCATAAATCATAATTTTTGTTGCTTTTATGACTATATACTTATTACACTACTACAAAAATTGCGTCTGCCAGTGGTTTAGATGCATCTTAGCATCTGTTAAACCATGCTAAAGCGATTCTTAAAGCAGTTTCAAAACTGGTGTAGATCCGGTGTTAAAGTAGACATGGTAATCGTTTGTACCACCGGATTCGAAACGGTGCGAGAGAATTTTTAGATACAGATTGAGCAGAAATGATTCTTCCAATTTCTAACATTACGATATGTGAATTGATTATTGATTTTTACGCACAGACATGCATATGAAATTGTTAAAAAAAAAGAATTTTTTATAATATATGATGGTCCATACGTATTATAATATCCTTTCGATTATAATATCCTTCGAGAAAGAGGAAAATTGTTAGAATATGGCCCATCTATGTAAATTAGTATTATAAATATCTAGTCCTCGCCTAAAGAAATATACTATAATGGAGGCCCTACTTGATAAGATTATTATTCCTTACTATAATGGCGACCCAACATGATAAGATTATATTCATAATATATGTTCTTCTCTAGCCCAATTGTAAGCCTAAAATAATATACTTATAATTGAGGCCCAATATGACAAATCATTTCCATATAGAAATCTTAAAAAATCTTAATATATCAGAATTTAGATAAATCTTTTAAAATTTACCAATACCTTTTTTTTGAATGAAGATAAAATACTTATTGAAATATCATTAAAGCAAATAAAAAACTTTCGTCAAATACAGAAACAGAGAAGGAAAATTAAAAAGATGAAATAACAACAAATAATAAAAACAAAAAAGAAAATAACTATGTGAATAAATATGCAAATTTATCTATCTAAAACTTAATATTTATCAAATTGTTCCATCCAAGTTCCAACTGGACTGGAAATATCAGAGTATATTAACACAAGAACATGGAACAAAAAGGGTGCAGCGGGAATGGGACCCTGACTGAGACTGCTTGATTAAGATCAGTCCTTGATCCTTAGAAAATGGAAATGGTCTTCAATTATAATGAATTTAATTTTAATAGATGTCCTATACATTTTTCAACAATAATGAAGATAAAATAATCTCTAATGCTTGTTTCAAATTACAAAACTATGCCTCCCCTTTTTAGATTTTCTCTTAGTTTAGAATCATCTTTAATACTTTCAAATATTGACAGGTGCATTATTAGTATTAGTTTTCCAATTATACTTTATATTTTTCCCTATAAAGTAATTTTAACTAGATATATGATATGATCATATTATTGTTAGTATAGAAATTCCTAAATCTCATCTGAACTTGCATATTTAAAACTCTAGGAATTTTTCTCTATTCTAGAAAATACCAACAAATTACTAGTCATGCAAACAAGCTCTAAATAAGTTGGAGGGGTGAGTTGTGTCGAGTACGGGCTCATTATTCTCTCTTGTTGTAAAACGAAAGAAAAGAATAATAAAGAAAGGAATTTATAAAAAAAAGCCCTAAATAAGTTGGAGGGGTGAGTTGTGTTGAGTACAGGCTCATTATTCTCTCTTGTTGTAAACCGAAAGAAAAGAATAATAAAGAAAGGAATCCCCCCCCCCCCCCCCCCCCCCAAAAAAAAACCAATTCTAGCATCCAAATAAGGAACCTAAGGAGGCCACATCACTCCCTTTTTATGACCGTTGGATAGGGTGACGTGGTTCGATATGGACTGTTCGATCGTTTAGAGTTTCTGATATTTTATGGCAGTTTCTGTGTAATTAGATAGTGTAATAATATGATTGGTTGAATTCGGTGTTCCGTGTTTTATCCTGATTTAGTGTGAAAAATCAAATCAAATATAATTAATTATTTTGAAAACTAAACTGTGTAACTTATGTGTTGTGAGTTATAATATCAATAATCTCTGAATACTCGATACACATAATTCATTCCTAAATGCAAATAGAGATTATGACCAACTGTGTAACGAAATTTATGAGAATCTCGGTTGGTCGTATAATGATATTCTTTCAATCCGAGGTCGGCTTTCTTCCCTTAAGAAAGGCATTTGGCATTATAGGTTAGTGAAAATTATGAATAATACACAATTGATTAATTTTGCGAAGCGCGTCATAAGGGTTGGGATGGAGGAATTAGAAATATATGTTGATCGCGTCCAAAATAAAGAATATCAGATAGGAACTAGTAGTAGATCAAATGTAATTCCAAATGCAGATGAAAATGAGATATTAGAACCCGTTGAAAATGAAATAAATATTGAAAATGCGAATGAGGACCCGTTTGCGACCTTTGATATGGCACGTGTGAGCAATAATGTACTTCCCGAAATAGATGATGATGAAAATGAATTAGATGAGGAACCCGAAATGGAGTCAGAGGATGAGGAAGAAATTTATGGAGATGGCGATGAAGAAATGGAGAGAGTGAACCATCAGACAGGATTTATATATACGGAAGAGGGTGAGATGGTTAGTGTAGGTACTTTCGGTGATGCGCCGGCTGCTGAATTCGAAAATAAAAAAAATAATGATTCATCAAAAAAAAAAATTGCATCCCACGTGTCACTCTCTTTCTCTCTCCCTCAAATAAATAAAAAAAAATAGATTAATGATTTAGAAAAAAAAAAAAAAGGTGGGCCCTCTCTTTCTCTCTCCCTCAAATAATTAAAAAAAAAAGAAAATACATAAATCAATTTCAAAATAAAAAAAGAATGTGGAATCTATGTGTCTCTCTCTCTCAGGTAATTTTTTCCCAACGTTTTCTTTCAAAATATGATTTTTCAGTAGCTCAATTTTTTGTGAAAAAATGAAAAATAGAACAAGGATGATGAGATCTTTCATTCAAGATCTCAATTGTTATTCTTTCGAATGCACCAATGACTTTCAATATCTCGTATCTTCAATCGACTGGATTGAATATAACCATGTCATATTGCATTATAACCATGCCACTTTCTCTCTCCCTCAAATAAATAAAAAAAAGGTAAGATTCCAAAATTGATCTAAAAAAAAAAATTATTCCCAAACTAACTCTTTTGTAAAACTAATTCTCACATTAGCCTAAAACGGACTCCTTAAGTCCCCTTATCTAACGGACTCCACAAGTCCCCTTCATTATCTTACTTAATCAAATTAACAAAGATTTAAACTAACAAACAACCAAAAATCTCTGATGAATAAACAAAAAATAAAAAAAACGGCGCCATTTTGATAAGAGGCATTTTTGCAGTCGTTTTACACTTACCAAAAGAAATTTATAACCCTAGATTTAACTACAATAAAGTAGACAGTGGAAGTAGGGGTCGAACCACAGAGAGCTATTTAGACTAAACTAGGTGAAAATGTTACTTCTCTAATGAAAATGGACTCAACAAAAATAGAAAACTAAAATAAAGAGAAACCAAGACTATAAATAAAACCAAACACAAGACCTAAAACAAGACACACAATTGGGGGGGTTGCTGATTGGTTGATCGCAACAAAATGAAAGTAACAAGTAAAGAGAAAACATAAAGTAAAGATTAAGAGATGTGGTGGTTTTGTGAAATGAGGCATAATTTCGTGTAGTGAATTTGTGTGTAACTTTATCCTTGATTATAATAATGAATTTGGAATTAATCTCTTAAGTCCAGTAAGATGAGCTCTAACCAATAAATAACTCAAACAAAAAGATAGGGTTTTAGTTTAGATGAGCTCGTAAATAAAAACACTAACCTACTTGAATATCATAACCAATTCAATAGAAATCATTGGTTATTTAAACAAATCAAAACCTCCTAAACAATGAGCTTGTTCAGAACTGTTTAGATCGTTGTGAGTTATTTGCACTTGGCTATTATTCAAATTCTAATGGCGGCTATTGAGCAAAGCAACCATAGAAATTTTGTGGCCCTTGTTAATTAGTATTGAACATAGAATTGACCGAAATAAACCTAAAACAATTCATTGAGCATGAAAGATAATAAGTAAATGAAAACAGAATAATAACCGTTCAAATGAAATTCATTATTAATGGTCTCAAAAGTTACAACACAAAAACATAAGAGGTCCTCCAGCAGCTGATCACTGCTGCTAAATCGATCGGGGAGAAGGAGATGGAGGAGAAGTTTGAGGAGGCCGTCGTGAAGATTAAAAGGGATATCGTCTTTGCCGCTTCCTTGTATTTGTAAGAGTTGGTTGGTTAAGTTAGTATTTATTTTATGTATAATGGAGAGAACATTCTGTTTTATTCTATTGGGGGAATGAAATAGGCGATTTTGAATGGTTAGTGATGATATTTTATTGAGGTAAGATGGGTCCCATGTTTTAGACTCACTCTTCACTTATATATCAGCCAATAATGATCTTTGGTCCCTTGTGTAAGATTCCATGTACTTTGGTGGAACTCGCACTCACTCTCTTTTTGTATAGTGGAATATGAATGTGGAATAAGGAGTGTCTCTCATAATAACTCTCAGTTCTCAGATGAATCGTAATTTCCTACCTTGGTCATGAGGGGAATTCTCAAGTTATGTTTGGTGGAATAGGATGGAATATGGTGGATAATACATATATATATATATATATATATATATATATATATATATATATATATATATATATATATATATATATATATATATATATATATACACACACACACTACATAATTGGTTTGCTTGTCTACTTCGCCACTTTCGGTCAAGTTGTCACTTGGTTTTCTAAACTCATGCCTATACCTCTATCTGCTTGGAATAATGAACCTCCTAATGTGCATACCTCCTAGCACCTTCAGTCATCTGGCCCAAAATGTGTCAATCCACTCTTTCTCACAAATCGGGTAAACTAGGGTTTAGGCCATGTACAAGGGGAACAAGTTTGAGTCATGCAATCTTTTTATTTTATTTTATTATTTATTTTTTTTGTTTTTATTTTTTTTGTTTTTGTTTTTATTTATTTATTTATTTTTTTTGTTTTTTTTTGTTTTTTTTTTTGGAAGATTGTGACTCAAATCTATGAGGATTATGGGGGCCTAACTTGTCTTTGTGTCAAAAATAGAGTTTACCTGAGAGTCTACTCTCATAAATCTGTCTGTAAGATGCATCTCCTCACGAATACACTCGGTGCAGAAAGTTCATCTACTACACCTAAGCACTCAACTTCTGACACTAACCTCTACTTCCCGTCCCCTATCTTCTTATATAATGTCTAACCCTCCTTCTCCAAAACCAAGCAACAAAGTGACTTTAGAAGCTAATAGACCTGGATATTATTTATAGATATACGAGATGATATAGTGGGTTATTATGGATATTATACTATAGACAACTTGAGCTCCGGGTCACGGTCCAATGGTAAGTCCTCACATAATTTCTCGTGTAAATCCCTAAATTATTGGCACTTCAAGCAAAAAATCGAGTTCACTAGTGACAAAAGATCCCTAAACCAACGACCTCAATTCTTCTTGAACTGGTCTATACGATCCTTTTGAGTCCAAACAAGTTCCACCACATTATTCAGTACAAGTTACAGTTCTCTCTCATTCCTTTTGATTTTTAATTGGGCATTTTTTTTATTTAAGGCTTAAAAATGAGTTTTTATTATTATTTTTTTATTTTTTAACTACCTAACATGCAATAAAGACTCCACCCCACACTTAAACTTTTACTCGTCCCCGAGTAAAGCTAAGTACAAAGTAGTGATGCAATGCAAGAAAAAAAAATATTAATAATAAATAAACAAAGAAAAACACAACCTTTATTCGCAGGTTGCCTCCCAGTAGCGCCTTTCTTTAACGTCGTTGGCTCGACGTCTCCATCTCCTCAAGCAGTGGATGCTGGCTCGCCAAGCTCGTGAATTTCAATCCAACTCGCGTCGAAACTCTCATAAACTGCTTCAGCCGATGTCCATTAACCTTGAAGACCTTCCCTGAATCAAGACCCTGAATTTCTGCTACACCATAATCGAACAATTTGGTCACAAGAAAGGGCCCTATCCACCTACTTTGTAGCTTGCCCGGGTATAATTTGAGTCTTGAGTTAAACAGCAACACCTTGTCACCCATTTTGAAATCCTTGTAGGCAAGCTTCTTGTCGTGATACATCTTGGTCTTCTCCTTGAAGATTCGGGAGTTCTCATACGCGTCATTTCGGATCTCCTCTAACTCTTGGATTTGTAGCTTCCGGTTGAGTGCATCGTTTGGGTAGTCTAGATGGCACTTCTTGATGGCCCAATAGGCTCTGTGCTCGAGTTCAACCGGAAGATGGCAAGCCTTTCCATAGACTAGCCGATAAGGGGACATGCCTACAGGGGACTTAAAAGCAGTCCTGTAAGCCCAGAGTGCGTCATTCAGCCGAAAACTCCAGTCTTTCCTAGTGGGGTTCACCACTTTCTCCAAAACGCCTTTGATTTCCCTATTCGGAAGCTCTGCTTGGCCATTGGTTCTAGGGTGGTAAGATGTTGAGGTTTTATGTGTGACATGGTATTGCTTCATTAATGCCTCGAAACTCCGGTTGTAGAAATGGGTTCCTCTATCACTGATGATGACTCTCGGGACCCCAAACTTACTAAAGATCTGGTCCTTCACAAAATCCACAACCGTTTTTGCAGCTGCCTGTTTTGTGGCCTTCGCCTCAACCCACTTGGAGACATAATTGACTGCCAGGAGGATATACTCAAAACCGTATGAGGGAGGGAAAGGTCCCATAAAGTCGATACCCCACACTTCAAAGACCTCACAAGCAAGAATATACTTCATCGGCATCTCGTCTCTTTTGGTTATTCCTCCCATTCTCTGGCATCGCTCACATGACTTCACGAAGAAATAAGCATCCTTATGTAGAGTGGGCCAGAAGAAGCCACACTCAAGGACCTTATGAGCTGTCCGCTTGGCGCCAAAGTGTCCTCCACACTCCAGAGAGTGACAAAACTCAAGCACGGATCTGACCTCGTTATCTGGTATACATCTCCGAATAATTTGATCCGCGCAAATCCGAAAGAGGTAAGGCTCATTCCAAATAAAAAATCGGGAATCATATCGGATTCGATCAGCCTGTGCACGTGTAAGATCCTCTGGTAGGTCTTTATCCACCAGGTAATTCACTATATCAGCATACCATAGTGTATAACTTTGCACAGCATAGAGATATTCCTCAGGGAAGAACTCCGATATTGGGGTACTTTCCTCAATACTCATAGGAAGGCGGCTAAGGTGATCGGCAACTAGATTCTCTTATCCTCGTTTATCTCTAATCTCCATCTCGAGCTCCCGGAGCAACAATATCCAACGAAGAAGTCTCGGCTTGGATTCTTTCTTCTTGAAAAGATGCCTCAATGCGGCATAGTCAGAGTATATAATCACCTTTACCCCTAAGAGATAGGACCTAAATTTCTCCAGTGCAAAAACAATGGCTAGCAGCTCTTTCTCCGTAGTGGTATAGTTGCACTGAGCATCGTCTAAGGTCCTGGAAGCATAGGCGATAACATGGGGTTCTCTCCCATCCCGCTGCCCAAGAACAACTCCAACTGCCCTATCACTCGCATCGCACATGATCTCGAAAGGCAAAGTCCAATCTGGAGCTTTAATGATGGGGGCAGAACACAGTTTTCCTTGAGAAAGTCGAATGCCACTTTGCACTTCTCATTAAACTCAAAAGAAGCCTCTTTTTGGAGAAGAAGACAAAGAGGTTGAGCGATTTTTGAGAAATCTTTGATGAAGCGCCTGACCAAGAAATGATCGAATGTCCTTCACACTGGTCGGGTATGGAAGGGATCTAATGACATCGATCTTTGCTTTATCTACTTCAAGACCCCGAGAGGAGACCACATGGCCTAAGACTATGCCCTGATCCACCATGAAATGACATTTCTCATAATTCAGCATCAGGTCAGTCTCTACGCACCTTTGAAGAATCGTCTTTAGGTTTCCCAAACAGTTATCGAATGAGTCACCATAGACGGTGAAATTATCCATGAAAACCTCAATAATTCGGGTGACATAATCAGAGAAGATGGACATCATACATACCGGGTGCGTTACACAACCCAAAGGGCATGCGTCTATAGGCAAAGGTGCCAAAAGGGCACGTGAAGGTGGTCTTTTCTTGATCCTCAGGGGCGATGGCTATTTGAAAGTAACCAGAGAAACCATCTAAGAAGCAGTAATGGTAGCGCCCAGCAAGGTGCTCAAGCATCTGGTCAATGAAGGGAAGGGGGAAATGGTCTTTCCGGGTGGCAGTGTTCAATTTGCGGTAATCAATGCATACTCTCCATCCATTTTGTTCTCTCGTAGGAACTTTTTCACCATCCTGATTCTCAATTATCGTAATACCAATTTTTTTGGGTACCACATGGATTGGTGATACCCACTGTGAATCAGAGATAGGGTATATGATTCCTGCACCAAGGAGCTTGATGATTTCCTTCTTAACCACTTCCATCATTGGTGGATTCAGCCTATGCTGAGGCTCACGGGATGGTTTAGACCCATCCTCCAATAATATCCGATGCATACACGTAAAGGGGCTGATTCCCTTAATATCAGCCAGAGTTCATCCAATAGCAGTCTTGTGGGCCCTTAAAACATTAACTAATTTCTCTTGCTGAGTAACAGTGAGGCTACTAGAGATGATCACTGGAAGAGTGTCTCCTTTACCCAAGTATGCATACTTGAGATGAGCTGGTAGAGGTTTTAGGTCAAGAGAGGGGGGGCTCACAATGGAAGGTTTGGTGGGGTCAAGAGAAGGTTTTATCAAGGGAGGAGCAGAAGAAGAAGAAGAAGAAGAAGAAGAAGAAGCCTCTCCAATGGCCAAGGCAGATAGACTCTGAAGAAGGATCTGCTCATCTGGAGAGAGATCAAGAATGGTCTCGAGCAGATCGATGAACTCGAAAGAGAAGAAGTTGTCGACGCACTCATCAACTGGGTCGATGGTGCAGATAGCGGAGACATGTCCGTCAGAAGGATGCTTGATAGCATCAAAGATATTGAAAGAGATGTTCTCTCCGTCAAACTCCATAGAAAGAGTTCCATTGTGCACATCAATCTTGGTTCGGGCAGTTTTAAGGAAGGGTCTTCTTAAAAGAATGAGAGTTGAGCTCGGCGAGCTATCAGACTCATCCATACGCAAAATATAGAAATCTGCAGGAAAGACAAGGCCATTGACCTTAACAAGGACATCCTCTATAACTCCTTCTGGCACAACAGTAGAACGATCGGCCAGTTGGATGATCACCCCGGTCTTTTTCAAAGGTCCTAAACCAAGGGAAGAATAGATAGAGAAGGGCATGACATTGATAGATGCCCCAAGATCAAGCATGCACCGAGCAAATTCATGGTGTCCAATGCTGCAAGGAATGACAAACATGTCAGGATCTTTTTGCTTCTCTGGAAGCTTCTTGCGGACCGCAGAGACATTCTCACTCATTGTCACCCTCTCATGGCCATTTAGCTTTCTCTTTTTCATACACAAGTCCTTGAGAAATTTCGCATAGCGAGGTACTTGACAAATGGCCTCGAGTAATGGAATATTCACTTCCACCTTCTTTTGAACCTCTAGGATATCTCTCTCTGCTTCATCCTTTTTGGTGTTAACCGCTAGACGACTAGGAAAAGGGAATCTAGGTTTATAAGGTGGTGTTTCCTTGGGCTTTTCTTTCATCTTCTCGGATTCCGGCTTAATCACTTCAATCTCTCCTTCACCTTTCATGTTTCCTTTACTCCCTTCTATTTCTTTACCACTTCTTAAGGTGATAGCACATGCATTCTCACGGGGGTTGAGAGTTTGAGAAGGAAGTTGTGAGGACCCCTGAGTCTTTAACTGGTTTAATTCAGAGGATAGTTGAGCGATTTGGGTGTCCAGATGTGTTAGGGCATCCTTCTGAAAAGAAGTGGTTGATGTGGCCAAAGAGGTCACAATGTCAGAAAGGCTTTTTAGAGCAGGGTCAATTGGAGGTGAGATAGAAGAAGAATTTTGATTATGGTTTTGAGGAGGTTGTTGCTGGTTTCCTGGGTCACGCCATCTAAAATTTGGGTGGTCACGCCATCCAGGGTTGTATGTTTTGGAATAGGGATCATAATTACGGTTTTGACCCCCATTTGAATTTCCGTGTTGGTTTAGCTTGAAGACGCCGCAAACTGTGGTTGTGACTTTCTCCTCGTCATGGAGTGTTGGGCACGCATCAGTGGTGTATCCTGTCTGAGTGCAGACACCGCATGCTTTCACTTCCACTTTGGTTCCCATGAATGACGCCATCATATTAGCCAGGCTGTCTAACTTGGCGTCCATACCATTCACTCGCTTCTCCAAATCACAGTCTCTAATCCCACTAACTCCCCTAATTCTAGATCTGGTTCTACTAGATTGGGCATTTTTTGCCATGGTTTCTATCAAGGTTCGTGCTTGCCTAACGGTTTTATCTATGAAAGCACCCCCACTAGCAGAATCTACATTATCCTTAGTCTCTTGAAGCATCCCATCATATAAGTGTTGAATCAAGAGATTCTCTGGGACTTGATGGTTAAGGCATTTTGCACACAACTTCTGGAAGCGATCATAGTATTCGTAGAGAGTTTCCCCTACTTCCTGTTGAATACTACAAATCTGCTTCCTAATAGAAGCGGTAAGAGAGACAGGAAAGTACTTGCCTAGAAATAACTTTTGAAGTTCTACCCAAGTTGTTGGAAAATGTGCCAAATGGTAGTACCAGTCCTTTGCCGGTCCTCGAAGACTGTATGAAAACAGTCGCAGTTTGTAAGGACCTTCATCTTCAATCTCCGCCGGCATCATTGTGGCGGTGATGTGGTTGAACTCACGCATGTGAGAGTGCGGATCCTCTCCGGCGCTCCCATTGAAGGTCGGTAATAATTGAAGAAGACCCGTATGGATCTTAAAATTCGGGACGGGTGGTAATACAATACCATATTGGTTGGTAACAAAATCAAAGGTAGACAACTCCCTAAGTGTCCTATCCTCAAAATTAGCCATGACTGTAGTGTTACCTCTTGTAGCGTGAGGAGAAGCTAGTGGAGTAGGAGGCTCGCTTTCGCTGTCCGAGTTCTCCACCTTTTCCGTTTCTTCAGCTGCTTCCGGTGTTACCGGAATTGCTCTTCTTCGCTCCAGGTGTGTTCTCTCGATCTCCGGATCTAGTGGTGTAAGTGGAATATTAGAACTACGAGTAGCTTTCATGAACTGGTATCAAGTGTAAAAGAGAGAATTAGTGAACGCAAGTAATGCAGACTCAAAGTAAAAATAAATAGTATGATTGACTCTGACAAAAAGTGAAAAAGATAACAAAGGTAAGGAATGTGTGACTCTGACAAAAAGTTAAAAAGGTATGACTGACAAAAAGTAAAATGAATTTGGTTTACTCTGGTACAAATGTAGACTACCGTACTACACAAGAGAAGTGTGAATATTGATCTAGACTAGTTGCGTTGCTAGCTCTCTGACAACGGCGTCATTTTGATAAGAAGCATTTTTGCAGTCGTTTTACACTTACCAAAAGAAATTTATAACCCTAGACTTAACTACAATAAAGTAGACAGTGGAAGTAGGGGTCGAACTACAGAGAACTATTTAGACTAAACTAGGTGAAAAGGTTACTTCTCTAATGAAAATGGACTCAACAAAAATAGAAAACTAAAATAAAGAGAAACCAAGACCATAAATAAAACCAAACACAAGACCTAAAACAAGACACACAATTGGGGGGTTGTTGATTGGTTGATCGCAACAAAATGAAAGTAACAAGTAAAGAGAAAACTTAAAGTAAAGATTAAGAGATGTGGTGGTTTTGTGAAATGAGGCATAGTTTCGTGTAGTGAATTTGTGTGTAGAAATCATTGGTTATTTAAACAAATCAAAACCTCTTAAACAATGAGCTTGTTCAGAACTGTTTAGATCATTGTGAGTTATTTGCACTTGGCTATTATTCAAATTCTAATGGCGGTTATTGAGCAAAGCAACCATAGGAATTTTGTGTCCCTTGTTAATTACTATTGAACATAGAACTGACCGAAATAAACCTAAAACAATTCATTGAGCATGAAAGATAATAAGTAAATGAAAACAGAATAATAATCGTTCAAATGAAATTCATTATTAATGGTCTCAAAAGTTACAACACAAAAACATAAACACTAACTATGCCTCGAAGGGCTTACTCGAAATACATGGAAAAGAACGAAAAGAAAATAATGATAGAACCCATTAATGAAGCGTGGATGGAAGAGTGAAGCTTGCTTGACTTGCCCAACTCCAAGAGAGAGAATGATGAAGTTCAAAAGTGAGTAGAAGAGATGCCTTGCACCTGATTATATTGCCTCTCAAAAGGTGGTCATGAGGGATAAATGAAGCTCCATGCAAAGAGTGTGAAACGAGCATGGCAAAGGCATGAAGAGTGCATGCAAAGTGCATGAAAGATCTATCTAGAAGATGGACAATTTGGGGCAAGTAGATCTCTGAATTGGGCTCTGATGATAGGAATGAATTGTGGACCTTATTCTCTTCTTTCCAACGGTATATAGTATGCATATAGAGGAGACTCAGATTGTGAGTTATGGCCGAAATACTGAAGCTGTGTCAGCAGATCCAAATCTTGATTATTATCTCCATCTTGTGCTCCAACATCTTTATTTTCAAGCTATGCTCCATCCAAATTGCACCTGAATTCACATAAATATGTCATTAGTAGTATCAATATTCAATTTGTGATTATTATCCATATAAATAGAATATTAACGTATATAATGGTGCAATATCACATGTGTATAGGGTATAAAATGTATATAATTAATGAGTCCGTTCCTCTCTGCTCCCCCAACACCCGTGAACGCTGTGTCAAATCACGCATGGATGCCCGAAATCACGCATTGGTTCTGAACTCAGGCCTCAAATCACGCATGCATGCCTGAATAATATGTCAAATCACGCATGCATGTTCTGAACTCAGGCCTTTGAATGATCAATCATTTTTTTTTTGTTATTTAACGCAGCTCAACTCTTTCATTTCCTTACTATCTATCTCTCCCTCACTCTTATCTAGCACCTTCTCTTAATCAGTTTTTGTTCTTCAGTCTCTTCCTTGTTCTTTCTTATTTTTACCTCTTCTTAATAATAATAGCATATGTTAGTGACATATTTTGATGATGAAACATCATTTTATGTAATATAATAGACGGTAAAGTGTATTATATCTTGTGTTTGCATCTATATTTCATTAATATGAGGTAATATTTTTTTATTTTTCATCTTAAATTAATTATTTTATTAACTTTTATGTTGAAGTGATATCAAGAATTAAAACTAATAACAAAATATATTACAGTGAAATGGAAGGAAATCTTCTATGTATTTATTGGGACGGCAATATTAATCGAAATGGACTAATACCCAGATACGACGGTGGTAAGAATATGATTGTGAATCTACCTATAGGAAGTGATTTTAGAGATTTGTGTAATTTAGTGTATAACTCCACAAAAATTAATCATGATTATATGATTTGGTATTAAAATGTAGTTGGCCATTTCACCATGATCACTGGGATGTCATTGAAATTAGCAATGATTCTAGTTTGATCATGATGATCACAACTCTCACAAATAGGACAAACCAAATATTTGTGTCACAAATAGGACAAACCAAATATTTGTGGAGCAACTTGTGCGAAACCTTCCTAACGTAATAGTACCACAAAACATTCAAAATCCTTCTGGTTATAATTATACTGCACCAAATTACCCTGAATATCTCTCTCATTCTGATGCTTACGTTGCTCATACTCACCCTAGTGTGGCGAGTTCTTCACAACATTATTATGATAGTATTTATGGTGGTCCGTCAGAAAATATAAATTATAAAGATCCATGTGAGGATATTGATGAGGGAGAAAATGAAGAAAGCGATGTGGAATTAAGTGGGAATGATGGTATAAGTGACGAGCTTGAAGAGGAAGATAACATGAAAACTGAATATGAAGAAAATAATGAAAATATTGATAATGTAATACATGAGGCAAGTCAGGATGAAGGATGGGTAAATGGTATGAATATGATTGAGGACCTTCCAGATGTTTTCGAAAATGATGAATGGGTTGACACAATGATGTGTGATAATGGGAAGGATGAAGGAAATAATCAGGATCATATGCTCACAATGGACAAATCATGGCATGGTATTGCGTACGAGAGTAAGAAATTATTGAAGAATGTAGTTCGAGATTGGTCTGCAAACAATAGTGTCTCATTTCAAGTGAAGAAGAGTAATAAGAAAGAATGGGTTTTATATTGCGGGAAAAATGGATGTCCCTGGAGAATGCGCGCAAGTGTTCCAAAGTATGAAACATATTGGAAAATTACCAAATACAAAGGGGGGCACACTTGTAATAATGATAGTATTGTGTCAGGAAATAGAGTAGTAACTGCCCAAGTGATTTGTTCAATGATTGTTCCTTGGTTAAGAGAGAAGATAACAATGTCTCCTAGTGATATTGTAGAATTGGTTTTCAAACACTTTACTGTTCATATTTCTTATAAATTAGCATGGCATGCTTGATCGAAAGCAATATCAATTATTTATGGTAGATGGGAGAATTCATACGCAGAATTATCCCGTTATATGGCGATGATTCGGATGGTAGATCCAAATGCGGTCACTGGTTTTTAGACCGAAGGTTTGGGGCCTAGAGGCCAGTGTTTTGAACATGTATTTTGGGGATGTGGTCCTTCAATAAACGGTTTTCGCTTTTGTCGTCCTGTTGTGAGTATTGACGGCACAAGTTTGTATGGTAAATATTTGGTGCCTTTTGGTGGCTACTGGTATCGATGCAAATAAAGGCATATTCCCGCTTGCTTTTGCGATTGTCGAGCGAGAGTACCGTGATGCGTGGGATTGGTTTCTTACACGACTCAAAGTTTATGTAATAGGAGACAGACCTATATGTATTGTCACTGATCGTTGGACCGGGCATAAGACGGTCATTCCAAATGTCTTCCCTATTGAAAGAGGACATGCGTACAGATATTGTATCCGTCATGTACAGCAAAACATCATTCGCAAATATCATGCCAAGGCCCTAGGAGAGATGTTTTGGACTGCGGCAACAAAAAACATGATTGATGATCTAAATACTAGATTAGAACAATTGGAAATCATGAAACCAGGAATTGTGGAGTATTTAGATACAGAGGTTGGTGAAAGAAGTTTGTGGGCAGTAGCGGATGATGGTGGTCGAAGATTGAGCGCTATGACGACTAATATTTCAGAGTGTTTTAACGGTGTGTTGAAAGACACTCGAGGTTTGCCAATACGTGCGTTGGTTGCTCAAGTATGTGCCCGGCTAAATACATATTTTTTTAGACGGCGAAATGAAGGTGCCGAGACCCGGACTCAATTGTGCTTTCAAATTGAAACATTAATTCTCTCTAGGAAGCGGGAGGCTGGTGGTATGAGCACCGAACAACATTCGAGGGATATTTTTGGAGTAACAAAATATAATATTAATTGTAACGAAACAGAAACTTATGAAGTATGCATTCCCCAAACAAGAGGGCAACAAAGTACATGCACTTGTAGTATACCCCAATCAGAAGGACTTGTTTGTTCACATGTTATAGCTGTATGTTACAAAAAAAATCTACGTATCTATGATTTCTGTGCATATTTTTATAGTGCGGATGCGTATAGAAAAACATATGAGCAAGTCATGCCAGTGATTCTAGACCGTCGTTATTGGCCTACCGCACAAGGCCCGAAATTTCTGCCACCGAGAGGAATAAGGAGGAAAGCAGGATGCCCAAAAAAAAGACGCGAAAGTACTGAGATGGATCCTGAGGGTAGCGGCGCTAACCGATGCAGTTTTTGTAAGACTAGGAGACACACTCTACGTACGTGTCTTCAACATCGACTTGCGACAAACCGTTTAAACTAGTATTTGTGATTTCTTAGTATTTATGTGGCTTGTATCAGTTTATGTGTGTTCTATTTATATTATTTGTAATATTTATATGGCTTGTATCATTCTATGTGGGTTGTATCAATTTATGTTGATTGTATTAATTTATGTTGCTTGTATTAATTTATGATTTGTAATCTTAAAAGACAGAATATAGAAAAACAAAATTTTTTCTTTTCATTAATAACACAAACTTAAAACATAGAATATGGATAAAAACTTAATTTGTTCTTTTCATTCATAACACAAACTTAAAACATAAAAAACTAAATTTATTCTTTTCATTCATAACATAATTCACAAATATAAAATACAAAATAACTCAATTGGTTCTTTTCCTGGACCATAAACGTTCTCGGAGTAGGGGAGTAGGATCGTTTTCCACAACTGGTGAGAGAGAAGAAATACCCGTTTGAGTTGAAGGTAAAAAATATGGTCGATACATGGGATCAAAAGAAAAATTCAGATTCAGATCGGTCATCCCAAAAGAGGTATTTGTATTATAACTATCGTGAGTTCCTTGATTAAGTATATCCATAAACCGTATACTCGGGTCGTATTCCATATCATTTTGTGTTTGGGAGCCTCAACCTTGCTCGAAATGACCTGATCCTTGTTGATAACCCTGATGGTGTTATGCCCTAGGCCAAAGTGTTTGTGACCTAGATGATGGATTGTAATAACAAACATAATATTTATTCTAAGATATTACATATAATATGTGCGTATAGGTTATTTTAATATAATTAAAATAGACCATGAATATGCAATTCAACTTTATGTCATCAAAGTGTGTGACTTTGATAGTAAAACTATAAAGTGTTATGAATGTTATTCTAAATCGTCCCTGGTCATTTATAGGATATTTGTGGAGACAAATATACTTGCGGATATAAATAAATATATATATTTATATACAAGCTATAAATGTACACCAGTATATTAGTTGACTGATGATTATGTTTTACTGATCATGGATAAATAGTTATCAAGTCATTAACATAGGTATATGTTAGAGACCATATATTGGACTGACCAGCCATAAGAATGCTACATGTTTTACGTCATTAGCGATTCTTGTAACATAAAGTATTTATAGTCCTTTGACCTGAGATTGTCTCGGTTCCCAACATGAGTAATTTTATACTTTAATATAATCTAACACTGCCTTTAACCGGGTGGTCATAACGGTTATGATTAGGTATACAATAAATCATGTAGAGGGATGAGTGCAATCAAGACGGGATTTGTTCCTCTCATAAATGAGAGAGATATCTTTAGGCCTCCTGATGAATTGAACTGAAGAAATGTATGGCCATACTCAAATGAATTAATAAGAGTTATTAATGTCATTTGTTCTTGTTCAGTTTAATTTGGGATCAAGAAATATTAATCGATTAATATAAGGATGGCGTATTACATGCCTTATGATCGATATAGATATCGCACGACGAAGGGACTAAATACGTGATTGTTGATTAGGTAAATCAGATCACTGATATTCACTTAAATTGGTTAGTCATGATGGCTTGCTAGAGTCCGCTCACGATTTATAGACGGTCAAGTTTATTGCCAACATTAAGTGAACCTACAGAGTCACACACAAAGAACAAACTGAAACGGGCGCAGAAAATCCTAGCGACTTATATGATGAGTTGCATAGGAATGTCACAAAAGATATTGTCATCTTATGTGATAAGATGTGATATATATGTATATAAAGACTATGAGCACACAAGATCATATAATCTAGAAGAGTCTAGATGATGATATGTGGATAATGATGAGTGATGTCATACACATCTTTTAGTGTGAATATACATGACTCTTTACCTCTATATAAGGACATAGAGGGCTCCAAATTCATTGTAACAAATGATTCTCTCTCTCATTATTTCTTATTCTCTTTTGTGAGACAAAAGAGAGAAAATATCCTTTTTCTCATTTGTGTGACAAAATTACTAAAAGGTGCTTTCATTTTATATGACAAAATGAAAGGGTGCAATTATATGAGAGAATTATACATCTTTTGTGAGACAAAATAAGAATAAGAAAAAGAGTTTTCTTGTGCAAGAGAAGAACAAGCTACTAGCATATATATTGTTCTTCTTCCCGTTTTAAGAAGTTTGTTCGTGTGGACACCGGCAGAGGCATTCGTACTTTCGGCGCTTGTGATCTATTCGGCCTAAGAAGATGAGAACGGTTTGTTGAGAGTTTTGGTGGAGACCGATTGTGTGTGCGGTAGATGACTTCCGCACGATCCGACCTAGACGGCCTAGACGGACGTAAAATCGGTTAGGACGGTAACCGGTTTAGAGACGCAATGACAACACGCATGGTTTGAGCGTCACGGATTAAGTGTAATCCGAAAGGTATCTTTAAGATTTATTTCTTTGATTTAACCGATACGCACGGATCCTCGGATTGGTTTTGGACGAAATTTTTTATTTTCTGCGGCGTTATGCACGTCCGAAACCCAACAGTGGTATCAGAGCAACGCGCGTGTTTCGGTTAAATTGAGTCGGTATATATGTGATATATACTATTTAGATACCATTTATAATTTTGATTTAGAGTATTCAAGTGTTGAATATTCTTAATAGAAAGGATGTGAATGTTTGGGGATTCATGAAGAGGTGCATGTGATGCATTAACTCATGAAAAGGTGTATTTGATGTACCATATTTATGAAAGAGTTCATATAATGATAAATTCATGAAAGAATATTTTTTTATTGAAAGAGTGTCTTTTGTTGAATAGGTGCAATTTATTAAAAGATATTTTTGGTTAAAATTTGTCATCTTTTCGTAATTGGGCCTGGCCAATGCCGTGAGATAGTTTCACAATAAACTTGTAATATATGTCACGAGATAGTCTCATGATTATTTATGGCCGGAATAACATGGATCCCTTCACAAGGTGCATGTGTTAGTCAGCGTTGCTATGAAGATGAATATGTTTTCATTTGGTAAAGATAAGGATGACACATCATTTCATATTTTGATTTCTATACATGCCACGGCATGCATGATATCTTTAGCCTGTTTCCTTCTATAACTTGATAGTCAAGTTATATTGGAAATTCACAGCCAAAAGATAAAATCAAAAATGCATCCAAAATCAAAAGATTGCGTCCAAAAGGTGCGACTAACGGGTGTGACCAAGGGATGCGATTCAAATGTCACATCCAAAAGACGCAACGAAAGGTTACGACCAACAGATGCGACCAACGGATGCGACCAAAGGGTGCGACTAAAAGGTGCGACTAACGGGTGTGACCAAGGGATGCGATTCAAATGTCACATCCAAAAGACGCGACGAAAGGTTGCGACCAACGGATGCGACGAAAGGGTGCGACCAAAAGGTGTGACTAAAGGATGTGACCAATGGATATGATCCAAATATCACGTCCAATAGGTTGCGACTAACGGTTGCGACCAAGAGGTGCGACCAACGGGTGTAATCGACATGCGCAACTAAGAGGTACGACCGAAAAGGTGCAATCGCAAGAGTTTCGACCTCTTGAATAGTTGTGCCTTCATGAAAGGGTGCATACCATGAATTACCTTTTTGAAATGGTGCATGTGATGCATTATTTCATGAAAAGTTGCATGTGATGTATTGAATTCATGAAAAGATGCCTATGATGTATTAATGTGTAGAAAAATGTGTGTTGACAAAGTTGACCAGGTGTTGACCATATTGATCATGTTGACAGTTGACTGTTGACCCACTGTGTTGACTGTGGACTATGTTGTCTGTTGATTGTATTGACTGTTAATTGTTGACAGTTGACTACACTAATTTACCCCTTGACTGTTAACCATTAAATTGGTCAAAAGTTGTTCATGACCTGGTCAAAATATTGACCATTGAATGTTGACCTTGTCAAATGTTGATCATTGACTGAGTCAAATGTTGACCAAATCAAACATTGAGTTTTGACCTGCCAAATGTTGACAATGATTACCGTGCCCCGAATTCGCATTCGTAAGCCTTATATATATATATTTTGTAAATGGGTAAATAATCGAAACATAATATGATTATGTTTATATTCGATATATTTGTTGATTTGTGTTGATATAATGAGAGAGTTCATTAGGCATAACACATACATCATTGAGATGAAGGAGTTCATCGTCCATCATGAATACATCATTAAGATGACAAGTATATTTTAAACCACACATCATGGCAATGAAAGAGTTCATCGAGTTCTATACATGGAGATAAGATTTCCAAATACAATCTAAGAAAAAAAATTCATGGAGATGAAACATATATTAGGAAATCTTTATGTTAGTTCATAAAAATCAAGGCCATGATATATCATTGTTATTATCTTTATTCTATTAGTACATGTGATGTTCTTTGAATATTGCATAATAACATATAATATTAAATAAAATCCCTCAAAACAATGTTAAGTCATGAAGTGCCTTCCATAAGTCTAAATCTCTCGATACTCTGATCAACCCTGCATAGGTCATGCCAAAGCTGTGTATGTAGGGACAATCATAGGAGGAGAGAATGCGGGAAATGGGAGCCAACATAGGTCATGCCAAAGCTGAGTGTGTTGGGTATTATTTTGCCGATGATTAGACATGGTTTGACTTAACTGGGATATCAAGTCGGACTTGGGCTCGGGGAATACGATAGGTTATATACGTCGGGCATATGATGCTTATCTTATGTTGTTCAAGAGTTATATAAGATACAATTGGAATTGTTCCTACCTAAATAAGTTAAGTTCTGGGCGATGAGCCAAAGCTCACTTTGGACTTAATTGAAATATGGATCTTGTCTCACTATGAAACTTCAAGGATTGAAAGTTTCCGAATCAATGCAATTAAGGGTTATTGATTTGATTAAAAATAGTGGGAGCCATTATATGAAATATTTAAAGAATAATAGTCTTTGCATTTTATTCAAATAGAATAGTATATCTATTTATGTCTCACGATAGGTCCTTGAGAAGGACAGATAGCATAAGATGCTTATAATTGTTAAAATGAACATGGACAAGTGTTGTTAATAATGTTCTCGTGCTTAAAAGGAACGTAAAAAGTACTCCCAAAGATAAGCGCAAGATGTTGCCGGAGCTTCGGCCTTAGGTAAGAAATTAGTATCTTTCGCAATGAATTGGTTCATTGAAAGAAACCATAATTTCTCAAGAAGATATGAAAAGGGAAAGAAAGGGTACTGTGACTACCGCTTCAAGTATTCTTGTTATAGAAATTAACTTGTCTATTTCACATCATGTGTATTAGATACACGATGTGAATCACACATTTGTGAAAATGTACTGACAAAGTTGTAGACTATTAAGTAAATATGATGTTAACATATGAGTGACAAATGTAGCAAAAGTTGTTGCATTTTCTCAAGTAACTCATTTATTTACATTGTCTTTTTGGACTTATCGCCGACATAAATAATTGTTATTTAATGTCGACAATAAATTTTGTATTATCTATAGTTCGAGTTTATCTATGAATGGTTATCAATTTATTATTGAGAATAATAATTTCTCCATTCACAAATGTCAATTTTCTTTGGAAATGTTCCAATAGAAAAATTACCTAATGTGTTATATCGAACAAGATAATTATAAGTCTATCTATAACATTAATATTAAGAATTTGAATCTAGCATTGTCGCTTGGTCTACTTAAATAAGATGAACATTTATTAAATCCATTAAGATGGATTTTCAAATTCATTTGTTTTTGAATCATTTGAAACATGTGTAACTTATTTATTAGACAAGATGACATATACGTCTTTCACAAAGTAAGGTGAAAGCAAGTTACTTATTGACTCTCATACATAGTGATGTATGTTCATCAATGAGTGAAGGTGCTAGAGAAAACTACTTCATCGCTTTATTGAAACAATAAATTTGAATATTTTGAAAAGTTCAAAAGTTACAAATAATGAAGTAGAGAATAAAACTTGGTTTCGAAAAATCATATTTCTTTGATGAGATCGAGGAGTCGAGAACTAAGTGTTTGATCATCATGATAACTATATCGAACTTTATTAGATATAGTTCGATTATGATGAGTTAAATATATCTTCTATTTCTTTCGGGGTTACGCTTTTATTGCGTTCATACTGAATATAATTCCATCGAAAGTAGTTGTAAAAGACTCCATATGCGATATGGACTGGTAGGTGTATCAGATTATCTTTTATCAAGATTTGAGGATATGATACTTAATTGAAGCATCATGCATCTAATCGGATTAGTGCTTATTGTGGAATATCCTAAGAAAAGTAAAGGATATTACTTCCATAATTAATATGAGAACAAAGTGTTTGTTACTCGAAAATTATATCTCTTTGGAAGAAGTGTTTCCAAAAGAATTAGTGGGAGTAAATTTGAAAAGTTTAAATTCCACATACTGACAGTAATGCTCGGATGGAAATTAATTCAGATTTCAACTAGTGATTGAGTATGCAATTAATCAACTAGACTCTCAAGATGTTGAAGAGTCTGAGTATATAACATAAGTGCATTCATGTAGATCTATTAGAATTTATCGTAGGCCCGAAAAATATAGATTTTTCGTGTCTAATGATAAAAATTTCATACTCATAGATGATGAGTTCACATTCTATTAATAGACTATGATGAGTCAAGGCTCTAATGGGTAGAGACTTTGAAAGTTGAGATGTAATCCATGTCAGACAATCAAGTTTTGAATTTGATTGATCCATCAGATGGAAATACGGTTTTAAAAGGAAGACCGACATGGATAATGTGCAAACATATAATGCATGATTTGTGGTTAAGTTAAACTCATAGTATAGACTATGATAATATTTTTCCAAGTCATCATGCTTATGTATTTCAGAATTTTCTTGGGCATATGTTCATAGTATGACTATGAAAGATACCAAGTGGATGTCATGACGTTGTTTCTTAATAGAAGCAGACGAAAGTATGTATATGATACAACTTTAGAGTTATGTCGATCCTATAAATTTTGAAAAGAGTTTGCAAGTTGCATGAATTCATTTATGAATTAAAGCAAACATCTCTAGGTGAAAATTTATTATTTGATGAAATAACCAAACAGTTTGGTTTTATCAAAAATTAAAGATAAATCTTATGTTGACAAGAAATTCAGTGGGAGCATAATTACATATGATGTGAATTAAGTGTAACAAACACACATAAGTTTAATTTTAGTGAAAGTCACTAAATAATAATCAAGAGTATAATTATATACTTGAGAAGGATAAAGTATTCTTCTTAGATTATGGTGGACATAAAAATTATGCAAAGTATTTGCATATGACAATGTTTGATAATCCATTTAAAAACCTAATCCCTTAAATGATGGTGATCATGTTAGGTCAACTGGTATGTGATACCACATAAATCAATGAGTATAAGATACTTGGTTGATTTGGCCTAGTGCAAGTGGGAGATTGATGGTGTTATGCCATAGGCCAAAGTGTTTGTGACCTAGATGATGGATTGTAATAACAAACATAATATTTATTCTAAGATATTTCAAATAATATGTGCGTATAGGTTATTTTAATATAATTAAAATAGACCATGAATATGCAATTCAACTTTATGTCATCAAAGTGTGTGACTTTGATAGTAAAACTATAAAGTGTTATGAATGCTATTCTAAATCATCAACAAAGATGTCACGTAGCGTCACAATTATCTCCCCATGAGGCATATGAAAACTATTTGTTTCCGAATGCCATCTTGTAACTAATGCTTTCAATATTGGATTGTCACAAGAAACATAACAACATACCATTGGAAGGTAAAATCCAGATCGATTCAGTCTATCCATAACGGGTTCATTATTTTTACAATGGAACAGATACCAACGCTTCCATATTTTCCCGTGTTGAATAACTTTATTAAATGTTGGTTCACGATACATGCTCGAACAATGATTTACTTGATCATACAATACACTGTTATCTACAGGTCCAGGTTCAGACATCTGCAAAAATATTATCGCAAGAATCAACTTTTTAATATTTTTGGCCTAAATTATATTATTTTTTTTATCTAAATTAATTATTTTAATCTAACTATATAATAACTTTGGATACCAAACAATATTACTCTTTTTTGGCTTAAACTATATTATTTTTTACATAACTTAATTAGTTATTATAATCTAACTTAAATTAAGCATAACCAAACAAACATGCAGAAACTAAAATGTAGATTATACTAATATGTATATTACACAACTACAAACTAACATATACACTATTTTACGCGGATACTTCAAAAAAGCAGCCGTACACGTATCGGATACGTATCGGACACGGATACGGCACCGATACGGCACCGATACGTTTCGGACACGCCACGTGGCGTGTCGTATTATTTTAATAATAAAAAAAATGTTTGGACACGGCGGGACACGGCGGGACACGGCCCGATACGGACGGACACGGCTAGGACACGGAGCGATACGGATTGGACACGGCAGGGCGGTAAATTAGTAACGGTTTTTATTAAAGAACCGTTACAGAATTAGTACGGTTTTTTAATATTAGTAACGGTTTTTTAAAATTAGTAACGGTTTTTTCAAATCTGTAACGATTTTGGACTATTTAAGCATCTTTGTAACGGTTCTTACATTACAACCGTTACTAATTACAATATTAGTAACGGTTTTTCTGAAAGAACCGTTACAGACTTGTTTGAATAGTCCAAAATCTGGAACGGTTTATTCTAAACCGTTACAGATTGTGGACTATTTATGCATATTTGTAACGGTTCTTTTGAAAAACCGTTACAAATAGAGTAATTAGTAACGGTTGTGATGAAAAAACCGTTACTAATAGTGTAATTAGTAACGGTTTTTTCATCACAACTGTTACTAATTACACTATTAGTAACGGTTCTTTCATAAAAACCATTACTAATTGCACTATTAGTAACGGTTCTTTCATAAAAACCGTTACTAAATTAACTATTAGTAACGGTTCTTTCATAAAAACCGTTACTAATTACACTATTAGTAACGGTTTTTATGGAAGAACCGTTACAGAATATACATAATATATATACGCCGTATCGTATCCGGAGCTTTTCCGAGATTGCCGTATCGCCGTATCCGTATCGTATCGGATACGATACCCGTATCCGTATCCGTGCAACATAGCATATACATATCTTACACTTGGATATCATGTTAAAAAGCTTTGTACTAACATGCAAAACTAACTAATTTTTTTTTCGTAAAAAAATGTTAGAACTATAATGTCATGCAAAATAAGTACTAAAAATAACCTTATATGAGTGGATAAACGTTTCGTCACCTTAAATTCCCGTCTTACTTCAAGTATAGATCACCCTAAAGAGAAGAGAAATTTGATTTAAGAATGGAAAAAAATAGATGAGGATGAAACAAAGGAGAAGAAGTGAGAACGGAGGAAAAGAGTGAAAAAATTGGAAGTGTGAGATAGAGAGGAAGGACTAAGGAGCAAGAGAGAGACGAAATGAAAAGGAGAGAGGAAGTTCGTTTATAGATGAAATTGATAGGGAATCTTTTAATATGCTGCAAAGAAGGGAACATGATGAGACGGAAAGTTCGTTGTATTTTTTTTCGGTAAGAGGACTCTTGGAATCTTGGAGTCCCTCAAATATATTTTTTTTATAATTTTCCAAAGAGGACTCTTGGAGTCCCTCAATTTTTTTTTTTTTATAATTTCACAAGGGGACTTCCAAAGCCCGTTAATTAATATGCTCCTTAATTTCCTGGGAAAGATCAGGCAAGATAATGAAGGAGACTTGTGGAGTCCGTTAGATAAGAGGACTTAAGGAGTCCGTTTTAGGCTATTGTGAGAATTAGTTTTACCACAGAGTTAGTTTGGGAATAATTTTTTTTTTTGGATCAATTTTGGAATCTTACCTAAAAAAAAAATTTCATAAAAAAAAATATGGGCCATCTCTTTCTCTCTCCCACAAATAATTAAAAAAAAGAAAATAAATAAATCATTTTCCAATAAAAAAGAATGTGGCTCCATGTGTCTCTCTCTCTCGGGTAATATTTTTCCCAACGTTTTCTTTCAAAATATGATTTTTCAGTAGCTCAATTTTTTGTGAAAAATGAAAAATATAACAAGCATGATGAGATCTTTCATTCAAGATCTCAATTGTTATATTTTCGAACGCACCATTATGTTTTCTCATAATGACTTTTAATATCTTGTGTCTTCACTCGACTTGATTGAATATCATCATGTCAGATGGTATTATGACTCATTCATAAATAAAATTAAAAAAATAAAAGTAAAAAAAAAATGATTTATCAAAAAAAAATATGGGTCACATGTGTCACTCTCTTTCTCTCTCCCTCAAGTAAATAATAAAAATAGATTAATAATTTTCACAAAAAAGTGGGCCCTCTCTTTCTCTCTCTCTCAGGTAATTTTTTTGCAACGTTTTCTTTCAAAATATGGTTTTTCAATAGCTTAATATTTTGTGAAAAAATGAAAAATATAACAAGGATGATGAGATCTTTCATTCAAGGCCTCAATTGTTATACTTTCGAACACACTATTATGTTTTCTCATGATGACTTTCTATATCTCGTGTCTTTAATCAACTGGATTGAATATCACCATGTCATATGGCATTATGACTCAAGATTGTAATAAAAACATGATTTATCTATTTTTTATCTTATAGATGCTTACAGTTACGATACACCAGGATACAAATAATGTTTGTATAAAAAGTACATAATTAAATTTTCAGCTGAGAGATTAACATCTAAGTGTGAGATCAACAACCAAATTTTTTTTGTATGATATAAATTGTGAGAAATATACGAACTAATTGCTGTGAAAATAATGATGGAATTTTAATCAATTTATAAAATATTTTTTTGTACTTTATTTTTTTTTTGAATATCGCATCGATGAGAAAACAAATTTTAAATTTGTTGAATTATAATTTTAAGTCAGTATTACATATTTTTTATTATGACTTGTATAAATCTTATTTGATTCAGAGATAATTTCTAACAAAAATATGAATTATTTATTGTTTATTATGTTATAAGTTGTTTCTTGAAATAATTTATATAGACTTTTTATGATTATTAATTCATAAGATAAATTTAATCCGTTAATTATTAAATAATAAAAATGATAAAAATCGCAGCGGAGCTTGGAAATTTTTCTAGTTTATAAAAAAGCCCTAAATAAGTTGGAGGAGCGAGTTGTGTTGAGTACGGGCTCATTATTCTCTGTTGTTGTAGACCCAAAGAAAAGAATAATAAAGAAAGAAATTTATAAAAAAGTGCTTTGTCTCTTTCTCTCTCTTTCGTCCTTTTCCTACTCTCTTTGTTTCGTTCATTCCTCTGCCAAATGATCAAAAGTGAAGTGTAATAATTAAGGGTGATATCAATCCCCCAAATCTCTGCCCCCAATTCTTTCTTCAATCAAAATTCAATAAATCAATCCAAATTCCAACATATCCAACTCAGATCGATCCAATTTTTAGCTGCCCGCCTTCACGTACAATGGAGGATGAGATCACCGTCGGAAATTTATCGGCCTCCATTGTAGAGATGGTTGAGAGAACAAGATTAAATCTCTCTCATCGATCTGATGTTGTCCCATTCATCCTTCAGCTTATTTCTGAGAATATTGACCATTCATTGTTTCAACCCCAGATTTTGTCCATTGGTCCATACCATAGGGATGCAGTGAACTTGAAGTTCTCGAGCGCAGACAAGTGGGTAATCCTTGTGAGTTTGTTGGATGAATTTCTCAATGTTTCTCTACAAGAATGTATTAAACAAATTACAAACTTAGAAGAAAAGACAAGGGGGTGCTATGGTGTGGTTAACTTATCTCGTGATGAGTTCGTGAAAATGTTGTTGCTTGACAGTTTTTTTATATTGTGTTTTTTAATGTATTATTTTATGAATGACGGGTTACCTCGGCCTAAAGGTATCTTGAACGCTATTTTATCAGATATACTCTTGCTAGAAAACCAAATCCCTTTTTTCATCATCGAGGCACTATGGGACATCTTTGCAGTGTCTGCAGAGGGGGCTCTTAAAGAAACTAACCTTATGACCCTACTTAAGCTTACTCCATTTTGGAAAGATGGCTTGTCCGAAGATATTGCAGTTGGAGGCCAGACAATCCAACATCTACTCCATCTTTATCATCTATGGAACGTGCCCATTGTGAAAAGAGACATGGGGCATCACCGTAGATCATGGTTGTTGCCAAGTTATTGTGTTGGCCGACGACAAACAAAGGTCAGAAATTATTTCAATTGTTTTTTCTCAAACAGAGAAATAACACCATTAATTTTTTTAGTGGAGTATAAGTATTATGATCTTAATAGCACGACTACACGAGATGCATACGTCTCTCTCTCTAATATCGATCCCATTTTAATAATGATATTATTTACTTTTGGATTTGTTTTCATAACATTCAGGTTCCAGGTTCAACATCGGCGTTGCCATCTGCTACAGAGCTTTATGAGGCAGGAATAAAATTCAAAGTGAACAAAAACTCCCCTGATATATTTGATGTAAGTTTTAAGAATGGCATCATTAGAATTCCAACTCTCGTGATTGATTCAAAAAGAATGTCCCTTCTAGCAAATCTCCTATTCTGGGAGAGACTAAATAGGGAAAAGCAAGTCGAACAACAACAGCGTGTGACTAGCTATATGCATATGATGGATTCATTCATTAACACGAAGAAGGATATCATACTACTGCAAAAATTTGGTGTGATTACCAATAGATTGAAGTCAGATGAAGATGCAGCTAACTTATTCAATGATATAGGGGGACATTCTGGCATGAATGTCTCTAATAACTTTTATGCTCCCCTAATCCAAGATATGATGGTTTATTATGAATCGAGTTGGCGTCGTGACTTGACTGCACTAAAACACAACTACTGCAACAGTCCGTGGAAAATAATGTCTGTGTTTGGTGGTATTCTTTTGTTGTTTCTTTCGTGTGTGCAAACTTATTACACTGTTTTCCCACGCAAGTAATTTCGTATGTTGTTTTTGTTTGGCTTGGCTCGGGAAGATGCTTATTAAGTACGATTGTTATTTGTTAGTTTATGTAAGTGGTTTATTTGAGGCTTTATTATGAACCGTTATTTTATTCTGGGCCAATACCACTCTTTTATTACGGACCAATTTTATGTTTCCTTATTTGAAACCGATAAATGCATTTTGATTGATTTGGAGTTTAGGTTCTGCTCCGCTGAAGGAGACAGATGGGAAAGGTTGTTGTATATTACAAAATTACACCCAAACATACCAATATATGATACTAGTGTGACTCTCGCTCCGCTTCGAAATGCATTTAATACAGTTTATTTATATACTTTTATCTTTTAATTTTTATGAGCAAATAAAAAATAATTACAAACAATTCTCTATATTATTATATACTATTAAAATATACAAAAATTAAGAGGCGTGTACAAAATTAAATGAAGACAAAAACGAAATTATCGTTAATTTTGAATATTGGCAAAATATAAATTATTTATGGTGGTGTATATCTATACTCTTCTGATATTAATATATACTATTTTATAAGTTTAATATAACTCATATATATATATATATATATATATATATATATATATATATATATATATAGAGAGAGAGAGAGAGAGAGAGGGGGCAACTAAATAGCTTGTACAAGCAAAATGCAATTTTTGCCTGTGAGTTTTTAACCGTCAGATGCCATCAAGATCCGTGCATATTAATGAAGAGACGGCTCCGTCTCCCTCCCTATCTTTCTCCCCTTTATCCTTTTGTTCCGTGTCTTTCTCTGCCAAGAAGGATCTCTGCTCTCCTCTATCTTGTTCGCACTAGCTGCTCACTGTCGCCAGACCTGGCAATGCTCAGTCTCTCCTCTTTTGGAGAGGTCTACTTTTCTCTCTATCTCAATCTCTCGATGCAGGCTGTAAAGGTCTCCTTCTCGTGAAGGTTTCTTCAACCAGCATAACTCAAGGTTTCTCTCTCGTAAAGGTCTCCTTCTCTCTCTCGTGAAGGTTTCCTCAACCCGCATGATTCTTGAAGGCCTTTAAGATATATTCGCGCACATTTTTTGTTGAAATATACCTTTAGTTGAATTTATTTTATTATTTCCTGATTTTTGTAGCTTATATGTTGGGTTATTGGGGCTGATTATGTCTATTTAGGGCTGATTGTGGGTTAGTTTGAGACTAATTTGGGTTAGTTGGGGCTACAATAGGGTTAAATGGGGCTTGATTAGTGTTAATTGTGAATAATTGGAGATTAATTTGGGGCTGAATAAGGGTTAAATGTATGTAATTAGGGCTGATTGAGGCGATTAAAGGCTTTATTGGATTTCTAACAATGACTAATGATCTAAATTTGAAGCTTTGGTAGGTCTTCCTTAGGTTTAATTGGATAAATTTGGTATGAGTAGGGAGTGAATTACATGAAATTTGGCCTGAATTGGGTTTAATTGAGGATATCTGAATTTGTAAATCAGGGCATTTATTATACACTGTACCAGTTAGGATTTTTGTACTAGTATAGGAATTTTTTTAGCACATTTCATGGTTGTTTTACTATTTGTATAGATAGCCTGTAATAATTTTGCTATAATTTTGGCATTCTAAATTAATTTGTGTGATATGGACATGTAGTGGCAAAGCTGAGTGAAGGATAGCTACTTTCAAGTATAGTTCAGTTGCAAATGTAGTCCAGCTGCAAGAAATTCAAACTGGATGTGTGGGTTGTATGATTGTGAAGGTGTGATGTATGATTTGAGAAATAAGATGACATGATAAATGTGATAGGTTATAGGAGTAGAAATGTAATAGGATGTGTGATTATACATTGTATTAGGCACCTATAAAATGTATCTGTTATTTTATATTATGTTGGACTAATTAAATACTGAACATTGTTTTTATTGATGTTCTTGTGGATAGGGATTAAATGACTTTTGGTTATATTTTTTTCCGGTGAAGTTTTGATCCAGTTCAGTTTAAGCTTCAGTTGATGTGGCCAGTTGATACATATATTTTGCGGACGCATAGATTAGGATCCTTTGAGGTTTAGGCTTTTGAAAGGACATTTTTTTGACTGAAAATTGGTATTGTATGATTTGGTACAAACTCAAATGAAACGTCTTAAATTGATTGGCAAGTACTACTTCATAGAGTCGCAGTTCCACTTTGAGTAGTATGAATTTGAATCATTATATAAAACAAACCATTACAACTTTATTCAAATAAATCAACCAACCAATATAGGCAAGCATTTGTATCAAACAATTGAAAATAACAAGTCAATGATTGAATTTTTTAAAAATTATATACATTTTGGGTTCCTACATCATACAACATGTTTCTCATACAACATCCACAAAAAGGTTCTATATCCAGAAATTCAACTTCGATAATCAATTCACAAATAAGTATTGAAAATATTCTAAAACCTAAATTGGTCCTTCAACAAGATTACCACAGTAATTGCGCTTCAGACTTGGGCACACCATTGTAATCTTCCAAAATTCTCCAGATTCATCTGGTAAAATTATGTCAAAAAAAATAAAAAACATTAAACCAATATCATGAAATAATAAATGAAACCTAGCATCTTGGTATATTTTTACCTTATTACAACTAATAGAAGCAAAACCTTTTGAAATAAAAAGGAAATACAAGAGACAAATCAACTGATAAGTGCTATATAGGTAGGTTAAGTATATTTATCAATTATCATCCAGTGAAAGTGAAACTGAAATCAAGTCTCCATTTTCAGCATGGATCTTAATTAATTAAAAAATGTTAAAGAATAAAAGAGCAGTACACATAAATTCTTCTCCACAATTGATACCTCAATTATCAAGTACCGGACAAATAGGTATCTCAATTGAGCCATATCAGTCCAAATGGGTTCATCAATCAGTCACCAACAAACCCAAACCGATCCTAATTCCCTAATTAAACTGCAACAAAAACTTAAGTTCTCTAATAAACCTACAATGACAAAAACTATACATAGGGAAACCGAGAAGAAGCATCTTCAGACTAATTTCCATACAAATAAACCCAAACCAATCCAAATTCAAACCAAATTAGAGAGAACAGTAACAGAAAAGAAACAAATGCGAGAAAAGGGAGAATTACCTGTCTAGAGGTGAGTAGATGCGAGGAGACTACTCTTCGCGAGATCTTGCAGTGCAACAAGCGAAGGAGGGAGCGTGAAGGATCTCTCTTGTGCGAGGTCTGGCGCGCGGGAATGATCGATGCAAAGTTGGAGCAAGATCGGAGAAGAAGGGCGAGAGAGGGAGAGAAGGTTCTCCTCCGAGAGAGGGTTGAGAGAGAGAGCGACAGCTCGTTCTTGTGGTCTTGGAGAAGAAGGCTGACAGTTGACACACGGAACGGAACAGAAGAGGGAGACGGAGCCGTCTCTTGATTAATATGCACGGATCTTGATGGCATCTAACGGTTAAAAACTCTCAAGCAAAAATTGCATTTTGCTTGTACAAGCTATTTAGTTGCACTCTATATATATATATATGCTTTTTTCTTCAAATATGTATTCATACTATAAACGTATTTAAATACATATAGGGTACAACTTGTGGTGTTCTCTATCAAAGTTGAATATTTGTTGGGGGATTAATTAGGCCGTGGTGATTTTAGGGGTGTTTTGGTTGTTGCTCTCTATCGTATTCAATCAAACAAATTTGGTTACAAATAATATTAATAAAATTTTAGAACCTAATCTTCTTTAAATAGACTTAATTTAATTTTATTATCAGCATTCAAACTTCATTTTTCTGAGTTTTTTTTTTCAAGTAGCGCTTCTTTGAAAAATATTAGCAAATCTAACATCTTTCTGAAAATACTTGTAAATATTGCATTTTCGCCACTACAGTTGGCGAAATTGTAGTTTTGGCTAAACTTTCGCCAACACTATTGGCGAAATAGTGAAAAAAATAATAATTCTCAATCAGCAAACTTAATTAACGTAATTACGGGCTGGTCTGCCAAAAAAAAATATAGAGTAAAATCCCACTTTCGCCCCCCTCTCAAATAAAGAAGAAGAAAAAAAAAATGCAAAAACAAAATAATATTTCCTTGTTTCGCCAATGGGAGTGGCGAAATATGTTTTTCAGTAATTTAATGAACTTATTAGTGTTCATTAGCAATTGTAGTGCTGATGGGGATAAAATGAAAAAAAATGACAATTTCGCCAGCCAAGCTGGCAAAAATACAACCAGTTTCGCCAATCTCAGTGGCGAAAATGCTACATTTACAAATGCTAAAATAAAAAAAAAAAAAGCCCCCCATTTTTCTTAACAAAAGATCAAGTACAATCAGTTATATTTTTTTTAGGCTGCAGCAGGCGATAGCCTGCTGAGATTCTTTGTATTTACCCGTTATAATAGTTATTACAGATAGAGCTGGGACTAAAGACCAGCAATAAGGTTAAAGATAAAAGATAAAGGTAAAAGACTAGTATCCCCTTATCTAATCTATCCCTTAGACGCATGCTAAACCCTTTTCATCAGCAATATTTTTCCCACAATTCTGCTTCATGAGCTGCTTGCATCCTTATCATCCTTCTTGGTTTGTTTTGATTGCTGAATACCCGGTTATTCCGCTCTTCCCGGACTTGCCAACATGTAGAGATCCATGATTGATCCCACCTTTTCTTGTCCTCGTCTCGAGTTGTGTGCACCCGGTTGAGCAACCAGAATTCTACTAGCTTTTGTGCCATAAGTCGGTTTGACCGTAGTGGAGCTACAAATGGACGCTGGAGAAAGAGATGCGTTGCGTTCTCCTCTTCTCCTTGTTGGCATGTTATGCATGAGGGTATTGAAGACCATCCTTTTTTCATCAAATTCTTCTGCGTTGGTAACCTGTCATTTCCAAGCAACCATGCAAAGAAACGCACTTGTGTTGGTGCCTTTATCCTCCACAGTTTTTCATTCCAATTACTACTCGTGAGTGTTTTGTTTAATGTACGATATACTGAATTAGAGGAAAAAACACCGTTCTCGTGCCAGCGCCATTTGATTGTGTCTGGTTGAGTTCCCACATCCATGCTCGATAGCAGAATTTGCAAGTGAGATGCTTCTTCCACTAGAGCTATGTTTGTAGAGTTCATGTACGATGAAAGTTGCAGTTCACCGTTAATGACATCACTCACAGACGCATCTTTCGTTCGAGTTTTCCTCAAAGAGTAGAGGGAAAATTGCACTCAGAATTCCTACCTCTGACATCCGGTCCGCCCAGAAAGAAGTCTCTGTCCCGTCTCCTATCAAATGTGTACAAGACATTTTGAATAGGGGCATTAATTAGGTAAGGTCTCTTATGAAGAAAGATCCTCCCAATAATGGCTGCGGTTAGGAAACAGAGAGGGGTGAGAAGAAGTACAATTAGTTATAAGAGTGAAAAAATATATTAAAGAAAATAATTGATGAGAAAAAAGAAGGTTTTGATTTGCCAAATAGCACTAACATCTCTCTTTCAATGTTCTTAGTTTACTAGGATAATACTCGCACTATGCTGTGGATATTTTAATTGTATTGTTCATTTGTATACAAAATGCTTGAAATTATGACCGGACAAAATCCCAAAAGTATTTAAAATTGATTTACATAAAAAAATAAAATAAAAATGTCTAAACTAAGTTGAAAATATTTTTCATTTCTAATTTATGTGGTATTATGATGTATTATCATTCATTTAAAAAATAATTTATTTTCACAAACTGAGTTTGAAAAATATAAGAATTCAAATAATAACTACGTAAAAATGGAAAGGTCAACTGCTGAATAACCCAACTATAACACAATAATTGATTCTTGATTTGAATCAATATTTGTGTTCATATTAGTAAACTTTACACACAGTTCACTTTACTTATTCGCTTAAATTATTTTTTTATTATCATTCTTTTATGACATAATAAGAGAAAAATGAAAAAAAACAATTAATTTAAGTCAAATTATAATACACACCAACACAAATCAATTGATAAACTCTCTCAATCACTTCCAGAGAAAACGTAAACATGAAAATTCAAATGACAAGACAAATCTAAATCGCTAATAAAATAATTCAATTTTAGAAAAAAAAAACTAACCATATTCTCTAGTAGAGCAATTAAGATTTGGAGAGAAATCAATAAACTTGAGACTTGAGCTCCAATCCTAAAAAGATGGATTCAAACAAAATACAAAGAAATATATCAAAATTTCTAATTGTTTCCATTATATGAAGATGAGAAAAGAGAAAAATTAATGGAAAGAGCCAATCACAAGAGAGAAAAGGGAAAGAAATCACAATCGAATCAGACTTGGAGAAAACTCAGGAAAAAAAACCCGATTTTCCTGGTTTAAACGGTTCACGGTTTTGTACAAAAATCGAACAATTCACACGTTTCCAACAGGTTCACTTGCATTTCCTATCTCTATATGGGACCAAAGAGGATTTTGGTCTGGGTTCTTTCTTTCCGGTTCGACCAGTTGGTCTGGTCCGGATTTTATAACATTGATATAGTAAGATAGAACTAGATTGAGGGCCTTAGGTGGACTTCAAGAATCGAATGGGCCCTTAGTATAAATATCTAGCCCAGTGCTATAATGGAGGCCGAACATGATAAGAGTATTACATCCTTCTCTAGCCCAATTTTAAGCCTAAAAAAGTATACTATTATGGAGGGCCGAAATGACAAAAATATATTCATATATATAACATATACATCTTTCAAAAATCTCAAGATACCATGAAAATCTTTTAAAATTTACAAGTATCAAAATACTCAAAATCTATGTAGCATGAATATGGATATGAATATGAATATTATATCGGATACGATACGATACGGATATGATGATATGGCAAATCTCAAGAAAATATAGGATAGGAATACGGCAAATTTATATATTATTTTATTATTTGTTAATTTTTATTATATATTTAATTAATATATATATTTAATTGTTATAATTTGATGCAAGAGATACTAAAAATCTATTATTATGGAAATATTTTGATGCATAATATTTGTTTGTTATTGTTAATTAAATAATTAGATATATGAGTCTTATTTTATTGATTTTATATATGTTATCATATGTTTTAAGAATATATGTTTTTATATAAGAAGTATCCAATGAGGATACATGAAGTATCGGTAAAGAATTCGTTATTATTTTGGAATAAAATATTAGGATACGCTACGTGATGTGTTTGATATAGTATCCAAATATTCGATACAAGTATTGGTATCCGATACGATACGGTGAAATTTTTTGAAGTACACGCGTAACAGAGATCAAAACTTATCTAAGAGTTATTATCTATAAAATTGATCCTTCCAAATTCCAACTGGAAATATCAGAGTATATTGACATAAGCACATGGAACAAAAAAAGAGTGCAGTGGAATGGGACCCTGACAGTTGGACTGCTTGATTAAGATCAGTCCTTGATCCTTAGAAAATAATGGATTTAATCTTTTTAATACATGTTTTATACATGTTTCAGTAATAATGGAATTAAAATAATCTCTAATGCATGATTCAAATTAGAAAATATGCCTCCTGTTTATATTTTCTCTCTTATTTTGGATTCATCTTTAATGCATGTTTCAAATATTGACAGGTGGTAACGAATCTTGATTGTATTTATTGACGGAGGCCAATTTTTTTTATCTCTACTAATTAACAACAAAAATTTTGATTTGACGGAAATAAATAAAAATACATGTATTTCAATATTTCATCATTAAAATACTATTGTGATATACTATTCTGTCAAAATCTTGAATGACAGTAGCCCAATCTCTATAAATCCGTGATCATTATTACTTTCCAATTATAACTTCTTTTTTCCTTTTAAAGCAATTTTTACTATATATGATATGATCATATTTTTAACAAAAAAAAAATGATATGATCATATTATTGTTAGTATAGAAGCTTGTGCACAATATACCTGGTAAGTAAGATACTAAGATTTGCCTCAAATCTTGCACCACTATTTAATCAACTAAGATTATTACTTGCAACTGATCAAACTGTTAATTGCTCTTTTTTATGATGATATAATATTTAGCTACATTTTTAAGAAATAAAGTAAACAAATTATAACCAATTGTTTTCGTGCAACCACCACTAGGTTAACTTAGTGGTCATGGTACCAACCTCAACTATTCATAGATGAGAGGTTCGAATCCCGCATATAACAGAATTGATCTAAAAATTTAGGTGAAAATATATGAACCTATTTAAACAAAAACAAACATCAAGCGATCGTTTATAGTTCCCTAAAAAAAAAAAGGGAAATTCTTCAAAAACCCCCTAACTTTTCTCAATATTATCAAAAACCCCCCATCTTTTTTGATTCTTCAAAAAGCCCCTATAATTTGATTTGAATTTTTTTATAACCCCCTATGGGGTTAACTCTCACATTTTCCATCCAATATATTTTTTTGGACCAAAATACCCTCATCAAATTTTTTTTTCAAAACCAGAATAATAAATAACAATTATATATTTACATTTAATATAAATAAATGAGAACTAAAATAAAAATAAAATCATCATAAATAATAATCAAGAAAATAATATTTTATGTAAAATAAATTATTTTTGTTTGAATTTAAAAATAGAATTATATTTACGTATAAAATAAGAGAAAAACATTTTAAGTAATATAATAATAAAATAAAATAATGAGTCCTGAAATAATATCATAAAATATAATCAAAATAATATTATGAAATATTATGTAGAAAAATATTTCATATATTATTTTTAACATAAATATGAAAATAATTTAAGCAGGGGTGTTTTTGGTCCAAAAATAATTTATTTGATGGAAAATGTGAGAGTTAACCTCATAGGGGGTTATAAAAAAATTCAAGTCAAATTATAGGGGCTTTTTGAAGAATCAGAAAAGATAGGGGGTTTTTGATAATATTGAGAAAAGTTAGGGGGTTTTTGAAGAATTTCCCAAAAAAAAAACAATTGTTTTCGTTCTGGAATGTGTATCCTGATTTCTACTTTGGGCTGTAATGAAAAGGACACTACAATCATTTACCACCAGTTAATATGCTTCCTCTGTAGAAAATAGTTGAAAGTGGTCTGTTGCAATAGCAGTTAGCACAGAGATATATCATTTACGCATTTAATAATTTGAGCGGTCGCAATTTCAAATATTGACCATAATGCCCCTGATCAGAGAATAGATTCCTCAGACAAATAGGGGTATAATCATCATTTCACCCGCTCCAAATCTCATGCAGTACTTTTTACCTTTTCAGTTTCTAACTTTTTTACCTCAATTTGTTTAAATTAGACCCTCATAAGAAACATATATTAATTTCAGACAGTCCTATTTTCACCTTATCTATTTTTCCATACAAATAATGAACCAAAGTTTTGTAAGACCATTTGTTTCATTATTAATATTTATAAATATAAAATTTAATCCTAGAAACTTAATAAATTTTTAATAATTATTTATTATTTACTTTAAACTTCAATCTGTTACTTACATTGTTGAGGTTCTTTTATTATATTATTTTGACATAACTTTATTTAACTGTATTATTTATTAGACAGTTTACTTGCTAACTCCAAATAATTATTAAATACATCAAATAATTAGATGAGAGTTTTTGTATCGTGAAAGTTTAATACTTAATTTTAAATTATAATAGATCATAACCTAATCTATAATAAAAACATAACCTATTACTAATAAAAACTATACATTTGCTTACTTTAGTTAAACGTGAAAAGTCTACAGATTTCCTATAAAAAAAAGGAGTATTAAATAAATATGGCTAGACATACAAACCAATTTGACAAATCACAAACAAACGGCTAAATATAAAAATTAATGAATGATTTTTCAATACATATTTAGAAACAGAAGAGAAAAAATCATTCATTAATTTTCATATTTCAGGTGTTTGTTTGTGATTTGTCAAATTTGTTTGTTTGTCTAGTCTTATTGGCATTAAATAACAATACTAAATTCATTCAGGATTTTATTACAAAATGTAAAATTTACACATAAAAAAGACTTTTTTTTTTGTACCACTCTATTCAAAAATAAATCAGCAAATACCACTTATTTCAAAATAATGAGGTATTTATCCACTACTAGTGGCGGAACATATGGATTTTATAGTTTTTCAAAAATGAGATTAAAAAAAATCCAAAAAGAACCAAATAGAAAAACAAGAAAACTTACCTAACTTTGGCCGTTTCTTGTTTTTCCTCTTTCTCTTTATAGAATTCTGTGCTCAGCTCACTGATCAGTCTAAACTCTTCTCTAAACTCTCTTATCTTCTCTAAACCTCTCTCTCTAAACTAACTCTGTATATAAACTCTGACATTCTCCATTAATGTCGTTTTACTGATGCCGGTCTTGACCCATGTGCTCTTCTTTAATTCCCCATTCATTTCCTCTCTCTCTCTCTCTCGCGTTTTCACTCTCTCGTTTTCAGTCTACAGTTCGAAGAGGACCCAATTGTTGATTGTCGAGATATTGTGATTAGTACTTCAAATAGTGAATTGGTTTTCAGAGACGGGTTGTTTGGGTGCATTGGCTGAGAGAAGCTTGAACTTGGTACTACAGTTTGTTTTTCTACTAGCTGCATTGCGTTGTTTCTTTTGTGGGTTTATGGGTTAAGCTTAGTTTGGATGAATGATACCGAATTCTTCAGTAATTGGTACGATTTTTTTGTACATTTTGAGGAATTGGTATAATTGTTTTTGTATTTCTTAAAGAGTTTCTACCAATTTGGCTCGAAAGTTATGATTTTATAGTAAAATCTCCGTTGAGTAGTTGCATTTCCCCTTTTTGTAATTAATTTGGCTGAAAATTGAAATATATCCCTTTCTTCAGTACTTGGTGTAATTCTCATCTCTCTGTTTTTCTTTCTTCCAAATTGAACCCATTTTCAAAATTTTCAGTACTTCAATTCCCCCTTTCACAGATTTAATGCTCATTTCTTAATCTTAAATCTCGTATTTTTCTTTCAAAACAGGAATTAAGCACAGACAGAGTCAAAACTCTACCGATTTCTCAACTAAAACCGAGCTTTAAACCAACAATGGCGCCTCAACTCTCCTTCCTTCTACTGCTCACAACCTGTTCGTTCTTTTTCCTTCCATCTCTCCAAATCCAAACTTCACAGACCCAACTCCTCCTTCAAATCAGAAAGCAGCTCGAATTCCCCCAAATCTTGGATTCATGGCAGAAATTAGAAGACATTTGCCTCTCAAACCCCACTTCTTTCCTCTCTGTGACTTGCCAAAGAGGAGTAATTACAGAGCTGAAAATTATCGGCGACAAATTAGACCGACCCGCTATATTTTCCGGCTTTTCGATCCCAAATCAAACTCTGTCTCAATCTTTTGTAATGGATTCGTTTATCACGACTTTAACAAGACTCACAAGTCTGAAAGTCGTGATTCTTGTCTCATTAGGCTTGTGGGGCCCACTAACTGACAAAATTCACCGATTAAATTCGCTCGAATTGCTCGATTTGAGCTCCAATTTCATTTACGGATCGATTCCGCCCAAACTGGCCGCCATTGAAGGCCTCCAAACCCTAACCCTAGATAATAATTACTTCAACGGATCGATTCCTGATTGGTTTGATTCATTTTCAAATCTCACCGTTTTGAGACTGCAAAGAAATACATTTCAAGGCGAAATTCCAAATTCAATTTCACAATTGAATGCTCTGACCGAATTATCTCTTTCAAGCAACAATCTTTCCGGCAAAATTCCCGATTTAAACAACTTAAAAAATCTCAAAATGCTCGATTTGAGAGTAAACGGGTTGAATTCAAACCTACCCGTTTTGCCAAACGGGTTGGTAAATATTTTACTAAGCAAAAATTCATTAAACGGCGAAATTCCAGACCAATATACCGTTTTAAATAATTTACAACACCTCGATTTATCGTTCAATTTCCTAACTGGAACCCCGCCTGAAAAATTATTCTCATTACCAAACCTTAGTTACATCAATTTAGGATCCAATATGTTTTTTGGATCCATTTCCCAAAATGTAGCTTGCAATCCCCAATTAGGGTTTGTCGATTTATCAACCAACCGATTATTCGGCAATTTACCCTCTTGTCTAAATTCAAATTCAAGAATCGTGAAATATGAAGGAAATTGTTTTGACGATTTGAAAGATCAACATAATCCAAATTATTGTGAAGAAAATTCGAAAAATGGGGGGAAAAGGAGAGAAAAAACTGTTTTGATGGCCACTGTGATTGGAGGGGCTTGTTTCGTAATTTTGTTCTTTTTGGGGGTCTTTTTCGTAATTTGCCGAAAGAGTTTTAAGAAGGCTTTGAGTGAGCAGAGGCTTTTGATGAAACAGAATCAGGATAATTCGAGTACTGGGTTTTCTTGTGAGCTTTTAGCCAATGCAAGTAAGTTTATTTTATTTTATTTTGTTTTTTCTTTGGTGAATGAAATTTCAAGTGTACTGCTAAAAAGCATGAGAAGTATCCTAAATTACCCTTTTTTTTTCTAATTTTTTAAAAATGCCTAAATTACTCTTTTTTCTCACTTAGTCAATCACTTATTCATGTTTAAATAAAGATAATAAAGCAAGGGTTGTATGCTGGATTTTTTGAAATAAATATGGAACTCATGATATCTCCTATTTTTTAGGGGTATACAAGAAATTTCCTATTTTGTAGGGTTATATGTGATATTTTGAGAATTTACAAGTGTTGAAATAAATTGTCCCTATTCTTTTTTTTCTTAACTTGGTGATTTTTGTTTTTTATAATTTTTTGAAAGATTGAAGCAGGTTGTCAGACCTACATTTATATATTAATAATTGATTTATTTTTATTTGATTTTGGATATTTTTAGGGTATATTTCTCAAACTGCAAAACTAGGGACTCAAATTTTACCAACATATCGAGTTTTTAATGTTGAAGAATTAAAAGAAGCGACAAAAAATTTTGAAAGATCGTCTTTTATTGGTGAGGGCTCAATTGGAAAGGTAATTAATTATTCTTTATTATAAATAATTGTATATTAAATATGTTATTAGTACTTATAATTCTTTATTACAATACCAATTTATCACCTTTTTCTTTGTTTGTTTGATTTGGATTATAAATTGAGAAATAGTTACATAATTAACGCTCAATAAATGGAAAATTAGGTTACTTTTTGAGTAATTTCCATATCACTAATTTGCATAATCAACATTTATTTGCTTCAAAATTAGGTTAAATCAACTCTCAATTTTTCATTTGATTAATTAATTTTCTTATTTTTATATCCAGCTTTACAAGGGAAGATTAGAAAACGGAACATACGTTGCTATTCGCTGCTTATCACTATACAAAAAATACTCGATCCGTAATTTGAAACTCCGTTTGGACCTAATCGCGAAATTGCGCCACCCAAATTTGGTCTGTTTGTTGGGCCATTGTATTGACGCTACAAATGAGGAAATTTCGGATGTGAATCGAGTTTTTTTGGTGTATGAGTTTGTGCCAAACGGTACTCTTAGAGCTCGACTTTTAGGTAAAAAAATGTTTGATTTTTGGTTATTTTTTATTTTTTTGGTGGTTGGTTTGAATTTAGGGTAAATTATGACAATTTGGAGGTAAATTGAGAAAAAAATTGAGTTGATTGAGACATAAATTGGCTTGATAACAATAGTTGGTACCAAATTGAAAAATTGTGAATCACGTTTTTTTTGATCTATGAATTTATGCCAAGGGTACGCTTAGAGCCCGCCTTATAGGTAAAATTAATTGATTTTTTGTTTATTTCTAATTTTTGGTGTGTTTGGTTTTGAATTTAGAGTAAAATGAGGCTAAATTTGGTTGAATTGAGGAAAAAAATGAGTTGATTGAGGGTTGAATTGCATGATTGAGACTTAAATTGGCTTAATAATATCAGTAGGGACCAAATTGAAAATTGTGAATTGTTTTTTTATTTCTGAGTTTGTGCCAAACGGTACGCATAGGGCCCGACTTTTAGGTAAAAAATTATTTGATTTTTTGTTTATTTTTATTTTTTTGGAGTTTTAGGTGGTTGGTTTTGGATTTAGGGCGAAATCTAACAATTTGAAGGGAAAGAGAAAATATTGAGTTGATTGAGGCTTAAATTGGCTTACAGATAACAATAGTAGGGACCAAATTGAAAAAAGCCATTAATTCCCCTTTTTATTATTTAATTTTAATTTTCCGCAAGTAATTTTGAAAAAGCCATTAAATCGCCGCAATATTTCTTCGCACTTCTTCAAAAATCAACTCTAATCCCGTCCCAAGACCCAAATTCATCTCAACTAAACCAAATTCAACCTAACCCCAAAATCTTTTTCTTTCTTCTAATATTCTCTCATTTTTTTAATTTTTCAGAGAGTAATTTGGAGAAAATAATCAACTACCCCGACCGGCTCCAAGTCCTCATTGGCATTGCAAAAGCGGTCCACTTCCTGCATACGGGAATCATTCCCGGATCCGCCAACAACCGTTTGAGGATGAGTAATATTTTAATCGACGAACATTTCGTCGCGAAGCTGAGCGATTACGGATTGTCGATTATAACGGAAGAGATATATAAGAGAAAGGTAAATTTACGTCTTTGCCCCTCAAAAATTAGAATTTAGTTGTGCATTTTTTTCCTATATACTGTCTTTCACTGTTCATGTATATACTGTTTACAAGAAATGAATCCAATATACTGTTTGTTGCCTCTATGTATTGTTTTTTCACAAAAAAAGAAAAAAAGGAAAGTCGTGCTATACGATGGGAAACGCCTATCGTGCAACATCGATCCCTTAAAATATTATTGGTCCTCAACCGGTTGTTAGCGGATCCGGGTATGATGCTTGTGTGCAGCAAGCGAACCCCAATTAATATTTGGGAAAAGTGATAAAATACTCTGAATGCTTACAAATCCTGATCGGCATCGCCAAAGCGGTCCACTTCCTGCACACGGGCATCATTCCCGGATCCGCCAACAATCGTTTGAGGACGAGTAATATTTTAATCGACGAACATTTCGTTGTGAAATTGAGCGATTATGGCTTGTCGATCATCACGGAAGAGATATATAAGAGAAAGGTAATTTAGGGTTTGTTCTTTGTTTATTATTATTGAGGAGATTTGCAACCGTCATTTAAAATATGGGACTTGATGCTGCACGGCGCGAAAAAACAGTATATAGAGGCAGTAGACAATATATAAAATTAAATAAAGAGTATATAAAATATAATTTTTTTTAAACAGCGAGGCAATAAACGGTATATAGAAAACAAAAATTATATTGGAAAATGGAAAAAATAGTATACCGTCGTGTTTTGGGCGTGCTTAAGCCCGTCACCTTTTTAGATTTCCCATATGAGAAACTATGCATGCATGAGAAATTAGGGTTTGTTTATAATTATTGTAAATGTCGATTGAAATATTATTTGTGCCCAACCGGTTATTAGCGGATTGAGGTATGATGCCCGTGTGCATAAAGTGGACCTCCCTATCATATTTTATAAAAAGTGATTAAATACAATGACCGCTTATAAATCCTAATCGTCATCGTCAAAGCGGTTCAAACTTTCTGCACACGGGGATCATACCTGGATCCGCTAATAATCGGCTAAAAACAAATAATATTTTGGACTTTTGGTCGACGAACATTTTGTTGCCAGCTTAAGTGACCGACTTGTCGATCATCACGGAAGAGATTTATAAGAGAAAGGTAAATTTACGTCTTTGCCTCTCGAAAGATGAGAAATTATTATTCATATTTTTTTTGTTTCGAAAGTGAGTGATTTATAAACAATAATGCTAGACAACATGATGGAAAATCCCGACGACAACTCGACAGGGTTTGTTGTGCATAATTTACAGATAATTAAAGAAACTGAGGAATGATGAATACATATATTAGTTGTAATATTTGCACAACAAACCCTGTCTGATTGCCGTCATGAGAAATTATGCGTCCATGAGAAATTAGTGTTTTTTTTATTATTCTTGAGAAGATTCGTAAACGTCAAGGTAATTTTGCATTTTTGCCCTTCAAAAATTAGAAATTATTATGCTTACTTTTTATCTCAAAAGTGAGTGATTTGTAACCGCAAGGTAATTTTTACATTTTTGCCCTTGAAATGTGAGAAATTATGCGTGCATGAGAAATTAGGGTTTGCATATTATTATTGTAAACGTCGATTAAAATATCATTGGTCCTCAACCTGTTATTAGCGGATCCAGGTTTGACTCCCGTGTCCTCAATTGGCAATTTACAAAAGCGAGGTAAAATTTAGCAGTTACTCTAGAAAATAAGAAAGAGAAATTTGTAAAAGATATTATGCTTAAATTGCAATAAAGCCCTTCAATTATTGGAAGTTGAAAGAAAGCGCCTCTATTCTTCTACTCTTTAGAAAATTGCAGAAAAAGATTTAATTGCAAAAAATATAACTTTAGAATGATTACGACGACTAAAGTAATAGTGTCGGATTTTAAAAAAAGGTAGGTTTCTCTTCTTTTTGTTGCAATTTCACCAAGATGAATTTTTTTTTTCAAATTTTGCAAATGAAAAATTATGCATATTTTTTTTTTACTTTAATATGATGCTACTTTTTCAGGCAAAATGGGAAGACGAAAATGTTCCATGCACAGGGTGAGTTTTTTTTTTTTTTAACATTATATTTATTTTTTATGAAATTCGTCAACTATTTTCGAATAATTTACTTGAATAATTTCATGTTAAATTGCACAAAATCATCAAAAATTTACATAGTTTGAATTTTCAATTTTTTTATTTTAGGGATTCGAAAAATTCAGAGGATGATGTGTACTCATTCGGTTATATAATTCTTGAATCTTTAATGGGGCCTCAATTTAATAAAGGCGAATTTTCCAATATTGATCACTTGGTAATTATTTTTCTATTTTATTTTTTCTTTTAATTTTCATAAAATGATTTATCTCTATTGACATGCTAAATTACGAAGATAAAAATGATGGTAATACATCAAGTAAGATCCCCAAAATCCTAATTAAACATCAATTAACTGTAAATTTTCTAATTATACCTCAATTAATCACCCAATTATTATTTTTTAAAACAATTAGGTAATTAATTGAGGTATATTTAGAAAATTTACAGTTAATTGATAATATTCCCAAATAAAAACAGAAAATAAAACAAAAATGATTTTCCCCCTTTTTTGCAGATTAAATGTCTAAATGAAAATGAAGAGAGAGAACTTATACTCGACCCAATTGTAATCAGCACGAGCTCTCACGAATCTCTTTCAGTAGTTATTTCCATCGCATCGAAATGCGTGCTTCTAGAAGCTTCTAGAAGGCCTTCAATAGAAGAAGTGCTTTGGAATTTGCAATATGCATCTCAAGTGCAAGGCACTGCTGACGTGGATCAGAGGTCTGAAGTGAGCTCACATGCTTGATTGGTAATTTTCAATTAGGTCCTTCAAGTTCTAGAATATTACTATTTGGTCCTTGAAGTTTTAGCAAATTTTTTATTTGGTCGTTTTGAAATTTTAACAATTTTTTAATTTGTTATTGAAAAGTTTGAATTGATAGTTTTGCGCTCTATCCGTAGGTTCATTGTTTTAGTTGTAATATAAATGCATCTTAGTGAACAAACTTTTATTGTATTTTCTCTTTTGTGTTGTTTAATTTTGATTAGATAATATATATGCATTGATGTTTAACACCAATCTATAATTAACTATCAAATTAATCATCTTATAATCATAGTATGACTAATCTCCTCTCGTAATAAGGGATAAAATAAATCACTCTCTTAGTACACTCGTAGTATACCACGAGTTTTTTTAGCGAAACAGTAGAAAGGATAGAAAACAAGTATACAAAGCAAAAAAATAGTATATAATATATATATTTTGACAACAAAATAAAACAAAGTATATAAAAAAACATAAAACAATTTATATATAAAAATATTATAAAGAATAGAAAATACTATATAAAACCATAAATATAGTATATAAAACAGAAATATAGTATATAGAACAAAAATATAGTATATAGAAAAGAAATATATTATATGAAATATATATTTTGAGAACAATATATATAAATAAAAAGTATATAAAACACACAAAACAATATATATCATACCAATATATGTAATACAAACAATATATAAAATACAAAAAACAATATATATAACTCAACGAGCATTATTCAAAGACTGCGGTTGTTACTACACATTTCCATATAATAATATATTTGCATAAGACTAATCAATTTATAGTTCATAATTAATTGCACGCTAGTCACCACTCACAACATGACAAGTGTCACCATTAAATTGCCCCCAATTCTTCCTCCTTTCCATCATTCTTCTCCACAACAAGCTTTGGATTGTGTCTATACGCATATTTGCTCGCCCAAAACACATAATTCAAAAACGAAACCAACCCAATAATAGAAAGCAGCCAATAGAACCTATCAAGGTGACTTTTATTCAAATTAGTCCCTTCTAACCATCCATCTCCTCCATTTCCATTTCTTGTCACCTTATTCACCAATTGGATCAAGAAAGACCCCATCCATGCACTTAACCCTATTATGCAATAGAATATTGAAGTTCCAGTGGACTTCATTCCAATGGAAGCCTCGCTATAGAAGAACTCCAAAAGGCCAACGAAAGAAGTCACATCTATGACTCCAACTAGAAAGAATTGAATCACTAGCCAAAATACCGACATTGGCACCCCAGTACCAGCATCTATCAACCCATTTTCTTTCGCCACATTTTTTCGTTTTATTTCTACTAAAGCCGCCACACAAGTGGCTATTGCCGCGAATACAAAACCGATGCCAATACGTTGCAAATGAGTTATGCCCCCTTTGTAACCGGTTAATTTGCGTAGAAATGGAACAATGAACCGATCGTAGATCACAAGTATGGCCATTTGAAATATTACCTGCATATATGTACTTTCTTAGTAATGTTATTTGAATTGTATTGGAAAAGATAATTATATATATTCTGTAACAGTTCAAAAAAATGAGATCTATAAATCAAATTTTACCGGTATTATGTCAAGAGTTGCGGGAGAAATTTTTATTTTGCCGAGCCGGTTGTCCATGGTTGCGCCTTGTTGGACAGAAAACGTTAGGATGAGGGAGAAAGGGAGATATCCAAAAATCGAGCTTATAAAAATAGGAAGCATTCGAAGAATGATTTTGGTTTCTTCGACTTGGCTCGTACTACACAAAGACCAGGCCCCTTTGTCTCCATTTTCGATCAAGGCTTTGTCCAGAAATCTATATATTAAGAATAACTTCGCATTGAGAAAATTATTATTTTAATTAGGCAAGGCAAATATTAGATTAACCTTTTTGATCACTTATACATGCAAATAAAACAAATTGATTGATAAGAAACTAAGAATTTAATTATTCAATAAAAATATGATCATCATATTAACCATCAACATCGTTTAATTTGAGTAATTATATATTTTTTCTTGTTAATTTTATTTTCGATAAAATGAGATTTTTTTAATAATTTGATAATTTTGAAGCTTTCTTTTATCAAATTGATAATTTTGAAGCTTACTTGAGCCCCTTAGTTTTTGAGAGAACTTCAAGGCCATTAGAACCACCATTTGAAAATTCATCTTCCTTCAAACACTCCGGAAAAAGAAGTTTTCTCTTTCTATATGAAGCTACAAAGACCTGATAAAAAAAATAAAAACATGCAATCATTAGTTGTTTATCGGTTTTAGTTTAACTAATTAATCTACTATTGGAACTCTTGAAAAAAAATCTAACAATGAATTAAATACCTGTAAAATTCGAGTAACTGGACTTCCAGTAGGAATTCGATTCCGGTAAAACGGCAAACCACAAACTGACACAACCAATCCAACCAAAACAAGAAGAGCGCACACTGCAAAACCAACATCCCACCCCCGATTGTTCTCGACCCAAACTACGACACTTAACCCCATGAGAGCTCCAAACGATATTGAGAAAGTGTACCTAATAATAGAAGAAAGAAAATATATTTCAAATAATTGCCTTAAATAAAATACAATATCAGTTAAAGGCATCAATTAACTTAAGGGGTCAAAGTCAATTAACTACTAAAGTTTATTTGTTTCCTACAATACCAATTAAAGAAGCTGATCTTTGAACGTGACTCGATCAGGTCATCACTGTCGAACTGGTCACCTCCTAAGGAAGCAACAGAACCGCGGAGACAGCCGTCAGCGAAAGTGACCAAGTAGAGACTTGTAAAGAATAGAGCCGAGTTGAAGCCCTGGACTTCTGTGCAATCATTTGGTGAGTGATTGATGTCGCACGGAGGCGGACGTAATGACTTGATGTGTGCTTGCAGAGCCAGTAATCCATATGCCTATAAGAATATACATAAATGAATTAAGTTTAATTTTTACTGTAAGATCTACATCAAGTTTGTGCAAAAGATAAAATGGATAAAAACACTTAAAAAAAGGCCTTGTACTGGCAGAAAATTTGAGGCAGCATGGTCAGTATACAGTAATACAGGCGATGGACCATGCTGCCTCAACTTTTTTTTTTTGCCTCTACAAGGCCTTTTTTAGTAGTGAATGAAAATTAAAAAGACGTCTCCACCGTAATTTATTTTGTGCTCTCAGTTGAAAGAAAGAAGGATAAGTGATAGAATTGAATTAAGAAAAAAATGATGAAAACAACTTTGTAATATTGTTATATTTTATTATTTTCAACTTAAAGTTTTTTTAAGATTATCTTTTGTTAGTGGCCATAATACATAGCACTTTATACGTCTTTTTTTTTCTTTTGACTAAATTTTAAACATTATACTTCTGACTAAATATTGAAGTAGCTAGTTTGAGTGTGACTTCAAATCTAGAATGCATATCCAAAGTTGGATGTTTGTAAACATTATACATAACATTTTTCTGGAATTAAAACTTTATATCACCAGGATCTCAAGGGGACCAAAAATGAGAATGGTGGAAACACGTTTGATGTAGGAATCAGAAATAAATGCCCCTAACAAAGAGAACATGGATATAGCCCCTATGAAATTGGTGGCTGTTGTCGACGAACTCGCGACTCCCATATGCATGGTTCCATGTAAATATCCGACTATGTTTAGCATGTTTGCTATATTCGCCATGTTTGTAAGCCATACTAAATCTGCACATCAAATTGAGTTTATCTATAACAAATTCAAATATATTTATATTTATTTGAAAGAAATTATTTGAAATGGAAAATTATATGCTACCCGGACTATTAATTGGACGGTTGTGGTTAAAGATAATTCTTAATCCAATGACTGTGATTAAAGGAAATAATTGTTCACATGTGATGGCGTTTGTCCCTCTGTTAAGGCTTTTTCCACTTATTTCCAAATTTAGCGGGGCCCAAGCATGAACGGTTTAGATTGTTGGCAGCACAGATGGCAGCCAATATTTCGCAGCAGAAGATTCGGACTCGAATATAAATGAAATCAATGACCAAATTACCTCTACTATTTGAACGGCTGAGATTAAATTTTGTTTAAAACTTGAATTTTGCTTTGGGTATGAGATAAGAGCTCATTTGAAATATACAGGTGATTATGAGCTTGGGAACAGGATAAGTGTTTAGTTCAAAACAATTTTCTCTATATCACGCATAAAAAATGAATAAAAAATGACGGATCTTGTGTCCGCATATTCTGCGGTGGCCAAATTTTTTTCTTACTAATTACTTTTATACAAAAAATTTGAGGAGATGTTTTTTTGAACACAAAAACTTCTTCCTATTTTGATGCAAAAAGCGACGACAGGTTTTTTTAGCTAAATTGCAATCGTTCTTTTATATGATCCTTTGAAAAGAGAGAGAGAGAGAGAGAGAGAGAGGTTTCCATACTGTGAAGGAAGAGAGTAGCTCTTACTCCTCCATGTTTGGCCTTGTCAACTGGATTTCTTCTCCAGTCAACTAGCTCTTGGACTGTCATCTCCTCTGTTCTAACTGTGGAAGATGTTATCTTCTTCTTTTTTAATGGTTTGAGACAGCAAGATAACAAGTTCTACTATTGCATCTTTCAGTGATCTATACACCAACAGAGGCAACATTGTGGACTCCCAATCCTTTATTGCTCAGTGGACTGATGTGATCTGTACAATCAAGTCTTATTCTAAGCAATCATTGTTGTATATTTAATTAAAGGATAAATTTCATTCTAAGTCACTCAACTTTAGAAAATGACCAAATAAGTCATTCAACTTTCAATTGTTCCGTATAGATTACTGAACTTTGAAAAATTATCAAATAAATCATTCAACTTTTATTTGTCCCCTAGAAGTCACTTAACTTTCAAAAATAACTAAATAGGTCATCCAATTAATTGAACGGTAAATGATTTATTTGGTCATTTTTTATAAGTTTAATGACCTCAAGGAGACAATTGAAAGTTAAGTGACATATTTGATAATTTTTTAAAGTTAAGTGAACTCTAAGGGATAATTGAAAGTTGAGTAACTTATTTGGTCATTTTTTAAATGAAGAAAAACCAAAACTCGCTAGCTTAAGCAGTAAGTAATCTTAGAACTTTGTAGAGATTTTAAGTTTGAATCATGGCAAACACAATCTTGTGTAGCACATATACATATTTAGCAAAGTCTATCAACTTATAAATTATGGGTTTGATAAAAAAAAATTAAATGAAGAAAAATATCAATAGAAACAAGAATTCGCAATTTTTCAAAAAATGCATTCCTGCATTTGTTGAAAAACTGATTAATCGAACGAATTTTATTCAAATGCAATGAACTCTATCAACTAGATAGTGTCATTAAAAGCATGTAGTCTATACAGAGGAATTATATTTTATTCTTTTAGAGCATGCGGTACATAGTATGCGCTGACATGTTGCATAAGTCCTTATATATGTCAAAAATGATATCTCAATCTTTAATGATATAAAAAAATTAGTGTGATAAGTATGATATATAGCTAGTAATATAATATAAATTTCCACAACATTTAAATTGAGGGAATATATCACCACTAGGGAAGTCTAATGGAATGATACTAGCTTCATATTTCCGTAGGTGGGAGATTTGAATCTTGTCTAACAAAAATTAAAAAAATATAAATAAGAGTATATATGAGTTCACCTTACTAAGAGAATAAAGCACCGTTCATAGTTCTTCCTCATTTTTTTTAAATTGAGGGAAAATATTTGTGTAATGTTATTCTTAGGTAAAAAAAAACGTGATTCTTTCACCTAAGTACATAACTATGTCACCTAGTTTCGGCTGATTCCACGAGGAAAAGGGAAAAAGGGAAATTTTATTGTTAATTATTATATTTTATATGTAAAAACATAGTATAAATTTATAATCAGCTAAAACAAATACTAAGTAGGGGACGGTTTAATCTAAAAAAAAATGAAGGATGGTTTTGTTGTTCTTGGTTTGATGATGTTTAAAACTATTCCGTAATTACTAATTTTGTTTGAGTTTATTGTAGGTTTTTTCGTCTACATTTAAAAAAAATTATTAGGAAATTTTAGTAATATAATTAACTCCACTCCTTTATTTTGTAAGTTTTTTTAGCATTCTCAATAGCTCACATCATCTCAATCATTTTTTCTGTTGGATTAAATAATATAGTTACATCTAAGCCATTAGATTTTTTTTTCTTACTGAAATATCTCAAACTAACATGTATAATAATGATTAGTGGTTTAGGTGTTTGCTACTCTATGTTCGATTGCGTGAGAATCGTTGAAGTTATATATTTCTGGAACATCAGAGCTTAGTCATATGTTTCTAATGAATCAGAATCCATAGTTATGTTCATATATTAATACAAATAGATATGAAGAGTTGACTCATTAAAACATAAATTTTTTTTTTTTAAAAAGAAATTAATAATTCTTAATGAAATATTTTACTTCTTCTGTTAAATCTTCAAATATAAATTTGTTAAAAATTTATCTTTACTTTGAATTTCATATTGTTATAGTTCTAATTTTATTTCTTTACAAAATTACGTGAAAATTGACTACATAAGAAAACATGTGAAAAACTGATACGCTGATTAGCCCTTACCTTGTTTTTCACCTTTCTTTGAGCATTCTTAAGAACCCAATCATCAATTTCCCTTCGACCATCCGATCAATTCTTTTTCTCAAATCTTAGCCTTATATTTAAATTATTAGCACGATATCACATGATTTGTTAGATTAATATTTCGTGCTATATTATCTCTAATTACGTGAGAACTGTCACATCAAAAATATTTATCACAGTATTGAGAACTATACTATATTATTTAATGTATTACAAGTTTCAAAATAATATATGTGATCGATTTATTCATACCGTATGTATATAACCCATATCATTTTAACAAATAGAAAAAAAAAATAAAAACAAAATTAGTGGTGACAATATTTTTAAGAAAATGAGTTAGGCTACATTTTTCGATGTATGAGTACATTATTTTTCACCTATATATATAATACATATCATACTTTTCTTTTAAACATCATGTTAAATATAATTGTTATTTTTTTTTCTATATTTAAAATTAATTATCTGTGATTAAATCTTATGTAATTTCTATAAAATCAATGAAATATATGTCTTGTATTTTCATTTTCTGTTTTTCTTCACCTAAACATGACTTGAAATTTTTCTAAATATAATATGTCAAGAAATAACAACATTAGAAAAACAAAGAGAATATGAAAAGTGACATTTTTTTCACTCTTAGAAATCATAATGCAAAATTAAATTGAAATCATAAATTAATTATCAAAATTATTTACGGGCTATTACTTTTTTGTTTTTCTATGAATTTTTAATTTATGAGTTTATTTCTCATAGATAAATTTATTAACATAGAGCTATTCGTGCTTATGAAACTAGATGTGATATATTAAATATTTTTGAATGAGTAATAAATGGATAAAAATATATTATGATGTAATTCAATATAATTTTTAAAAATAGCCAATTTACTCCACATAATGATTAATATTATTCACATACTATGAATTAATTTCAAATTTTATTTTGACTTTTTATAGTTATTATTTTATATCAAAATAAACATAAAATGTAAATATTCATAGCCTAGGTAACGATAAACTTTCAAACATACAAGACAAAACTTGTGTAAGAAAGTCAACCATTATAATACTCAAGGAGGCAGCGACTCAAGACTCAAACACAAGCGGATCTGACCGAGGAAACTATCCAAACCAGCCCTCAATATATTTATATTTATATTTATATTCCTTTTTAAAAAACCCGATAAAGAGAAAAAAAGAAAACTAAGAAGGGGAGAAAAGAGATCCATCTCCCATAATGATCCATAATTCGGAAAAATCCACAAAAGCCCAAAAATTTCATATTGATCGCTAGAAGGAATGGACCAAAGTCGGCATGAGGGTATCATTGTAATTACCTCCTAAGATCCTTGCCAAATTCGCCAAATAATTCGCCTCCTAGTTCCAAAACCTAGAAATATGAACAAAAGTCAGGTCCTTCACCCGCCTCTGATGGCAAACAGAAACGAATAATTAAAAGAGAAATAAAAACTAAAAACGATATAAGAGGAGTATTATTCAACTCAAAAAATAAATTTATTAGTAGTTGATTGATTTTTTCTTACTATAGACAATAGACCCTTTATAAACGCGAGACCTGAGAGATTGCCTAAAAAAATATTTTCCTTATTTCTAAACTTACCATAAAATACTACTTAATACAAGATATAAAATAGGAAATACATAGTAATAAATAAATCTCAAGAAACCTCCTTCCTTTTTTTAATCTTTCATAATTTGCAATTAAGGAAGGTTGAGTGGGACCACCCTCTTCCACATCACAAAGTGTGTACAAATGTTGTAGAAGTCGTGAATCACTGCTCAGTCGGTGAGATAATAAGAATCTGGGATTAATCGAATTAATCAGGATTAGTCGATAATTAGTCAAACGATTATTTTAATATAAAATTATTATCTATAATTATAAATTCTAAAATAACACTACAATTTATCAATATATAATAATACATATTCATCCACTAAATAACACGTAAAATAACACTATCAATTTCTAAAAATTCATCGCTCGTCGTTCGAATCGTGAGTCATATGAGAACTGAACCCCAGTCATAAAATGGAGTCTCTATCTCTTTGGAAAGAAGCATAAAATATATTGTGTTTTGGGTTGTTTTGGAAAAAAAATTGGTCCAAATAAAAAAATCGCCAAAAATCGGTTCAAGTGATCGGGTCCAAGTCGGACAAAAAAAATTCAAAAATATTCAGCCAAATCTAATCGTTTCTCTAGAAATTTGATATTAATTAGAAATTAATCGGTTCAAATCGTAGATTTTTACAATACTGTTCTGTACAGAGATTAGAGATTCATTGTGTAGTCAGAATGTGTGTTGAGGAGCTCCATTTGCTGATAAGATAAATGAGAACTGGTATGCCAGTTGCTTTGCCAGTTGTTATTAGATATCTTGTAGATTCTTGACTAGTAAGACAATTTTGAAAGCCTTTTTTGAAACGAGCTGACATAATAATTATGGAAAGCGAGTATTTTCTAACTATATTTTAATGACTAATAAGTTAGTTTGAGAATCAAATAAGAGAATTTTTGAAGTTATAAATATAGAATAATATATTAAAGGGTTCAGATATGTAATGCCAGCATTTTGGAATGTCCAACAACGTCTATTACAAAAGATATAATGAAATTACAAAAATATATTTGGGTGGTGCTATTTCTAGAGCAGACTTTTCTTCGTCTAGAGCGACTTTCAATTTTTTTATCAAAATTCCAAAAATGCCCTTGCATCTATTATGCACTGTATTGATTACACAAATCAGCATTTATTTATGTCTCATCTATTTCTTAATTAATTACACAAATCTTCCATGTGCACATAAAATGACACATTGGAAAACCATAATCCTTTCTCCAGATTTTGTTCATCCACAATGGTGGATTAGTGGAAGAACACTTGATGCCTCAACCAACAATAAAGATAATAGAATGGAAGATTTAATAACCGAGGTTGAAGAGAATTATCGAAATTAGCCTCTTAATCAAATAGAAATTGCCAAAGAAAAAATTTCTGAAATACTCGGTCATTCACCTATTATTTTCGAGCCAAATATTCAATCTCATAGAGGCCGTAAACCAAGGGCAAAGAAAAGGATAGCAGAAAATTCTACTACACGTGATCCTTCGTTATTTGAACTTGTTGAAGCATCAAGAAGAAAAACATCTAACAGTCCTCGACGCAATACCATTTCAGATCAAAACAACCCTGCTAATTTGCCTGAGGTTTTGGAAGTAGAAGCCGCAATAGAAGATAGAAGCATGAATTTTATAATTGATCTGAACATACCTTACACTTCATCATAAGGTCATCTTTTATATAAATTACTCAAATAAATACAATATATTATTTTTAATTATTTTATTCTAACAAATATATGACACAAATTTATGTTATGCAGGAGATTCAAGTAGACCCACTATAAGAAATCAAGGTGTAACAACAAAGAAAAGAGAAGCTTGTTTATCTTTGTTTTTCATTCCAAAATAATTTTGATATTTTAAGTAGATTACTAAAGTTATTTGTTGATGTATGAATGATGTGAGTTGATCTAATTAATTGTTTGTTTGGATGCAGTATTATTATAATAAGCTTTTTTTGTAGTAAACTAAGTACTCTGCTACAAAACATAGGCAATTTATAATTACTTTATTTTTTATCAGTGAAAAATTATTTAATTGCTATGAAATTTAATTATAAATTAAATTTTCAGCTAACACATATATGTGTTTACATAACATCAGAAAAAATATTATATTTGAAGTGACTGAAATATATGTTTAATTTTTATTACCATATTTGCTGTAATTAATTAAGAAAGACATGATACACAAATCAACATTTATTTGTGTAATTAATAGTGTGCATAATTGATGTAAGGGCATTTTCGGGATTTTGGTAAAAAATTTGAAAGTTGTTCTAGACGAAGAAAAGTTTGTTCTAGAAATAGCGCCACCCAATATATTTTTGTAAACACAAAAGGTATAGTGAAATTACAAAAAGGTATATTTTCAAAAAAAATATATTTGTAAACACAAAAAGTATATCCAAGTGCAAATATATATGTGTACAAGTAAAACTGTATGGTAGACGCTTCTGGGCACTCCAAAAACTAAGCACTCCGAATAATTTTTTTATATTTAAAATCTATTATGAGCTCGTCTACAGTGGTCCACTATTTTGTAAACGGTTTTTAAGATTTCACAACAGATTAAATCTACGCCATTAAATTGAAAGGGCATTTTGGTTATATACAAATTGATTCCTAATTAATTAAGCAATAATTCGTTTCCATATTTTTTTTTCTTGCTAAAATATGTGAATATAGACTACATAAAAGAAGATGCACAAAAATGATGTAATCATTAACTTATACCTTATACCTTATTCCTTATTTTTCATTTCTCTTTGACTATTCTCAAAAGACCTATTGTCAATTCTATCTCGGCGGTTGGATCAATTTTTTTTGAAATCGTAGATTTTCATTTGAATTATTACCACAATATCACATGTACCAATAGTTAATGAAAAGTTTACTCATTAAAATATAAATAATTTTTCTTTTCTTCTTTAAAAAATTATAATTCTTAATGAATTTTTTTTTTCTCATGTTAAAATCATCAAATATAAATTTGTTGGAATTTTCTCTTTATTTTGAGTTTCATATTGTCCTCCTTATGTACAAAAGAGACGTATTCACTAAATGATACATTAGTATGGAAGATGGTATATCAATGGTGAAAATGATATAGCCAAATAGTATATCAATAATAGTATGTTAATATCCAAATCAATTAAAAAAAGTATATTCAGAATTAAGAAAACACCAAATTTTATACAAATATTAAGTAATGGAACTAAATCCATCCATCTACCGAATGATATACATATCAAACCAAGGTCAAAACGCAAAAAAATGAGAAGCAAAATAAAATAAATCATACAACCAAATCCTATCAAATTTAGTTTCTCAATTAATTCCCCCTCCTGCCAAGTCATTGTACATTTTCCTTATGCTCCAAAGAACTCGTCTTTTTTTAAATTCAAGTTCATTTACTTCTTCAAATGACATTCGCATCTGTCTCCGGCCAAATTGACCTGTAAATCCAACAAAATAATACCATGTTATTTGATATAAATCAACGAAATTTAATTGTATCCAAAACCCTCTATTTGGATGAAAACTAAGAACTAGCTGGTATAAATAGTTTCGGATTTGAAAATTATGATTTATGACCTCGGTACAGAAAGGAAGCTAATTAGATATTGGTACTGATACCTACTTTTATTCAATTGCCGATCTCTCCCTAACCCTAATCTGAAACAATTTAGAGATGAGGAGAGTAGCGATTTACATATTTACCTCCTAGGGAGACAACAGAGGAGAGGTACTATGAGTACAGGAGCGATTTAGGGTTTCATGGACGCTGCCTCCTCTCGTTTCCGTCGAATCTCATCTCCTTTTATCTCGTTGCCAGTTCATCATGTTCATCGAAGGGAGAAATCTGGTCGGGGCAGTAGCGGGTATCCAAGCGGGAGGCCTTCTCCGTCTCTCATTCTCTCTCTTTGCATTGATCCCCTCTTTCTTTCTTTCTCCGCTTCTCTTTTACGAATGCTGTAGCGGCGCTATAGCGGTTTCGGGAAGTTAAACGCTGCGCGCAGCGATTTTGTTGCTGTGTAGCATTTTTTGACGATTCAGCGGTGAAGCGGTCCGCAATAGCGGTGTTGTGTGTGTGTATTGCGGTGTAGCGGTCTGAATAACATTTTTGATGGATTTTTTTAATAGATAAATATATTGTATTTTAATATTTTAATATTAATCATATTTTGATTTTGGACATGTAACTTTTTGCAAGAATATTTCAAACTTTTATTGTTAATATTTTAATATTAATCATATTTTAGTGTTGCATATTTCTTCTTTTAGATTTTGTAGTGCATATATTACGTAATGGCATATAGGGAAAAAAATATTTACACATATTATTCACTACAAAAATATATCTCTACTAAATATGGGCTATACGCAATTCGCTACATGAAAATCTTAAACGCAACACACTGCAAAACGTAATTTGCAACATTGGAAAAAAGTGAAGGAAAAATAATTAGACACGGAATTACAATTTTATTCTTTTATCATTTATTTGATATAGAAAAAAAGTTTACAGTACTTCTCATTTAGGCTCATCGGCACCGTTCATCAAAACTAATATTTTCAATGTAAAGTACTGTAAACAAGCTCGTCTATTATACATCGTCCAAAACTTGTGGACCTTTTCAGTTTTAATCAAAACCTACCCTTGATATTTATATATTAACTTTAGACTTAATGGATGAGACAGATTATTTCAACATCTAGGATGCATCAAATTAAATCAAGATCCTTGAGGAGAACGGTATTCGGTATTTGTTGTTTGTCTCCTCACATTATTTTTGAACTTAGCTTGAGAGTTATGAGGTGATGTCATGTCAATTATTCACTAAAAACATTGACATGACATACTTGCAAAAATAGAGTTAAAACACCAAAGCAACATTGGAAAAAAGTGAAGAAAAAATAATTAGATACGGAATTACAATTTTATTCTTTTATCATTTATTTGATTTAGAAAAAGAGTTTACAGTACTTCTTATTTAGGCTTATCGGTACCGTTCATCAAAATTAATATTTTCAATATAAAGTACTGTAGACAAGCTCGTCTATTATATATCGTCCAAAATTTGTGGACCTTTTCAGTTTTAATCAAAACCTATCCTTGATGTTTATATATTAACTTTAGACCTAGTGGATGTGACAGATTATTTCAACATCTAAGATGCATCAAATTAAATCAAGATCCTTGAGGAGAACGGTATTCGGTGTTTGTCTCCTCACATTATTTTTGAAAATGAGGTGATGTCAGGTCAATTATTCACTAAAAACATTGACATGACATACTTGCAAACCAACCCCCCACCCCCCAATTCTAGCATCCAAATAAACTCTTTAAAGAGGCCACATCACCTCCTTTTCATGACCGTAGATGGGGTGACTTGGTTCGATATGGACCGTTCGATCGTTTAGAACTTCTGATATTTTATGGCGATTTCTGTATAGTTTTTGTGTAGTTAGATAGTGTAAGAATATGATTGGTTGAATTTGGTGTTCTGTGTTCTATCCTGATTTAGTGTGAAATGTCAAATCAAATATAATTAATTATTTTGAAAACTAAACTGTTTAACTTATGTGTTGTGAGTTACAATATCAATAACCACTGAATACTCGTTACACATAATTCATTCCTAAATAAAAATAAAAAAAATAATGATTTATCAAAACAAAAAAAAAATTGGGTCCCACGTGTCTTTCTCTCTCTCTCAAATAAATAAAAAAAATAGATTAATGATTTTCAAAAAAAAAAATGGGCCCTCTCTTTCTCTCTCCCTCAAATAATTTAAAAAAAGAGAATACATAAATCATTTTCCAAAAAAAAAAAGAATGTGGGCTCCATGTGTCTCTATCTCTGAGGTAATATTTTCCCAACGTTTTCTTTCAAAATATGATTTTTCAGTAGCTCAATTTTTTGTGAAAAAAATGAAAAATAGAACAAGGATGATGAAATCTTTCATTCAAAATCTCAATTGTTATACTTTCGAACGCACCATTATATTTTTTCTCATAATGACTTTTAATATTTCGTGTTTTCAATCGACTGGATTGAATATCACCATGTCATATGACATTATGACTTATTTCTAAATATAAATAAAAATAAAATGATTTATCAAAAAAAAATGTAGGTCACATGTGTCACTCTCTTTCTCTCTCCTTCAAGTAAATAAAAAAAAAATAGATTAATAATTTTCACAAAAAAAATGTGGGCCCTCTCTTTCTCTCTCCCTCAAATAATTAAAAAAAAAGAAAATAAATAAATCATTTTCCAAAAAAAAAGAATGTGGGCTCCATGTGTCTCTCTCTCTCGGGTAATTTTTTCCCAATGTTTTCTTTCAAAATATGGTTTTTCAGTAGCTCATTTTTTTGTGAAAAAATGAAAAATAGAACAATGATGATGAGATCTTTCATTCAAGATCTCAATTGTTATACTTTCGAACACACCGTTATGTTTTCTCATAATGACTTTTAATATCTCGTGTCTTCAATCGACTTGATTGAATATCACCATGTCAGATAGCATTACTACTCATTATACTATATATATTAAAGTTGGATGTGTTTTTAGATTTAGGAGAACCAACACGTGTCACGCCCTAGATTTTCTGCAACCGATTTGATATGTAACTTTTGAGGCGGGTCGCTTCTAATACAAATTATGATTCATTACAAAATACACATTCATACTTCATATAATATCTCCAGAATTGATAACGCCACCCATTTTGCACCCAAATAATTCTCCATATGTATTTCTTATTCGATATGCATCCCCATTTTGTACCCAATCCAGTGCTGACACGTGTCACGCCCTGGATTTTCTGCAACCGATTTGATATGCAACTTTTGAGGTGGGTCGCTTCTAATGCAAATTATAATTCATTACAAAATACACATTCATACTTCGTATAATATCTCCAGAATTGATAACGCTACCCATTTTGCACCCAAATAATTCTCCATATGTATTTCTTATTCGATATGCATTCCCATTTTGTACCCAATAAATAATATTATTTTTATAGAATTTATTAAGGATCCCCAATTTGAATAGGAGAACCAGGTGCTGACAAGTGTCACACCCTGGATTTTCTGTAACCGATTTGATATGCAACTTTTGAGGCGGGTCGCTTCTAATACAAATTATGATTCATTACAAAATACACATTCATACTTCGTATAATATCTCCAGAATTGATAACGCCACCCATTTTGCACCCAAATAATTCTCCATATGTATTTCTTATTCGATATGCATCCCCATTTTGTACCCAATAAATAATATTATTTTTTATAGAATTTATTAAGGATCCCCAATTTGAACACAATATCAAGTTTCTTTATGCATTAACATTTAATAAGGATCTTCAGTTTGAACCCAATAATTATTTTCATTTGTATTAAATTTGTATAATTTTTTATTTATTTATACATGTTATTAGAAGTAAAAAAGTCACATATATGTATGTATATATGTTTAAATATGATTCTACTTACAACCAAAAAATATCTTATTTTTAATCATATAATTTAAATTTATACTATTATACTATAATACATAAAACTGGACGAGTTTTTATGAGGAGCAATATGAGGAACTGACACTTGTCTTTCTTGAGTTCTTCTGTGAAGAGTCTTTTACTTAATCACACGAAGCGGGTCACTATTAAGTTCAAATAATATCCAACACATGGATTACAACATCATAGAATTTTCTCATGATTAATTGTGGCCGCAGCCCACTCCTAACACATGGCAGGAGAGCTCACACACGGTCAACACCACAGTCCTTGAAATAATACACACAACAAGTACCATATAGGTTTATATATAGCATAAAATAAGGTAATAGTCATGCTGTGGGACTAAAAATTGGGAGAACTAAGAACCGGAAAGTAATTGGAACGTAATGTACTCGGTTGGTTGATGGACGAAAATAACATATGCATATATACCCCTACAACCTCCATATAATATATTTATATATACCCCTCCAACTCCAAAATATTAAAATACCATTTTGATCCTTATACCTTCCAAAATAACAATATTATGTATCTCTCATATTAGTATAATTTCATATGTACCCCTCAAAAATATTAAAATATCATTTAAGCCCATATATATTTGAATAATAAGTTGAACATGTTAATACATATTCCTCCAAATTATAATAATATGTTTCATGCGTATTCCTCCAGAATATTAAATTGTTACTTGCTTTATCACATTAAGAATTTTTGGCACTTTGTCTCGAAATTTTCATTCCAATTTTAAGATGATATTTTTTTAGTATGTATTATAGTATAATTTAAAGTGTCATGTATTTGACCGACATATATCCATGAATACAAATATGATATCTATTTGAATCATAAATATTGCACTAACAATTCTAATCTCGACCTGTATCACATTAAGAATTTTTGGCACTTGGTGTCGAAATTTTAGTTTCAATTTTTAAGATGGTATTTTCTGTATAGTATGTATTATAGTATAATTTCAACATATAATGTATATGTTGCAAAACAGAAACCACCTGATTCTTTACTACAAAAGAATTCTGGAATGAGGGGCACATGGGAATATATGTGAGAGCTTAGGTTTATTTCATATACAAGATGAAAAATATCCTTCTAAAGAAAACATAACGTACACTCCTAGTCGAAGCGGAGCGAGGGTCCCATCTATTTCCTAAATAAAAATAAAAAAATTAAATTAATAAAGTAATGATTTATCACAAAATGTGGATCCTATGTGTCACTCTCTTCCTCTCTCGCTCAAGTAAATAATTAAAATAGATTAATAATTTTCACAAAAAAAAGTGGGCCCTCTCTATCTCTCTCTCTCAAATAATTAAAAATAAATATATAAATAAATCATTTTTCAAAAAAAAGAATGTGGGCTCCATGTGTGTGTGTCTCTCTCTCTCTCAGGTAATTTTTTCCCAATATTTTCTTTCAAAATATGGTTTTTCAATAGCTTAATTTTTTGTGAAAAAAATGAAAAATGTAACAAGGATGATGAGATCTTTCATTCAAGACCTCAATTGTTATACTTTCGAACGCACCATTATGTTTTCTCATAATGACTTTCAATATCTCGTGTCTTCAATCGACTAAATTGAATATCACCATGTCAGATTGAGATGGCATTATGACTCAAGACTGTAATAAAAACATGATTTATCTATTTTTTATCTTATAGGTGCTTACAGTTACGATACACCAAGATACAAATAATGTTTGTATAAAAAGTACATAATTAAATTTTCAGCTGATAGATTAACATCTAAGTGTAAAATCAACAACCAAATTTTTTTATTTCAGCTGATAGATTAACATCTAAGTGTAAAATCAACAACCAAATTTTTTTATATGATATAAATTGTGAGAAATATACGAATTAATTGCTATGAAAATAATGATGGAATTTTAATCAATTTATAAAAATATTTTTTTGTACTTTATTTTTTTTAAATATCGCATCGATGAAAAAACAAAGTTTAAATTTGTTGAATTATAATTTTATGTTAGTATTACATATTTTTTATTATGGCTTGTATAAATCTTATTTGATTCAGAGATAATTTCTAACAAAAATATGAATTATTCATTGTATATTCTGTTATAAATTATTTCTTGAGATAATTTATATAGACTTTTTATGATTATTAATTTATAAGATAAATTTAATGTGTTAATTATTAAATAATAAAAATGATAAAAACCGTTGCGGAGGTGAAAATTTTTCTAGTAGAGTTAAAACGTGGGTTCGTAACCAAATCTTTTCTTTAGTTTCGAACATTGGACGTCCAAAACAAAGTTAGAGCCGAGTTTAAGTTAGAATATTAATTGGGCTGGACTTTTCTGAAGAAGAATTCCAATGCATGGGACGTTTAAAACAAAGTTAAAATTGGGCTCTAACTTAAAGTTAAATTATTCAAACATAAACTCGCTATAAGTTAGAAAGTCAGCCCAATGAATAGAAGATTTCTGCCCAGTGAATGGGAATTTTAACTTTTAATTAAGAGTTAATTTTAAACTTTAGTTGGTCCAAAACTAACTTAGAGCCGAGTTTAGAATTCCCATTCAGTCACAAAAGTCAGGTCAATCATTTCGAACAAAACAAAGTTAAGATTCTTCGTAATACCTTGAACTAGAATAGAAGAATTCCCATTCATTGGGCTCTTTTGTGACTGATTTTAGAGCGAGTTTAAGTTAGTGAGAACAAACTATCTTAATTTTGAGCTCAATTGAGGCCATTTCTGGACCAAGAATGCAGTTATGAGGGTTTTTCTTTTTGTTCTTTTAATTTTTTTTTTTCAGACAGTACTCATTCATTTTTCTTTCTTTTTGGCTTTTTGCAAAAAAGGAATGTTTTAACACCATTTATTTAAGCTTATAAACATCAATTTGTATTCTTTTATCTGCAATTATAATATATAGATTTATAGTGTAAGATACCACACATGTTATTATAATAGATATTTGTTCATTAATAGTGTAAGATATAGATTTATATGCAATTCTAATATATAGATTTATATGCAAGATACCACACACGTTATTACAATAGATATTTGTTCATTAATGTTAACACAAAACAAAATAGAAGTACAACTCGTGTTCTTTTTTTTGCTTCGAAGCCCGTAGGCGAAGTACAACTCATGTAATGCTGTGGTTTTTTAAATTAAATGTATTGTTAAGCAAAGATAAAATCATTCACTACAAAATGCAATTCGATCAATCAAATTCGGATCAGTTCAATCAGTACTAGGTTCACAAACCATGAAGCAAAGACATAAAAAATTGATTTTATTCTAGACAATAATTCACATTTAAATAAGAAAGAAATTCAATTACACATTCATTCTCATACCAAATATTAATTAGACCAACCTACCCTAGCTAAATCCTACATCCATCCTCCTCTCTTTTGCAAAATCGTCCCTCTTCTTTCACGATATTACCAAACATCTCTTGCTCAGACAATATTGAATGTTTTTAAATAATTACTGGGGTAAAATTGTAATTAATTTTTAATCAATTGCACAGTTTGACAGTGCATGCAACTGCCTGGGCCCAATATTTCAGCCTTGCTTTTACCTCATCTGGATCATCTCCTGTAAATAAAAAAAGTGAAACTATTAAATACATACATTTTTTTAATATAGAAATATAAAATTTAAACAACAGAGTTTGAATCCATTTTTGCAACGAGTTGAAATTCTTGAATATGAAGCAACGAAAATCCACCAAAAAATATCACCAAAATTAAATTAATATTAAACCAACATTTCGCAACAATAATGCTTATTTGACTCATGTATCTCTCTGTATCTCTTTCTGTTCTGTCACTTGACAAACTTTTGTAATTTGTAATTTATAATTTTAATGAAAATCACTTGAGTGTAGAATCACCTGCCTCAAGCTTTGCCTAAAAAAATACTGCTTATTTGACTATCAAAATATATTATATACCGGCCGAGTATAACCATGTGAGATCTACTTACAACTAATCTACATAAGATCACTTTTTAATTAAAGCACATATGGTCACTAGTTAAAGCAACAACAATAAAGAAAAAAAACTCTTTTTTTACAAGATGTACAAGAAATATTACCAGGGCTAGAGATCTTCCAATTCGCAACCGGTACAGGCGAAGAAGAAAGTGAAGATTCAGAAGAAGAAGATCCAGAAGAAGAAGAAGATGATGATGAAGAAACCCTAACCCTAACTTCATTATTCTCTTCCAAAAACTTCTGACTCATTGAATAACACAACTCAAGAGCTGGCAAAGTATTGCAAAGCTCAGGAATCTCTTCGTAACTAAACCCAAACCCTAAATCCAAACACCCTTTTAACTCGTCCAAATCATCATCTGTTAAACTCTTAGTTCGATTCATCGCTTGATCGTCACCGTTGGATTTTGAATCGATGGTGTCTGGTGAGTCCATGTAGCCCTCTAGCATGACTATGCCAGATCTTTGTCTTGATAGCCTTTTCAAGGTTTTTGATTTGGGGGAGGAGACTGGAGAGTCAAGTTCATATGAAGAGCTCGCCATTGTTTTGGTTTTGGTTTTGGTTTTGAGTAGTACTTTTGTTGAGACTTGGTGGCCTTTTAAATGAGAGAGGAAATGTTGTTAATTATTTTGAATTAATGAATAAATATTGCGTAGCTAAACCTCTCAAACTTGTGCACCACTAGTATCACTACAGCTAAGTCATGATAATTAATAATTAATCAGAACATTTTTATAGAAAAATCAACATACAACATCTTGTAAATTATCCTTAATTATATTTTATTTTTTACCAAGATAAGTGATCTTTTTTGCGGCAATTTTCTTATAGAAAAAATATATACATATCTCTTTCAATTGTAAATTATTATGTGAATTTTTTTTTCCGAAATAAAAGTTTTCCTAAAATATCAGACATGAATCAAATTCATCATTTGTATTTTATATTGAATTAAATAAAATTTTATTTTCTTCCATACACATATATAATGATAGTTCAGTGTCGAAACTTATAGTATTATCTAATTTATATTTCTGTTAGTAATAATATTATTAATATTAATCTCTTCATAGCTGGTGTTGAAACTTGTAATATTATCTAATTTATATTTCTAATATTATTTATTCAATAGTATTAATATTTTATAATAGTGTTACAATATCGATTAATTATGTTTGGAGAAGAAGATGAATTCAATTTCAAATTTGTTCATAATTTAATCAAGAACATTCCCATTTAAACCTTAAAAAATATCACACTAAAACCAAACTTAAACTTAAAGTAATAAAATAAGAAATTAAAATTAACAGTCACATAATATATACACAATATACAATACAATAAACTATATTATATCATATATAATTTATCATTGTATTGTTATATGTTGATATTAATGTAAATTCATTCATCTCTATTGATGTATTGGAATACTAAAGTACAATTCATGCGTCCATTCAAAATCATTCATTCTCTCTTGCAACATTACATCATCAAGTGTAAAATGGGGTTTCAAGTTTGAATCCCCTAAAAATACCAATTATGTGCTAAAATGATTGGTATGAAATGGATGGATACGGATGAAAAAAGAGTAAGAAGAGATGTTGAGATGGAAAAACCAACCTCATTTTCTTATACCATCTTAATCCTTGTATCCAGTGCAACAATCCTCTGACAGTAGATATCACTTCTCACAAAGTATCTATTTCATATTTATTAAAGTTGGAATTGTTTATCCAACTTGTCAGTTGATTGTTGCAGGAGTTACACAGACGAAGGGGAAACAGAGGATGCTGAGTCAGAGAGAAGGGACGTGACGTGGACGTAACAGGCAGCACACGTGGAATGTGGATCTAAGGTGGTACCGTTTATGGATTTTGGACTGGTCGTATGAGGAGTTGAAATGATGGTTTTGCCCCTGTAATATTCCATTTTGTGGATGGAAGTTTTGGCTTGTGAAATTTGTAATGAGTGTGGTGATGCTGTTGTATTGAGACAATTTTGGCAAGATGAATGGAATGATAATTATATATTTATAGTTTTACATTGAAATATAAGAAAATAATTTTTTTATCATTATATAACAAAATTAAAATTAAGTTTTGGTGTCTATACAGTAAAGCATATTATGAAGGTTGAAATAATATATTCACAAATCAAGTTTTGAGATATATTCTTTTGTCGGATAGAATGAAATGGCAAAAGAATATTCTTTGTTTGGATATACATATTTGGTAATGCACGTATTTATTGTGTACACTCTTCATATCATTTGTTACCCTTGAAGGTCCTATATTACTTCTTTAATTTGTGAAAATCCTCAATTCATTAAAAAATAATAATTTGTGAAAATCAACATAAAAAAGAACAAGAGGAATTATATTTTTATTTTAAATTATGGAACACCATATAAATTAGTAATATAAGTATATTGTAGTAATCCATTCTGTCTTAGATTTGAATATGATCGAAAATAATTGGCATAATAATTAATAAAAATTAATAATTCCGGCTATATTTTAATATGTAAGTTTTAGATGCATTGATACATTAATGATTGTATATGCAACAGAGAATCATTTAGTTTGAAATCCAAAAAAATATTATGGAGCAGCTGCAGCACAGATCCCAAAAGAATTCATTTTCATCTTTCAAAGCAAGAATATCAGCTCCTTGTTTTGTGATTAATTTAGAGTAAGTAACCGTTAATAATAAAATAATGCAGCCACTTTACTCTAATTCAACGGATATAATGAAATTTGAAGAACCATAAAGAAATTATACAACAATTTGAAGAAAAGAATTAGGTGGATTAATTTGTTCAAGTTGTCGGTAAGTTGAATATGTTGATTGTTGAATCTATTGTTTAATGATGTCAAATTTGTTCCTCACCTTTGACATAAGATATATCAATTTAAATTATCATTATATCAGTTTCAAAATGAATAAAATATAGTAAAGATATAGTAACATTTTAAATAAAATATTGAAAACTCATCTTTATCAAAACAAAAAATTAAAAATAATATAATAAATAGAGTGAATTATAAAATAAAATAATATAACATAAATAATATGGTAAAATATCATAAAATATTATGCTGTAAAATATCATCTTCTCCATTATTTTTTTTTGGATTCTACTTTATTTACTGTTTTGGACCGGAGAAATTAATAAAATAGAAATAAAAGTTTAATAATTTAGGGTTTGCTTTTCTTTATAGACATTTAATTAAGTGTCAATTTAAAGTTAACTTTTGTAGGGAAATATGGAGACTAATTAGATGGAGTGTCTAAATACATGAAAAAGATAGTGGATTTTTTGAAAAAAAATGATGTGTCAACACTCAAGCAATAAATATTCTTAATTATAAATATAAATTGTTTTCATGTTGAATTAAAAAAAAAATTGTTTTCATGTTAGTATCAATAATCAGTTGGAGCATTTAGATGTATATCAATGAGCCTCTATCCTAATTGGTTGAATCTAGTGCATAACAAATCATATATCATGTATTTAATTTTATTGAATATTGACATCAAATAATAAAAGTTGAACAATGAACCTTCTCAATTGGACTATTAATGATAAAAAGAAAGATATTAAATCTCAGAACAAGAACATGAGGCTTAATATTACATAAAACTGTCCTAAAATATGATTTAAGAATTATCCAATAATCATTAGAAGGTTATTAAAAGGGAAAATAAAGTGAAAAAAGGAGGGTCATTAATTTTTTCAAAAAAGAAAAATAAAGAGAAGTGAGCAAGTGTCATGATCATGAGTTTCAAGCGAGATGGAAGATAAGAAGATAAGACAGAACATGGAAGAAATAAATGCGCAGATCCTAACAGATGGAAATGCATGAATCGTTTATTATTATTACTTCTTGATAACATTTCATACGAAATATTTTATGTGGTTTTGGTCTCCTCTCTCTATTTTCTGTGGTTTGTAATTTTAGGTTTATATATGTTTTTTTTTGTATTTTGGAAACAATATATATAAAAAAATTCAGTATATAAAAGCATACAAAACAATATTTGCAATAAATAGTACATAAAATATAATAGTATATAAAACAAGAAAAAAGTATATGATAGTAAATTTTGAAAAAAAATATGACACAAAAACAATAATGAATAATATATATAAATTTACCACCACTAGATTAGCGTAGTGGTCATAGTATCAACTTCATCTATCCATAAATGAGGGGTTCGAATCCCGCGTATAGCAGGATTTATTTAAAAATTTAGGTGAAAACATATGAGCTAACCTAAATGAGAACAAACATCAAGCGATCGCTTGTAGTTTTCTCTCATTTTTTTTTCTAAATGAACACCGTTCAAAGGTTGACCATTGGCCGAAGTAATATATGAGTGATTTAAAAGTCGTGAATCTCGTGAATATTGCACATTTCCCTTTTTTTCAAATGATTTTGTTTAGTTTTGAAGTTCTAAATTTTGGTTTTATAATATTATTTATGTAAATGAAATTTTGTTTCAATGAAATAATAATTTTAAGAGTATTTATTTAAAAAGAGTGAATTAAAAAGTTAATTGCATTATATTATAATTTAGTAAATATATTATCTGCAAAGGATGACACAAAATTTTACTCACATATTAATACTAAAAAAAAATGATATAATGATATATCGGTATTACAAGTTAACAAGTATTTATTAAATGGACCTGATGCTGCACGATGGGATCTCTCGTCATACAGCACGAAGCGAAAAAATAATTTAGGGCAATAAAATTAAACAATATATAAAATTTCATTTTTTTAACAGTATATAGAGGCAATAAACAGTATATACTATATGTAACAGTGAAAAATAACATATACAAAATAAAAAAGTATATTGGAAAGCGGAAAAAACAGTATACCGTCGCATTTTGGGCGTGCTCAAGCTTGTCATTGTTTTTAGATTTTCCTTTATAAAAAAAATGTGTTTTGAATACAAAATATAAGGGGAAATGGAAAGCATGGTTGCGCGCCTGATTTTTAGGTATATTGTTTAGGATATATATTATTTTTGGTTTTCTATATTGTTTCTGGATTAGTATTGTTATTTGATTTTTATATGTTGTGATTACCTAAAAATGGAAACCAATATCAGGACCCAAAATATAATACAGGCTCTCAGAAACATATATTTGCTCTCAGAAACATATATTTGTTCTTGAAGAAGTTTATTAGACTTATCATTTGTGAAAAAAAAACTAAAAGACAAATTAATGGATTAACTTTCAACCGAAATTGATATATTTTTTATCTCTAAATGAACCTTTCTGAACCTTTTGTGCATTTTCTAATTGGTTCTTTGCCCCAGACCAATAAATTAATGATTAAAGTAGTATGATTAAAAAAAAGTAGAAGTTTTTAATTGGTTCCTTGCCCCTCAACAATAAATTCATGATTAACATAATATGATTATCTATAGAATTTTATTTGCGCCACATAAGTATCATAATTTTATAGCTCTCCACCTCAGTAGTAATAAGTGATACTACTAAGCTCCAGCTCAGCTAACCACTGACAGATATTTTTATATTCATTTTCCTGATCATAGCAATAAATCTCACATATGCATGCATTATATAATCAGAGATAAAAATATAATATAGTGACTTCCTCTCTCAGGTTAGTATATTTTCTTTGAAGATGTCATTTGCAGTGGCCAGTGGGATCCATATAAAAATAAGAAGTTGCAGGCTTCATCAAACACTAAGTCACAAATAGTGTATGGAAATTTTTTCAGAATTCCCCAAACTTTTTCTGAATATTATTAAAATATACATTTAATAGAAAATAACATATAAAAAGTCTAGACATTATATATCCAAACGATTAATCATCTCTGCTAAAGATATGTACAAATTAAACATTGAACTTTAAATCTGTCTTGTAAATTGAAACATTGAAAGCAAACTGAGAAGAAGCATATTCTATTTGGATTCTTAACCAATATGATTCTTCTTGGCCCCAGTAATACATAAAAATATTATTCAACCCTCAAGCCAAGTGGTTAACAAAACAATAAATAAAAATGGAAAAAAGGGAAATTTTCAACCCCCTAACTTTTCTGAATATTTTATGAAATTTCTTACATTCTTAGATTTTCATTTTCCATAAAGTTAAATGAATGTTTTTATAGATAGTTAAACAATCATCTAACTCTTGTTGGGCCTATAGAAAATCATTAAGTTTATATGATAAAAAATCTAAAAACTATTGTAGTATTGTATATGTTTTTAAATAGTCATAAAAACTAGGGAGTTAGTGAAAATATCTTTAAAAATAAGCATGCCGGCCTGATCCGAATTAATAATACTTGATCCTTGAGTATTAATTAGACTACTACTTGATCCAAATAATACGTGATCTAAGTAATGCTTTAAAAATCATTCTTCTTTCTTGGATATTTTTTTAAAGTCTTAAGAGAACTTCACAACGTTAGAGTTCAATAGAGTTGTACTATGAAAAAAAAAAATACTGATGTTGCACGTACGGGATTTCCCGTTGTGTAGCACGACGCGAAAAAATAATATATAGAATTCATAGACAATATATAAAATTAAATAAACAGTATATAAAATTTATTTTAACAATATGTAGCGCAATAAACAGTATATGCGTAAAATAGCGAAAAATAGTACATAGAAAATAATAAATATGAAAAAATAAAGAAAAACAATATACCATTATGTTATGTTATGTTATATTTTGAGCGTGTTCAAGCCGTCGTGTTTCTATATTTTCAAAAAGAATAAAAAATAAATAAATAGAGTTGTATGAATGGACATAATGTTATTAGAGAATGAACAGTGACTTGACACATCAGATAAAGATAAAGAAGAGACAAAAGAAAGATGATGATTAGCCGGCCAACCACCACATGGCCGGTCTGTTGTTTATTACCAATCATTTTATTGGTCAATATTGTCTGGACTCTTAAGCCTCAAATTATTTTGACACCTATAATAAACTTGGCCAGCATTCCTAATTGAACAAGTGAAGTGTAATGTAATCTTTTCTAATTAAAGATAATTAAAGACCACTATCTCTTTTGAACTTCTCTAATTTCTTGAAAATGATAGGGAGTGAAGTATAATCCTTTCAATATATAATAGGGTTGGCATATTCAATCAAGAAAATAAATAATAGGGTTGGCCTTTTATATTGATTTTGAAGGTTAACTACAGATTTTTTTTTTATTACAAAGATTAAAAATATCATAATATAGTACAAATTAATTCCAATTATATTTTAGAACATGAACAAAGATTGCATATATTGCATCTATAACTTTCATTTTTATTTCATGTGTTATTGTTACTAATTAACTTTTTCTACTCTCATTGATTTCCACTTTATTACTTAACTGTTTAAACTATTTTGTTTTGTACTTTTTAATTATTTTAAACAATCTTATGGCTGCATTTTGCCTGCCATGCATCATACAGAGATTTTGAAACTATAGATGGTACAACAATGATATCAATTGAGGCTTATAAGCAAAATTAGATTTTTAAGGCATGTAATAGATCTAAGATGTAAACATTTGATGCATTTGAATTATTACGCCTACGGGCTTATAAGCAAAAAAAAAAAGTATGGAGATATCAGATTTGGAATCTACTACATTGAATTGCTTGCCATGTTCTTATAAGAAAAGACGTGTTCATAATGATAATGGTGTCTTTTTTTTTTAATCTAATGGTGTCTTAGTTGCATTCATAAACCTGAATAATGATTAAATCAATAAAAGATTCAATATATTGGGCTTTATTAGGCCTTCATTGAAAGTACTCATTATTGACAATACAACAAGCCCAACTATGAGCTAAAAAAACAACCTGGGTTTAAACAATCCAAATATAATTACAACTCTCCCTGACCCCTGTAACGAGTCATAATTCTCTATCAAAGATTCAAAATGGAGTTAATTTTTTTTGTAAGTTTCTCAACTGAAGAATATTTTGTAATTTTTAAAATGGGAAATGTGCAAACAAGATAACACTGTAGCATGACAGTATTATAGATATATTATTTTTTATTTTATATACTGTTTTCTCATTTTTATATACTGTTTTGTCATTTCATATAGTATTGTTTATTCTTTGTGTATTTTTTATTTTTTTTTACTTTTATATATGTTTTCCCATTTTATATATTGTTTTTCTCATTTTATATACTGTTTTCCCATTTTATATATTATTTTTCCCATTTTATATACTGTTTTTACTTTTTATGTACATATTGTTATTAGAAAATAAATTATATATATCGTTATGTATCTATTAATATTGTTATTAGAAAATAAATTATATATACTGTTATTGGATCCGTCATGAACAGTCGTGTTACAGTGCCGTCGCGCTCTATTAGGACCTTTTAAAATAACCTTCTTTTTTATTTCACTTGTAAAAGTAGATTCACAAAAATTGAATTTTGTAAAATAATTTTTCTTATCCATGAGATGCATAACTTTTTTTTTTCCTTCTTTCATTTATAGTCTTATAAAAGAAACGGTTGGAAATATATTATCTTTTCAAAAAATGTTATATTTAAAATATATATACATAGATTCCTTAATGTAGTTATTTTTTCAATTTGTAATATATAAGCTATAATAATGGTGCGTATCGGTTGTTATAATATAAATGATATAAAAGAATATTTAAAACGACTAGTTAAATGATATTTGCAATATTATAGATCTCTCCATTTATATTTTAAATGGAGGCATTATTATTTCAAATGGCCTCTCTGCTCTCTGATCATGTACGAGTTTTCAAAATAACTTATTTTATAATTATCTTGTTTAAAGTACATTAATTTTGGATCTTATATTAAAACAAAAATAGCAATACATACAATCACATTCTAAAGTCTCAAAGAATAAAAAACTTACAAAAATTGTACTGTTTATAGCTATCATTTTTTTTTATTAGTTTTTTTTTATCAAACTAATTAAACAATGTGATCGCCTCAATTTTTTTTCTTCTTTCAGATATTTGTATCAACACGGTATTTTGCAAATTAAATTTTCTAAACCTAGTTTTGCAAATCAAACAAACCAAAAAACTATTGAGATAGTACAGAAAATTGGATTTAACAATTCAAACGGCTCCCATTAACTCAACATATCTTCAACAATAACGACTTCATTCACAAATACAGTACTTTTTTAGAACCATTTTTGATCCATCCGACAATTGAAAAAAAACCCATTTCCCCCCTTTCCATTAACATATTCTTAGTTTCTTACTACATCGCTACATGAAAAGAAGGTTTTTTTTCTTTCCAAAACACTCTGAAAAACGACTCTCTACACAAACATTCACAAAAACACTCTCCACCTTCATCCACGAAATGATTCTAACTCATTTTTCTTCTTCTTCTTCCTCTCTCGCTTCAGCGGTGCTCAGGCGACAACTCTTCCTCATCCGCGCCCTCTCTTCTTCTTCCTCTTCAAACCCGACGCGAATCATGGCTGAGGCGGATGCGGTGGGGATTGTGAGGAGAATCACGCCTTCTCTTGATCCCTCTCGCTATAAAGGCCAAGCTGGTATTGTTTGTGTTTTGTTCCTTAATTTGAGTAATTTCGCAACAATTCGTGTGAATTTAGCAACAATTGACCTATGGTTTATGCATTTTTTGTTTTTTAGGTAAAATTGCGGTGATTGGTGGGTGTCGTGAGTACACGGGAGCTCCGTATTTCGCTGCTATTTCTGCCTTGAAAATCGTATATATATGATATTTTGATGCTTTTACATTTGAAAGTTACATTCTTTTTGTATATTTGTTACTGAAAACAGAGGATTTTGATGTGTAAAACAGGGGGCGGATTTGTCGCATGTATTTTGTACAAAGGATGCTGCCACAGTAATAAAAAGTTACAGCCCTGAGTTAATTGTGCACCCTTTGTTAGAAGAATCATACAGTGTAAGGTAACTTTTTATTTTTTTTATTTTTAAATTTACCCAATTTTTTATTAACGCCCAAATTAGTAACCCCCAAATTAAGGATTATTTAATTTATCCCCCAATTCTTCAATTTTGCCTCAAGTTGACCCAAATTAAGCATCATTTAACCCCCCAATTCTTCAATTGTGCCTCGAATTAACCCAAATTAAGCATTATTTAACCCCAAATTCTTCAATTTTGTCTCAGATCGACCCAAATGAAGCATTATTTAACCCCCAATTCTTCAAGTTTGCCTCAGATTAATCCAAATTAATCCTTGATTTATACTGATTGTACTTGTTTATGAAATATTTAGGGAAGAAGAGAGAGAAATGATTCAATCTAAGATTCTAACAGAAGTAAATAAATGGATTGAGAGATTTGATTGTATTGTTGTGGGCCCCGGACTTGGAAGAGATGCTTTTCTTTTGGTATTATTTTTATTTATTTTATACTAAAAATTTTGTTCTTAATTTCTTTTGATAATATAATATATTTTTTTATTTTTGTAGGATTGTGTGAGTGGAATAATGAGACTCGCAAGACAATCAAATATACCAACAGTCATTGATGCAGTATGATTATTAAATTATTAAACTAAAATAATATTACATTTTGTATGACGATAAATTTCAATTTATGCAAAAATAGGTGTATAGTTGGTACAATAGTAATACCCTAAATATTAAATCAAGCCCAGATTGATACAATTAAGCCTTAATTAATCCTCTAATTATACCATTAAACCTCAATTTATCCTCATTTTTGCAAGTAAACACAAAACAAACCAGTAATATATAAAAAAAATAACCAAAAATTGCTAAAGGTGGTCAAACTGAAACTTGGTAAATCTAATCTGCAAACAATTTACTCGCAAGCATATTTAACATATTACTAATACATTGTTACAAAATATATTTAGGATGGGCTATTTTTGGTGACAAATAACGTTGATCTAATTAAAGGCAATTATAACGCAATATTAACTCCTAATAAAATGGAGTATAAACGCTTAGTAGAAAAAATACTCAATTGTGAAGCGACCGATCAAAATGCAGCTGAACAACTAAGCCTTCTCTCTCAAAAGTAATTATCTTTGTTTTTCCCTGTTCAAACCCTAAATTTTACAAATTACAAACACGCCTCTACAAAAATTTTATTTAAATTTTACTATTTAAGGATTGGTGGGGTGACGATTTTACGCAAAGGAAAAGAGGATTTAATTTGTGATTCTCAAACTGGTACTATAAAATTTAAAAATTTCATTCAAACCCATATTTTTTTAAAAATATTTTCCTCATTTTTAATTAATTGGTGAATTTGGATTTTTTTTCTTTTTTTAAGTTACTAAGGTGAGCTCATTTGGATCTCCAAGGCGATGTGGTGGTCAAGGCGATATTCTTTCCGGAAGGTTTGTTTATTTAATTAAATATTAATTAAATACAGTAAAACTATAAAATAATAAATATACAAGAAATTTAATCTTATATTGTTAATGAAATAAAGAATATTGAATTATTATTTAAGTGGTCTATTATCAATGTAACTTAGCATAATTATCTTGGAGGACTCAATAGTTACATTGGCTCATGCGAATTATATTTTATTTAAACCAAATCAATGGTTATAGTTAGCATGCGTCGAAAACTTTCAACTAACTTTGGTACAACACAACAAAGGTGTGAAAAATCACATGTTTGGTATTTCTGGATGTCATGTATTGTATTATATATATAAAGATCATTCAATTGCATAGTAACAAATAAAAACTATAGTATATGTTTATTTCGTATAGATTTTTTATGTTAAGATATTGAAGAAAATCAAATAAACTCTTGAAATTCTGAGTCACAATCTTAATGATATGAATGAAGAGACCTCTACACACCCACCTCTCAGAGAAAGAATTGTCATGACTTGAGCTTCCCTTTTGATCTGAATTTACGTGAGCATGTTCAGTTTTTGCTTTACACTCTTTACATTGGTAGATCATGCCATACGTATTTTAAGTCTAATGATCCAACATAATTAATAGTTATGTCATATGTAATTCCAGCTTGTAGGGAAATTTATTTCTTAAGAAACATCTGAATTAAATGTATATACATTAAGAGATTTAATGTTATTATCATATCAAATAAGGTTTTATCTGTAGGAGGATTTAAGTTTTGCTAAAAATAGTAATTCATGTCTAATATCATCTTTTCTTGTCGAATATGAAAATTTAATGCATTATATTATTCTTTTTCTGAATATTTTGGTTACTCGCTTTTGGACATTAAAGTGAAAAGAAGATTTAGTTCGTCTGATTTTATTCGTGCTCATGGCGTTTCAAGTTTGATGATAGTAATGAGTATTTTATTTTAAAATTAATAAGATTGAACTAAGAAATTGTTAATTTAATCACTAGTATCTTAAATTTTTTTTCCAAAATATGATATCTTAAATTTCATTTGTGTAGGAGTGCACAATATGCATGATACTATCCAATTGATCTTTCTTTGAATTGAGAAGAAAACTTTTATTTTAAATTTTTTTAGTTCTTTGGTGATTGTTATAACTTTTTCTTATTCCTGCATACACTTAATGTGAATTTAAGCAACGAGTTATATTTTAGTCAGCAAATAAACGATGATAGTTATCATCAGTTTATTGTCTAAAATTTTCAACTAAACTTTAGTACAATTCCACAAGAGTGTGAAACATCACATTTTTTGTGTTTTTGGATATCTTATATTATCTATATAAATGTTATTCACTAATCAAAGTATCATTTAGAAACTAGCATATGTCGATTACCAAAGATTCTTAACGCTAAGATATTGGGGGAAAAGTAAGGGTTCTGGTTGAGTATTTTGCGAGAAATACCCAACTCAGTGTTTTTCACATCTAAGATGTTGGATAAACAAAGTATCAAATCCGAGATAATAAGAATGTGAACAGAGTTAGCAGCTTAACTTAGAAATCATCGAATACCGGATATAACCATGTAGAAATAAAAATTACATCTTTATTTTTTAAAGCGTGATTAATGTGAATTGTGATACATTTTTAATTCTTAATTAGATTTTTTGTAATAAATGTTTCTTTTTTTTTATTGTATCAATGAAAAATTGACAAAATGAGGATAGGATCAACATATTTTGAAATTAATGAAGAATAATATATCATAGAAAATTTTTATATATAAGAATAAATTATAAAAAATATATAATATAAGTTACACATTATAGTGCAATTTATATATTATATAATATATGATGAATTTTATATTATATGTTATATACATATGCAATAAATATATTTCATTCTATTTTTATTTTTTGAAGGGTATACATGAAATATGAAACTTATACACGGATCCAAGTTAAGTATTTTTTTGGCATCTCTACTTTTGTTCTTATATTGCTAAATTGGCAAGATATAAAGAAAAAAATATCTTCTTTTTAGTGATTCTTTATTAGTTTTGAACCCTAACAAGTATCAGGGATTTAGGGCGTAGGGTTTAGTGCTTATATTCTCTCATTTATTACAACTAATTACATATTTCTGAATAGTGTGGCAGTATTTACATCTTGGGCGAGGCATTATGTTTTGTCTAACCAATCTTCATCTGAAAAGAGGTTTAATTCTATGTTTTACTATTTTTTTCATATACAAAACCACTAACTTTTATTATTTCTTCATTAATATTATTTTTTATTTGGAAATATTATTTTGGTAGTTTGAATCCATTGATTCTTGGATGTGTGGCTGGATCTCTACTTGTCAGGAAAGCAGCATCTCTTGCTTTTAAGAATAAAAAAAGAGCGACTCTTACAACAGATATTATTGAATATTTAGGCGAGAGGTATTGGAATATGTTTTTGTAATTAGTTATTGTATAGTTTTTAGTTTTATTTTATTTTGTTTTTTGTTTTTGTGTTTTTTGTGCAGTTTGGAGGAGATTTGCCCTGCAGAGTGAACAGATTTTGTAGACGAGAATAAAGAATATAAGTTTATGTTTGGTTCTTGCGATGGAAGTTTTATCTTTTGTATATATTAGAAACTTGTTTGTTAAAATAATAATGGTAAAAGAGAATAGATGTGTTTTTGGCTTTAAAACGAGTTCAATTCATGTTTTCTGTTTCTTTTTCTTTTTGATGGTTTGTTACACAAATTGCAACAGGTGGTACCCGATTTAGAACTGCCAACAAAGAAAAGTTTTATTTTGGTATGTTCCTTTCTTTTAAAACGACATACAAAAATTAGTTATCTGAAAAAGTTATATGTTCCTTTCTTTTTAAATCAGTATGTATATTTTTCAAAAAATGATATATCGACATAAAAGTTAAACACAAGTAAAAAGAAATATGATAAAGAGTGTTTAAAAAGGTAAAAAAAAAAATTCTACAAAAACAAACAGAGTATGTATATAGAGATATAAAAAGGTTATACAATATAAAAGATGAAAAAAATATCAAGATTGGAATATATAAAAATATTAAAGAATATATAAGATGTAAGTAGTTAATATCAAGAGGTTAGCTAAATTAACTCAAGTCAACTCAGGTTGGCTCTTTCCTCTCAAAAATATGAGCGTGGCAACAAAAATCCCTTGTAAAATAGTGTATGTGGCATTTTCAAATGTGATCCTTGACAGTTGAACAATATGTTGTTTATGACAAGGTGTCAAATTGTGCATTATAATTTAGAAGCAAAAACTAACATGCTTAGTAAGTTTTTAAAGAAGTTTTACACCAAAGAAAACGTAAATTTTTCAGAGTTACAATCGAGTAATATATTAATTAGTCTAATGTTTTGTCAGTAGTTATAAAATACTTCAATTAAATTATATTGTGAAAATAGTTTGCTCTTAATATATTAATCACTCATAATAGATTAATCAACAATTGATTTTATTATTTTTAATTTATTCATAACATATTTATTGATGTATTGTTAGAATTTTATCTTTTGGCCCTCAGATTCAATGAGCTTGATTTTTTCACATTAAATATCATGAAATTCATCATGCAAGGTTATTATGGTAATTGCAAACCATTAAGCTAATTAAAACGACGCCATGTCAGCGGTCAAGTAAAAGTATATACGCGGAAAACAACTCGTCAATATGTTCTGTATGAATATAATAATTCTCTTATATCAAAATATACAACGAGTTATTATGTTTCCTAATTATATTTCGCTACATAAATAGTTACATATAAATTATCTAGATAATCAAAATAAATCAAAACTCCGTTTTTCTTTATTGGGGGGTTTCAGCTGAGAAAGAGAGGTTTAAAGCAAAATCAGAAAACAGAAACTTAAACCTAAAAACAAATAAAAAAATAAATAATACCCAAAACAGAAATAAAATAAGTATCAATTGAGATCACTCAAGAGAGAGTTTGAGAATTTTCCATTGAGGTACGGCTTCTCTTTTTGGTTTAGTTTTTATTTTTTATATTGTGAAAACTTCAAGTAGTTTGCTTGTGTTTCTGATTTTTTTTCCATTTTAAGGTGCATTTCTTTTAATTTTTTAATTGATTAAATAGTGTGAGGAATAGTGGAATACTAAAATATAACTTGTGATTTTTTTTCTTCTCATTTCTCGAAAATTATACTCATATATCTGATCTAATTCCATGTTCTAGATGTAAAAGTAAATAAATTACTTATTCTTTTACTTTCGTATTTACTTTTGGTTTCTTTAGATTTTATGAATATTCAAAACTTTACTAGAAATGATACCCTAATTGAGGAATCAACTTGTTGAATCAGGAGAGCTTGTATAGACTATCATATATTTTATATTTTATATTTCACCCCATATCTTTAATAATAAAATTAGAACTAATACCTCTCTTTCAGTGAGTTTCTTCATTTTGTTTATATATTAAAAAAATTCCAAATTATTTGCACTAATTATCTTATTCAAATTTCACTTGGCAGATTTCAATAAATGAGCTCAACAATTGGAAATGCATCCTTCATGCAACTAAAAGAAGCCAAAAAGGAGAGAAATTCAACTCAATTTGAATTTGAAACGACAAATGAATCCGATGAAAATAAGGCGTCAAATTTCTCCCCAAAGTCGGTAATTAGCATAAGTAAATCCTCTTCATTTTTCAGTCTAGACGAGTCAGATTCCGATTCTCACTCTCTCTCATACCAATTCTCCTCAAATTTGAGTCTTTCTAGAAAAAGTAGCTCATTTTCTAGTTTTGATGAACTTGAAGAGATTTTGATTTCACCGTTAGACCTAGATGAAGAGGATTCAACACTAATCGAAGAAAAAGAGCAAGATTTCGACTTTTTTGACGAAAATTTTCCGAGCCCATCTTTTAATGCCATGTCAATTTTCATGAATTTGAAACCAAATTCAGCAAAGGATTTTGGATTGGAACCTGACGAACCCATTTTTTGGCCTTTTGATTATGATTCATACAAGAGTCCTGACCTGGAAAAATTCCTAAGCATGTCACCTCGTAAAGATATATTTGATAATTTGGTAACGGTAAAAAAAGGTTTGAATCCAATTAGAGTGAGGCTTCATCAAAATAGTAACCCCAAAATAATTGTTTCAAATGGGACTCGAAAAGCTCCAGATGTGCCTTCAAGATTCGGTAAATCAAGCGATTCATCAAACGAATTGAAAAATAAAAAGCCGGTTAAAGGAAAAAGTGAGGTGCTAAAGCAAACTAAACCATCCGGTAAAGGTAACAAAGGAGGTTTGAAAAACTTGTTAGAGAAGGAAATTTCAATCGAAAATTCGATTGGATTGCATGAATTTGATGGACATGAAGGAATTGAAGAATTTGGGGGCGCAAATGAAATTTCTCTTTGCGGTTCGCCTTGGGAAATTACAAGCATGATGCAGTCTGTGACTAGAAATAAATCAAATGTGAGTGTGAAGAAATTTAGCAAGGCAAAATTTCCCAGATTTTAAACCTTATGGATTTAAAATATAAGGAAATTCTTTTACTTTTTTTTTGTATATAAGTTTTTGATCATGCCAAAATTGCATGAAAGCAATTGGCTTGTGTATTAGGTGCAGTCACCCAATACTTTGTTAATTCATGCATCTAGACTTTTGTCTTTTGCATTTTGATGTCATGAAATGAGTATTTCATGCAATGATTATTGTTTTCTTGGCTCATATTTCAGGGTGGGCTGGGCTAGGCTAAGTCAACAACTTATTTGAATCTTTTATTTTTATTTTTCTAAATATTCTAAAATTAATTTAATTTTTAGGTAAACAAAGATAATTTTTATCCTACTTTTTTATTTATGGCTATTAAAATTTAATCCACAACACCTTAATTTACACATAATGTTCTCAATCAAATAAGCAAATCACATTTCCAAAATTCAAGAACTGATTTGTGACATCTTATTTCTTATACATTTGTGATCGGGTCTACCATTTTCTAAAATGCTGGAAATAAACAAAACGCTAATTATAGTAGTTTTCCTCCTCCAATCATAAGAGATTGCCCCAACAATTAGTCTGTTACCATCTTAGCATTCATGGCTCTCACAACTCCTAATCTCGTCTCTTCAACTTTTGTATTCCTTTCTCATTTTCTCATGCCAGCGGCTTCTCTTTTTCGTGGCGTTGGCCGGAAGTTAAAGGCTCAAGCTTATTCACATCTTTTTGGCATTAGTTCCTAGCCACATTGTGCTAGATGATCTCGCTCATCCAGGAGCAAGTGATGGACCCAATTTACAACAATCATGGCGTTGGAGACAAAGTAGTCAAGCCAAATGTGTGTGACCGGATCATCTCACCGTACCGGCGCGCGAGTCCTGAGGCATGCCTTGCCGTACTGGACTCTGAACCGGCAAGTGTGGATGGAATCATCAAATTAAATAGTCTTGATTATCTCCAATATCTCATTCAATTTAGACCTCCAACAATATCAATAGATTGTGAAACTTTCATATAGCGTTTAACACATTTAACTAGATTTATTTCTAAATTTAACAAGATTAATTAGTTAATCAGTATACCATAGGATTGATATTTAAGTTCAGAAGTAATTCAATTGAATGTCCCTAACTACCTCAATGGTCATGCTTATTTGTTTTTCAGTTCATACTTTTGTTTAAAAAAATTCACACCTTTCAGATGGGACTTAGAATTGGAGCAAACAACTAAAAATCAAAACAAAAGATTTGCAAAATGACTAATTTGCAGAAAACTCCTACCTTATTGAAAATTACAGAAAAAACCTTCCATTATTGAGAAATAAAAATCTTAGCATCGAACTTTGTACATTAATTAAGGCAGTCCAGTTTTGATTAGACTTCGTTTTTAGATTTTTTTTTTCAAATTGGATACGATGTCTTAAAAGAAAGACAAATAATGAAAAAGATGAAAGCATGGCTCCTTAATTTGGTTTTTGTGTCTGAAGAACCAAAAAAACTAATGTATTATGAAATGTGGACATTTTTGGCCATAACACATAAATCAAGGGGCATTCGCAAATATTTTTTCGAATTAAACCCTGTTTTTCCTAATTACAATTTGACATATTTTCTCCTGTGACAAAGTCAGATTATTGGAACTCCAATTGTTGAAAAACTATCTTTCCAATTCTTTGTAAACAGAGTGTAATGAGAAAAGGCACCATATATACATTCTTTAGATCTATTAATAATAAAAATTATCCCTTAGAAAAAAGAAAAAAAAAAGATTCAGTAGAATAAAAATCCTCAAAATCCCAAATTCATGCGCAATTCAAAAATGGCGAATTTATAATAATACCAAATCTATTTAATATTTTATTAATTAATTACTTGATCGACTAATTTTATGTTCAGTCAATCGTCTCCACACAAGTTGCCAGCTGTAATATAAAGTCGTACCAGTCATTACATAAAGAAGCGGTAAACCTACTTTGCATCCGTTTGGTACCAAATTGATCAAAGTCTGAAATTCAAATATTAAAAAAATAGAAAAATGTCGAAATCAATTATTACAAAAAATAAGGGTTAATTAACTTAATTCCAATTTACACATTTTTATTGCCATTTCTTATTTTTGGATGAAATGTTTTGTATAAATTGAGAATGAGTTGGCTAACTTGGAGCTTAATTGTAAAATAGAGGCTAAGTTATGACTAAATTGGGCCTAATTTGATTTTGGGTGGCTAAATATCAGTGTAAATTGGACTTTGAAATTTGAAATTCTTACGAATAAAGAAGCAATTAGATGAGAAAATGGAGTGAATAATTGGTCGGTTTTCTTTCCCTCTGAATATCCATTAAATGCAATAATCATGGAAAATGTGTGAATTATTACAAATCCAAGCGCAATTATCGCTGCAATAAACAAAAATTATATATAAAAAAGATAAAAAATTAGAACTTTAAATAACCTAATGTGTCATGAAATATTTGATAAGTATTGTTTTATTTTCAACAAAATGCACTCAAAATGTAAAAAAGGTAATACTTGCATTAGTAGCATCTTAACTGAACCTTTCCTTCTATTTTTTTTCTATTTATCTTTTTTATCTAATATTGGTAGCAAATATTTAAGAGAAAATAAAGTTAAAATTAAATAACATAATGTTTCATTTTTATTTTTGCAAAATGCACCTAATAAGTTAAAAAGAGAACTTAGCACTGGTATCATATCATTTTAACTTTTCCTCTTTTTTTTCCTATTTACCTTGTTTATTTCATATTAGAAATAAATATATAAGAGAATAAAATTACCTGAAATAAGAAAAAACGGAATATTAGAGCATTTTGCATTATAATATGTTGCTGGACCAAAAGATGGAGTTAAAAGACTAATACAGAAAAATACAGCATGGGCCAATCCATGCCCTAATCCGCCAGCTGTAAAACCAAAATAAATTAAATTAAATCAATTAATCAAAATATACAAAAAGATTCATTAAAAATATTTGATAAAATTGGACATATAGTTCTTCATTTGAACATTTTAATGATGGACTAAGTTTAAAATAATTTAGATAGCCTTTACAATTCCCATTTAAGTTAAGAGGAAAAATAATATTTAACATACAAAATGATGATAAATGAATAAATAATTTTTTTTTTTTTAATTACCTAAAGCAATAAGCATTTTGTCAGTCAAGAAAAGACGGGGTTTAGATACTCTATCCGCAAAAGAATTCAACATATCTTCCATTTTCCTATCAAAATTAAATAATAAAAAAATATTATCAAATTTTTTTCCTAAATTTAGATTAAAAAATTATTTGGGAAAATAAACTTGGGCTTACTTGAAAAGTTTCCAAAAAACAATCCGAATTCCTTCTTGAAAAGCGACAGATGTGAGAATAAGAATTGAATAAGCCCACAATTCTGATGATTTTAAAGGAAGAAAGATTTTCCAAGCTCCGGCGAGAATTATCAGACTTATTAGCCAAAATAATGTGCTGCATTTAATACACAATTTAGTGATTAATTAAGAATTAGTTGATTAATTAAGCCCTAACTTAGCCCAACTGATCCTAAGAAGTGCAATTAAGCGGCAAATTAAGCCAATTTTGTGCGAATTAACCCTTAATTTGTGCAATTAAATCCATAGTCTCAGTTAGCCCAATTTATCCTAATTCATTCGATCAATTGTGCAATTTCACACTTAAACCTAGCTCAAAATGCAAAATGTAACAATTTCGCAATTCAATTCATGCATATAAACAAACCAACCCCACATAAAATGCTAAATCACACAAAGGAAAAACTCAGTATTTACAGGATTTATTTATAGCTAAAACAGAGAATTCAAAAGAGGACCTGGCGAGAAGAACGAGAACCAAGAAGGGTTTTTTCGCAATTAAATCAACAGTCAGTTAGCCCAATTTAGCCTAATTCATTCAATGAATTGTGCACTTTCACATTAAAAGATAGATCGAAATGCAAAACATAACAACTTCGCAATTCAATTCATGCATATAAACAAATCAAGTAGAGACCTGGAGAGAAGAACGAGGACCAAGAAGGGTTTGTGCGCAAGAACGGAGGCGAAGAGAGACAAGGCGGGGCCGAGCGCTATGAGCGCGTATCCGACGCCAGCCGCCACCGTCATCTCACTCCGATCTGAGTATTTATATAGCTTCTCTTGTTTCTTCTCTCTTTTCTTTTGTTTGGGCTTCAATGGAGAAAAGTGGTTTTGTGAGAAGACCCTTGTGAAAAGAGAAATTAGTATTATTAGTGTGTGTTGTTATTTGTGTGGAGTTTTTTTTATGGGAAATGTGCAAACATGACGTACTGCATGACGCACTGGAGATATAATGTTATTTTTCATTTTATATATTGTTTTCTCATTTTATATATTATTTTATTATTTAATATAATATTATTTATTCTTTATGTATTTCTTATTATTTTTACTTTTATATACAATTTTCCTATTTTATATACTGTTTTTCCATTTTTATATACTATTTTCATTTTTTATATATATATTGTTCTTCTTCTTTTGTGGGAGAAGAAGAAGAAGAATGGAAGTCAGGAGGTGGTTTTGTGGAATGGTCCTTGGTGAGAAGAGAAATTAGTGTATATTGTTATTTTTGGATTTTATGTATGGGAAATTGAAATCACGACGGGATTGGTAGCGACCCGCAGCGACTGTACTTTCGCGTTTCTATATATTGTATATATTGTTTTCATTTTTCACTTATAATACTATTTTCTATATACTGTTTGTTTTCAGTTTATATACATTCTATATATTGTTATTATATCACGATGGAAAATTCATCGTGATATTTCAAGTCCTTTTAAGTATTTGCTACCTAAAACTTCTATATTTGCTTTCAAACTTCAATTCTAAGACATTTCTTGAAGGAACATGACGTTGTACAACGGGATAAAATTTAGTTCATTCCACCTGTTAAGATACTTCAAACCAGTATTTTAAATGTCGCGATATGTCACCAATAAGTCGTTGATTAGTCGTATGTCGGTCTCTCACCGTCCCAATTAGCTCATGTCGGTTGCAAAAGTCACTCAACCCGATTTTGACTGACTTTTGATCGACTTCTGACCCGACTTTGGACCAACATTATCAAAAAGAATTTTATTTTTGCTTGGCTATATTTTTTATATGTTATTTGAAATTTGAATCATGGTATTTATATTTTGATTGAACTTATTTGTATTATGATTATTTATATTTATATTTTTATATTTATATTTTATTGTTGTTAGATTTTAAAATTTAACAAATGTTATTGATAATTGTATTATAATATTTCGGAGAAAATGTCTGAAAGTCAAATCTGACGTTGACTGACATACTTCCGATTAGTCACCGATTTGTCACCATATATCTAGTCGGTAAGGTTTCCGACGTAGTCCGACGTCCGACATTTAAAACACTGCTTCAAACAACAAACAACCATATCGGATGCTTGACATGGTATATTTAATAATTTGTATACTTTAAAATAATAATGAATATGTTTCGGAGAATATTGGACGAATGAACATACAGCCTATTTAAGCCCATCTTATGTAGGCCATCTTATATAAGAACACAAAGGTTGAAAATAAGTATATAGGTAAAGTACTTTATATAGTAAATATTAGTTATTCTGCCATCTAGTAAGCTCCGTATGATGTTCATTTTGTACGGTCAATTCGGTTCAATTTGTGCGTAGTGGGTAAACTTTTAGCCTTTTTGGTATATATAAAAGTAGCATATATCAGTTTTATTATGTGAGATGATTGTCTTTTGTATAATCAATGTTATACATTTTCCTCCTTCAAAAAAAATATATGTTATATATTTTCATTATAAAAAAGAAAACCAACATAATATGGTTTATTTCAGATATTGGAGGAGACTAATTTCCATATTAGAAAATAATGTAATCATTTATTTTGTCTTCTTTCAAATTTTATAGTTTCTTATTCTTTTTATATTTTTTAATTACACTTGATAAATTTTTTTGTTAAAAAAAATAGATCATCAAGGCATGCTTGCACATATCACTCCAGACTGGATAACCCTATCCAGTGCCGACCCCAGATTCCGAAGGACCCTAATCCTACTTTCAAACCGGACCCCTAAAATTTTTCAAATCTTACAAAATTTGAAATGAAAATTTTAGAAAATCCATAACTTTCAAACAATATCAATAATACTAACTAAATAATTAATAACAAAGGGAAATCTGAAATCACGACGGGCCGATAGTGACCCAGTAGCGACGGTATATTATTTTTCTCGCGTTTCTATATATGCTATATTCTGTTTTATTTTTGAAAATATATGTTGTTTTACCAAATATTTATTTTTCAGTTTATATGTTTTTTGTCAGTTTGTATATACCGTCGTGCTGAAACAACGAGTATACACCTTCGTGATATATCAGGTCCCTAAAAATAATAAAACTCTAAACATAATTTTCTAGCAATACTAATAATTCTAATAACTTTAGTTTTTCAATAATTCCAAATAATCAACTCAAACCAATAATCATTAGTTATTTTATAATCAATGTAACAACAAGAATAATTAAAGTCCAATTCAAAAAAAAAAAAAAATTAAATCCATAACTTTAACAAATATGCACACATATAGGAAATAAAAAGGCCCCTAAAAAATTATGGACCCTAGACCTTAGTCTCATTGGAATAAGCTTAGGGCCGGGGCTGATCCTATCATAAAGTTCTTCGAACCCCTCTACCACTTTTTCTTTATTATCCCCAAGATAAGGGGGGGTTAAATTTTTGGGGGATTAAGAAGTTATTTCTTTAAATTTTGGAGTCGTGTTTGGTATGAAGGTAGAGATAAAAATAGAGATAGTGTTGAATATAAAATGATCATATTTGCAAGTGACCAAAATGTCCTAATAAGATGATGAATAAAAAATTCTTTTCTTGTATTTGCATTTCTTTGTATTATTAAAATGATCTTTGATTAATCCTATTTTTATTTTCATAAGTTATTAGATTATTAAAAGATGCAAAAAACCTTGTATTTGTAATAGTCTCTCTTTCTAATCCCTCTTCTATGTTTCTTGTTCACAAGTATAATGAGAAATTAATATGATTAAAAATTAGCTAACTTTATAACAAAGTCGAAGAAACCATAGCTTTCTCTAGAACAAGAACACACACACAACCATAAACCATTTATTCACACAATTATATTCAACGAGGAGCAAAAAAAATTTTCTCAAAGAAAAAAAAACATGCTTAAAATACATGTATCAATTATGAACTCTAGTACACCAGTACCAAATCAAAGCAAAATTTAACAAGTAGATATATCTTATTCCCAAAACCGTTCATGAATTCACTCAATTAACAAATAAATTGTGGATCGTTCTCTTCTACTCATATTCCCTTCAAGCAAAATAGTTCATATACTCAAATAATTTCACTCTGTCTTCATTGATTATTGTATCAAGCCTCACACCATCCTACTTAGATGGAATTCAAGAATCAGAATTAGAGGTGACAAATGGGTGGGTCAGGTCGGATCACTTCGGGTTCGGGTCATTCGGGTCTCGGATAGTTTTGGTCTCGGGTCGTTGACTTGTCAACATTTTCGGGTCTGGCCGGGTCGGGTCGGGTTTGGGTTCGGGTGGGTCAGGTTTTCGGATCGGGTCATATTTTGTCAGCTCATTATGCACTATTTAACTTGTGATGAAAAATCTCTTTTGAATAAATATTAATTACGTAAGGTACTTTATATAATAAATATTAATTATTCTGCCACTAGTGAGCTCCGTATGATGTTCATTTTGCATGATCAATTCGGTTCAATTTGTGTGTAGTAGTAGGTAAACTTTTAGTCCCTTTGTTATTATATATAAAAGTAGCATATCAGTTTTATTATGTTTTGTTATGTGATGATATCTCAGCATAATCAATGTTATATTCTATATACAGAAAAAGTCCATCAATTTTCATTCTAAAAGATAGTGGAGTAGAAAACAAATGTAATATGGTTCATATGAGATATTGGAGGAGACTAATTTCCATATTAGATAAAAATGTAATCATTTATTTCTTCTTCTTTCAAGTTTTATAGTTTCTTATTCTTTTTAGATTTTTTTAGTTACAATTGTTAATTTTTTTTGTTAAAAAAAAATAGGTCATTGAGGCATGCTTGCACCTTCTTCAAACCTCTCTGCCACTTTTCCTTCATTATCCATAAAGCCGTAATAACATTCCCTGCGAAAAAGACCACTTGGAGGGTAAGAAGGACCAGTCCTGCCCAATGCAGTTCCGAACAGGCGGCGGTTAGAGCCCTGAAACCGAATCCTATTTGAATTCCAGTTGAGATAATACAAAATAAAACTACCTTCTTGTCTATTTGTTGGAGGTTGAGATTATTGATCCGCAAGCAATTTCTTATCTCCGCCCCCATAATGTTTCTTTCATCCTCTCTGACATTATTATTGTGAGTTGGGTTGATGAAAAATTGTTGGCATACAATTTTATTTTAGGTTAATATTAGATTATGATATGAATATATTAAATAAGAATTGTTTTTATATTTTTGGTTTATGAAACTTTTGTGGATCACTATTAGGTTTTCTGTATTTTATTCTTTGTTTCAACTAACAACAACAACAACAACAACAACAACAATAATAATAATAATAGATGTCATAAAAAAAACAATATATATTATAATTACAAAAGCGCAAATTAATCATAAGATCCAACAAAGGTCAAAATAATTTTGCATTAAAATTCTTATTTTTTTGGAGGCTTCAACAATTTTGGTTTTGGACTTGAAGATGATTCCTTAAAAGCAGAGGGGCAAATCGTATTTATGGAACATAATCCACATTTAGGAAACCGAGCTGTACACACCGTTTGCCCAAATCCAACCTATTTTAATAAACCAAATTAAATAAAATCAATAAATTTGAGTAATAAATATGAAAAAACTAAATATATGTACCAAAAGAGGATTAATTGGAGACCATTCATCCTTTGGCAACCACGCTTCCAAGGCAACTCTTGTTTCTTCCGGATTTGAAGTTTTCTAAATTCAAAAGTACCAAAAATAGTAAAATACATCACATAACCATTTTTTCCTGATAAATAATATTAACTTTCTAAATTTCACCCATACAACGGGCTAAAAGAAGTAAGCAACCCCTTGTAAAATCTCAAAATATCAAAATTGTCCTTCTAAACAAAAAATATATCCAATTCGCCCATCCAAAACCGCAAATATATCAAAATTCCCCTTAATAATCACAAATACATCAAAATTTTCCCTTGAAAAAATAATAAAATCAAACATAAAAGTCTAAATAGTTGGTTGCATTTAAGAATATAATACCTGTGTTGTACCGGATTTGAAGACCCAACCGAGCCGATTGGAGATTCTATGAACGTGAGTATCAACACAAATTCCTGACACGTTATTCCAAGCTATGTTCATTACCTGTTTTGATTACATGAAATGCCGCTATATAATTAATACATGCTATAATTAGGAATACATTCTAATTAGGGCCATAACATGTTTGAGTAAATGTCGTAATTCGATAAATAGAAGCTATAATTAGGGTTTCAACCTATGTCCATAAACTGTTGAGTAAATGACGTGGTATAATTAGGAATACATGCTATAATTAGGAATACATTCTAATTAGGGCCATAACATGTTTGAGTAAATGTCGTAATTCGATTAATAGATGCTATAATTAGGGTTTCAACCTATGTCCATAAACTGTTGAGTAAATGACGTGGTATAATTAACATGTGCTATAATTAGGGTTTCATTTTGACTACTTCAGGGAGATATAATTAGGGTTTAGATATAAATTACTGTTTAAAATTAATAATTAATATATTATTATGTTTTTATTTCTTATGGATAGACGGACTATATAAATATATATAATTCCAGATTTAGTACTGTTTCAATCAGAATTAGTACTGTCTAAGATGAAGTTCTATTATTTCTATTAATGTTTTGGACTATTATTATTATATCAGCATTTTTTTGGCTTTATTTGGTACTAATTGACCTATTTGAGGAGGCTAAATTAAATTTGTGTACAATTTAAGCTTAACCGCACATCGAAATTTAATTAGGAATAAAAATGTACCAACTACCAACCAAAATGAAATCCTTCGATTTTTAAATAATGGACTCAAATCCTCGCTTCAAAAAAATATGAATTTCTTGTTTTTTTCAACATAAAATTGATAAAAAAAAATTGATAAAAAAATAAAAGATGTTTTAGTACCAAATGAGCCATTTTAGGACCAACTCCTTTTAGAGAGAGAAGATCAGATAAATTGCTCGGAATATCGCCGCCGTATTTCTCAACACAAGTCTGAGCTGCCGTTTTTATGAATGATGCTTTTTTTGGATAAAACCCTACCTAATTTATGCAAGAAAAATTAATAATAATTAATGTTCAACCTAGTGTAATTTGTAAGATCATAATTAGATAAGAGTTAATGCATTAATTGATGGTAAATTGATGTTCAATTGGGAATATATATATATATATATATATATATATATATATATATATATATATATATATATAATTAGGCTTGAAAATTTTATTTAATTCAACTAAATGACCATTCAATTTTTCTTCATCCAAAGTTTATTAAGGTCAAATTGATGTAAAATCAAAAATATGTAAAATTAGGCCCCAATAATTGCACAATTGAGACTCAATAGATCCCAATCAAGGCGCATTTACCAAATTTAGGGTTAATTAAGTCATAATTAGGGTTTAATTTCTCATTTAGTAGAACTGATTTTATACCGGTTTGATTAATTCTCTAATAATTCTCTCATCAGTTCTCACAATTGCTTCAGGATCCAACAAACCATTCATTGCTAATCGCTCCACTGCTCCTATTTTCTCATTAAAAAAATAAAAATAATATAAAACTAAATTTGCAAAATAACCCTGCCTAAATAAAAATCATGAAATTATGAAAATTATTGCCATGAGTAACTTCGTCCTTTGTTTGGCTCGAAAGCATTGATGATATTAAAACCGCAAATCTCCTTTCCTGCAAAAAAAAAAAAATTATAATTTTAAGCTTTGGATTTAAGCATTATACCAGTTTGGTACCAACTAGATTTCTTTTGAAAAGGAAAATTTCATGTATACCCCTTAAAAACAAAAAATATCATGAAATAACACAAGTGAAAATATCACATATTACCCCCATAAAACATGAAAATTCGGAAATATTTTGAATAAAATCATGAAATGAGGGGTACAAAGTACAAACAAATGAGATTTCCGATGATTTATAGGGACATAAATGAATATTAGGGGTATATGTGATATTTTGAGATTTTAAAATTTACATATTATTTATTTTAATAAATTAAAAATTAATTACTTTTGGAGGCAAAAGACTGCCGGCTTTTTCACAGCCTTTCGTATCAACAGGTGCATTTTCTAAACTTCTCATTTTTCTAATTCCTTCTAGAATTTCTTCCCATTTTTCAGGCGGCCAAATTTTACCTAATTAAATAGGTATTAAATAAGAAATATATTTACTTTTATCTTTTGGTGATTAAAAGATGTTTTTGATTTGAAAATGTAAAGAGTGAAGTACCTTTTGATTTTATTAGTCTTTCTGAGTGAATTGATTGAGAAGTAGAATTCTCTGTTTTAATTTCACCTGCTAGATTAAGAAAAAAGTTAAAAGATAAAAACTTTGGCATAATTATGATTGATAAAGATTAGTGAAAAAGCCACAATTATTTAGTTGGATTAAATATTTCCACTTCATACTCCAAATCATTTAAATCGGCATTATTTTCAAGAAAAGTAATTTGAAAAATCAAAATTGTCAAGAATACATTAAAATTTGTTCTCACTTGAAGATTTTTTAACATATGCAAACTCCTCTATATCAGGAAGGCAGTTAAACTGTAATAAAACAATAATTTATCAATTTTCAAATAAGCACCAAAGAAGAAAAGAAAAAAGATAAGAAATAAAAAAATATATGGTAATTTGCATTAAAGTGGAGATGAGATGAAACATTTGCCTTCTGATCAGAAATCTCAGAAGTTAAAATTTCTTCTTTGATTCTAGAACTCTGTTTAATCCTCTTGCTTCTCTGAGTTTCATCTTTGCATTCCATTTCTACAAACAAACATCAACAATTACCCAACATTACTAAAACCCAAAGCATCCGTTTTCATTTACCCAACATTACTAAAAACCCAACATATTTCCCTTCAAAATCGATCTTATTAAACACCCAAACAAACATTCCTCCTAACAATTTCCCAATCAATCAATCAAATTCCCTAACAAAAACAGAAACCAATCAATCATTTTTTGAGAACTCGCCTGGGTTTATCTGAGATTTGGAAGCACCCGAGAGGAATCGTGGGGAGGATCTTGTGAGAGGCATCCGAATTAGGGTTAGGGTTTTCGGTGGAGAAGAGGGAGAAATGGACATAACTTTGCAGTGGGAGGGAAGGAGAGTGAGAGAAGAAGAAGAGAGGGTTTTAGAGTAAGGATTAAGTTAATTTAGTAACGAATTTAAATCTGTAAATTATGTTAATTAATTGTTGTTATTTGTTAACCACCAGTTTATATATCAGTGGAGAATTTCATAATAATAAAATAAAAAATAAAAAAAACTTCACTTTTTATATATTTTCTCAAAAGTCCTTTATAGAGTGAAATGATTTTTTTTTTCCTTTTTTTTTCTTTTTCTGTTCTCTAATTCTTCTTTTTTATTTTTTTTTTGTTTTCCGAAATCATGACCCGTAGGCCGTTCTCTACTTCTACATCCACTTATGTATCTATTATTAGGTTATATTTTTCAGAAAGATCATTGTATCCTTATATAACAATTTTGAAAATTTATAGAAAAGAGATACGATACGACTATTTATTTTTTAGGTACTTGGGTGAAATATGGCAGAAATATCATTTTATCATCACGCTTAAGTATGCGAATACAGATTATGCAAGATAAGAACATATCAAAAAAAATTATATAAACTTTTATTATATAATCGTTTAATGTATATTAATTATTTTTCATTTTTGATTAACAGTAAATTTCACAAATCAATTCCAAGTTTATTGGGTCAACTATTCATTATTTTTCTTGTCTTCTCTCACCGTCACTCTCTTTTGTGGTTGTCAGATATATGCCTCATCCGCTTGAACTGCTTGTCAGAATAGCTGGATGTTTCCGAGGTGCGACTTCATGAGACTCTTTTTAACCTCGAGTACAGGAAGGTGGATAATCTCTATCATCCAGAAGAGAGTGATAAATCTCATTTCCACCAATCGTTACATTGGAGGCAAAAGAATCAAGCAAAAGGTCTTTGGTCGCGTGACATAGAGAGTCACTATATGGTAAAGAATTATTTTGAGTAGTAATTAATTATACAAGTGAATTAAATATTTTAAGTAATGGTAAATATAAATCATTCAATTAAAAGTCCATAATTTCACCAACAAAACAAACAATGAATTTTGAAATGCATGCAAATTGTTATCTTTTTTGTTGATTTCCTCCAATATCTTATTATGTTTTAATATAAACCTCCATCAGAAGATTGCGAAACTTTTGTATAAATTTGTAACATATTTAACTAGACTTACTTCTTTATTTCTTTCTAATGAGGTTTATATTTAAGTTTGACATTTAAGTTCAAGAGGGGCAACTGGCCACCGGGTTAGTCATGTCATGGATATGTTCCAACTATCTCATTCATGCGTATTTGTTTATGATTTTTTTATATTAATAAAATTCACACCTTTTTATTTTTATGTGGGATTAAGAAATGGAACAAAGATAAAATAAATGATTTGCAGAAATACTGATGGTATGTAATTCTCACAACAATGCCATGACCTGAACATGACTTGAGAACCGAATTCCATTGACCTGTCACCTGAATCCAAACGATTTGAAACCTAAAATAATCCGAGCTTGAATACACAGAATCTGATAAATCTGAACAAAGTAAAATTTAAATGATCAGCAAACCAAATTCACTCGAATCCGAATAGACCTCACTCAAACCGATCACGTCAGCATGTTTGCGACACCGTTAAAGTATGGGTGGTTATTAATCACTCATCACCATCTGCCAAGATAGGCATTGACTTCTCAATTGACATATATTTAAGAGGGCATTTATTATGTCCCCTCATTTCCCCACAAAAATGTCATATACCATAACATTATAGGGAATATAAATACAAAAAATATGACATAATAGGAATTATAATTACAAAAATCATGACATCATAGGGTCCAATAATAATATATATGATGTTTTTGTGGGGAAATGAGGGGGCAAGTTATAGTTTTCTTATATTTAAAGTCCATATTTTGTTATTTTCTTTTCCAAATATTTTATATATTTTTTATGATATTTATATACTATTTATAGATTTTTATACTATTTATGTATTATTTTGTGATATTTATATTATTTTGTGATATTTATATAATTTTCCAAATATATAATTTTTATGGTACTTAAATATGATTTTATATAAATTTAAATTATAAAGTAATATAGCAACACTTAAAACAATATACAATTGGTATCATCAATGATAAAACTTTTAGTCTTCCATACCTAGTGCAGTGCATGTAATTAAACTGGTTGAAGAAGACAAAATGTTATTTAAGATGATACCACTTCCCTATAAGGTTAACTTAATGCAACTGCATCGCAAACTTAATGGGCCCATCAAAATTATATCAAAAATCCTCGCTTCACGCCTTCAACTCTTCCTTGATAAATTGATCGATCCTCATAAAACGGCTTTCATGAAAAAGAGACAGATAACTCAGATATTTGTAAACACAAGAGAGGTTTCTTGTTTCCTGAAAAAAAATAGACATTTGTATACACAAGAGAGGTTTCTTGTTTCTTGAAAAAAAATAAGATACCATCGGTGTTATTCAAAATCAATTTCAAAAAAGCATTTGATTTCGTCTCTTGGGATTTCCTTCTCAATGTACTTGGCGCGAGAGGTTTCCCGACAAAATGGGTACTGTGGATTAGAAACTTACTCATCTCTTCCTCCTCTTTTCTCAAGATCAATGGATGGGAGGGGTCTTCACTCAATCACAAGGGAGGTTTGCGACAAGGAGACCCTCTCTCTGTAGGATTAGTGCCCTAGGACAAATGTATTTGTACTAGGAAATGGATTATGTATTAAGACATTATTATTTATTCAATAAAGGTTGTTTCTTATATATCTGTGTGTATGGATTATGAATGTAAATCTTATATCAACCAAGAATGACACTTCGGGTTCACGTCATCAGAATACGTGATTCTGAGAGTAGAACTGTGAACTAACGAATGACATTCTAAATTGTCCCTAGTGATATGTAGGATGTTTATAGAGATAGACATACTTCAGGTAAGAAGCTACATATCCACACTAGTATATTCGCAGGCTGGATGATCATGTTCTGCTGATCATGGACATAGGGATGTCAAGTTTGGAATATAGGCACGTGTTAGAGAACACGTACTGGACTGACCATACTATGAGAATATGCATGGTATATGTCATTAGTGACTCTCATATAAATAGTGTGCTTGTTCCTACGACCTGAGGTCACCATGGATTCCTGTATGAGGAACTGCATACTTTAATATGATCTTACGTCATCCGTAATGGGATGATCATTAGGGTCATCATTAGGTATGCACTGAAATGATAAGGAATGTGAGTGACCAAGATGGGATTTGTTCCTCTCGTTAAGAGGGAGATATCTCTGGGCCCCATGATGAACTAAGACTGAAGGAAATGCATGGCTATGCTCAAAATGGATTAACATGTATTTTTAATATCATTTTGTATTTACTCAGTCTAATTCTCGATCAGGAAAGAGACTTTGATCAAACTCAAGGATGACATACTTCCATGCCTTGTGATCAAGACTTATATCGTAGAACAAAAGGAATAAGCAAACGTCTATTCAGATAGGTTTATCATCGCTGATCATTTCATTTAACATGGGTAGTCATGACATCAGTCTAGATGTTACTCATGACTTACGATCTTTAGAAGATTGTTGCCAGCGTTAAATGGAACCTACACGGTCACACAATAAACTCCATTCGTACGGGATGAATATACCTCAAAACAGTTATACATATGATGTATAAATTGGTGAACGAAATAATCAATTATTGGATAATTGATTTAACAAAATATTACCATATTCTGTTGGCAACGGAATAGTTCCGTTCCCAACGGACTAGATATGGAAACTGTAATAACCTTAGTTGCCAAGTATTCCGTTATGGAAATACATATTCCGTTGGCAACGGAATAGTTCCGTTCCCAACGGAATAGATATGGAAACTGTAATAATCTTAGTTGCCAAGTATTTCGTTATGGAAATACATATTCCGTTGGCAACGGAATAGTTCCGTTGGCAACGGAATAGGCGCAGATTAGGGTTTTAGTTATGGTAACTGAGTAATCGTTCGCCTCTCTCTCTAGTATAAATAGAAGGGCAGAGTCCCTCTATTCTACACACAATTCAGAAGCCTTAGAGGCCGTTTATTACACAAAAAAGAGAGAGAAAGTTTTGAGAGAATTCGGAAAGTATTTCCGAACTCGTCTAGCCGAGTCCGGTTATTCCGTACGTCTGAAGTTCGCGTGGATACGAGTAGAGGTTCTCTATCTTGAGAACTTGCGAGCGATCGATCTTCATCCCTAGGAGAAGCAAGGAGGTTCGCGGATCGAGCTTCAGGAAAGAGACGGTTGCAAGTCAGAAAAGTTCAGACCTACATCCGTTCTTTGTCTCACGGATCAGGAAGATCCGAGATATAAATTTTAATAACATAATCTCGTACCTTTATTTCCTTTACGATGATCCTAGGGAGGGTTTAACCTGTAGGTTCCGCTGCGCATGTAATGTACATGGCTACGGGTTTTCCAACACTCTCACCTATGTTATTTAATATTGTGGTAGACGTCTTGCAAACTTATTTCCAACAAATAATGTCTATCCTTAATCCTCATCACTATCTACCGCCGACACTAATGCAGTTCGCGGATGATACAACAATTCTCTCTGAAGCTGACCCGAGAAACCTAAGAATCATCAAAGAAACTCTTGATAATTTCTCAACATTATCAAGGTTACAAGTCAACTCGCAAAAAAGCTCATGTACAATCATAGCAATACCGGACTCCTTATTAGCTATCATTCCGGAAATCTTCAATTGTAACATTGAAAATTTCCCGCTAAAATTCTTGGGTCTCCCCTTGACAACAAAAAAACCAACTAAGAGAATCTTTCACTATATACTAGTAAGATTGCAAAAGAGGCTAGCGGGTTGGAAAGGGAGAATTCTCTCGTTAGGAGGAAGACTAACCCTCATCAGGTCAGTCCTTATCTCACTCCTAACCTACGAGATGCAAGTGTTTTTATTTCCGGGATGGCTTATTGATGAGATCAACAAATTCATACGGGCTTTTCTATGGAAAGGCGAAAATAAATGCTCAGGAGGGTATTGCTTGGTTGCGTGGGATCGTCTTTGCATGCCAAAGAAAAATGGAGGAGTAGGGATTCTTTCCATTAAGGAGCAAAATATCTCATTACTTCTTAAATGACTTTGGTTTTGGATATCGGACCCGACAAGCCTTTGGAAAAAAAACTTAAAACTGCTTTACGGTTTCAATGAACCGAAAGATCTCACCAACAATTATGAATCTCTCTCCTTCTTCCTCTCACAACTACTACTCCTTTTGCCTCTCTTCAACACATCCATATCCTATGAGTTGGGAAACGGTGAATCCATCAATTGCGATTTTGCAATATGAATCTGGGCCCTAAAGGGCATTCAAGCTCAAAACGTGATCGACATTTCCACACTTTGGAGGGACCAAGGACGAGGCAAAAATAAGGAAGGTCGAAAGATTTGGGACACGGACTGGCTCAGCACATGCTGGACCATCGGAAAAGCAAGGAACAAATTCATCTTTCGACAAACAAGGCCTCTCCAAGCAAGCGTCATGGCGGAGATTTCAATGCAATCAGAAAATTGGTTGGCACTCTGCTGACCCCCTGGCTGGACCTTCCTCTTATCCTACTTCTTCATTTCATTTTTCATTTTCTCTTTATTTTTCTTTAGTTCCATTTGTGGTCTGTAAATATCTTTTCAATTCTAAAAACAAAAAGACTCTTGTAAGAGAACGTTTTAATTAATGAAAATCTCAGAGAGGCAGTTCGCTTCCTGCAGCTTCAAAAAAAAAAAAATGCAATTGCATTGTATTCCACCATTTCTTTTATTTATACACGAGAAATCTATTCACACAATCATATCCAGTATCATTACATTTTCTATATTGTATTTTATTTTATTTTTCAAGTTTCAACCCTTGTGCAAAATGGTGATAATCTCCAAACCTTGTTCTACTTCACACTCTGTTGCAGCTTCGAAAAGCGCCACACATGCTGTATCTGGATCGCACCAGTTCAAATTGGGCCCTATTCACTCGTCAAGCTATTGGTCAACGGAAAGTACGTATCTTCCGCAACATTCACGGTTGATGACTGTGATTGGGCTATCAAATATTACCCAAATGGCTATTATTCCAAAACTTCCATATGGCAGGGTCTCTTGAACGACAAAGCGAAGGTAAGAAGATCGAGAATGTAGGAACTAAATTTGTCCTACTCGATAATACCGGAAGCTCATTAGATGCAACAAGACAAGCAACAATGCAAACCTTTGAGAGTCGTGGTAGCACATCATACCTTAACTATTTGACGTCGGAATCAAACGCGTCCGCTTTACAGCGGTCCTAAAGATGATTGTTTAACAATAGAATGCACTGTAAGTGTACTAAAGACTTTCCCCAAGATGGTACGTTCAATTGCCGTGCCACCTTCAGACTTTCCCCAAGATTTCGGGTTTTTGTTCGAGAGTGAAGAAGGTAGTGATGTCACTTTTGAAGTAAGTGGTGAAACATTCAATGCTCATAGATGTGTGCTTGCTGCAAGATCACATGTTTTTAAAGCACAATTTTTCGGTCACATGAAAGAGAAGATGGGAGAAACAATAGTGATCAAGATGGAAGCACCAGTCTTCAAGGCTATGCTTCATTTTGTTTATACCGATTCATTACCCGATTTTAGCAAGGTCTCTGAAAATAATTCAACTGCAATGATTCAGCACTTACTCATAGCAGCAGATCGTTATGGTTTAGAAAGATTGAAAATTCTTTGTGCACAGATGTTATATAGTAACATTGAAGAGTCAAACATATTCTCTGTGTTGGCTTTAGCTACGAGGCATAATTGTTCGGAGCTGAAAGACCTATGTCTTGAATTAGTTGCCAAATCTAATACTCTTAAAGATGTCACGATGGCCGATGGATTTGAATGTTTGATTCAAGTTTGTCCATCAATTATAAAGGACTTGTGCAAGAAAATAGGTAGTTGAATAAAGAATGTTTTTGTTATATGGCATGTTAAAGAAAACAATCCACTTGTTATGAAAGTACTTTTGCAATGTCATTGTAATTTGAATGGAAGTTTTTCTTTATTTGATGAAATTTGAGTGCTATTTATAGTTGTCCTTTTGTATTATGAGTATTCTTGCTTGTCCAAGAAAGTTCTCAGTAATTTTAACTGGAAGGATCAAAGCTTGTTAGTTCAAATAGTTAGTCATCCCATCGACTTTGTGAGAGAGTTAAGTTTGAATTACAGTAAACATTCAGCAAATCTAACAACTCATTTGATCGTGAGTTATCTCAAAAAAAATTTAAACGAAAAGACTTAACATGATACTCATCCAGCTTAAAAAAAGCATGATACTAATATCATTATTTGTTTCTTATAATATCTTTTTTGTTGGTTTAGGCGAAAGATGAGTTAGAACTATTATTTGCATCCTCTGTCATGTTTTAGAATTGGACGCGACTGCCACTATATTATTAATATTAATTAATGATATAGAAAGTGTTTTAAATAAAGGATAGTTGAATTGTTCAATAATTATACAAGTATGAATTAAATATTTCAACTTATGAAAATTCCGAATTTCACCAAAAGAGCAAACAACAAATTTTCCATGATTTTGTGATCCATCAAATCAATAGTTATGTTACCTTTTTTATTGATTTGGTACAGTATCTTAGTACTTAATTTCAAAAGACAGTTTTGAAACATATGTTACATCATTAGGTTCATGAACATATGAAGTCAAATTAATCCAATGTGCTGAAATTTTCTCCTAAATGAAATGATCCATCAATTCTTGAAGTACCATTCATCTTCAGAGCATATGATCCAAACCAACTGAAGTGCAAATCGATAACTTGGGCTAGCTGATTATATAAGGATCTATAATAGCCGGGTGTCTTTACTGGTTCCTAAACAGTATAACAGAAATAAAATAATATGTATTAATAAAATAGTAAATGAGTAATAAATAACATAATTGAAGTCGTAATCGTGACAACGTGTCGGGAAACGTGCAAAAGAATGGGAAAAGATGCTTCGTATATCCAGACCTTTAATACGATATAGAAGCCTTTGGCTTTGATGACTTCCAATATACAAATTTATAATATATATTGCCTTTTTATATAGTACAAAGATATTCATCATTTCCCATACGCCTACAATAATCACATCAATGGCGATGGGAAAACCATTGATGTGAATCTCTTCATTTTGCCAAAGCATTTCTCTCTCTCGGGTTTGTGATTGTGACTTGCGGAATTAGAGGGGAGAGGGTTGAAATTTTATTCTTGAATTCGTTTTGGTTCTTGAGTTTATCTCCTGTAAGCGGCTCTACTGTAACTTCTGTAAGTATCTCATCTCTTCCCAAGAGAAACTATTTTGCTCAGCTAGGTTTTGCGGACGTGATGCCCAGAGCCGACCCTGACTTTCTGTTGTCCTAGCCTGAATTGTAACTATCTCGAGATATTGCCTTCAAAAAAACTTACGAGAAAAAATAAAGCAAAAATTATCAATCATCTTATGAGCAACTATTTGCTCTCTTGAAATTCATAATATTTTCCTTCAAATCAAATATCTTATGAGCAATAATGTTACTATCTCTTGGAATTATCTTAATTCATAACATTTTACTCTCTTGGATATTAATCAAATACCTTGTGAGCAATGAAAAGGGGAAATAATTAAGACGAAAACGGTAGAGTAAAACCAGAAAAATGTAATATTAGAACTAAAAAAAAGAGAAATTTCTCATAAATTTTCACGCATATTGTATCAAAAAGTAGAAAAATAATAGAACTAGAAGAGGGAAATTATAAAGACCTACTGGAGAAAGAAAATTGTAAAAAGTTTTGTAATTTTTTTTCAAAAACCCTAGGTTGCTTTTTAATTGAAATAAAGTCTTAAAAAAGATTATAAAAGGAAAAAAACTACATCACAAAGATTAAAAAAAATAAGCAAAGCTCAAATTACACTACTGAACCATTTGGTTTAGAGAAAATAGAAAATAAGATTAAAGCCATAGATGGAAATCTCCGAGTAGAGTAAGAAAAATCATGAATTCTTGAGATAATTGGTTAATTGTTGAACTTCTAACTTCTGCATCCTATTAATTTGAGCAAAAATAGGATCTTTTATTTCTCTGTTTTTTGTTTCTACTTTTTTATTTCTTTGCTTAACTTCAATTGCATGAGACATGAGTACAGGCCAAAAGAACTTCACTCCTCCAATAAGATGTTGTTTTTCCTTCTCCAGTACACTTTTAATGAGAAAAAGACAAGAAAGAGGCAACACTTTGATGGTCCAGTAGTCAAATAAAATTGAGAGTGGTGAGACTAAGAAGCACATGGGTCAAAATTGAAATTCACGCTGAAAGGGAATCAACAACAGGCCTTATTTTCAAACAAATTATCAACGGGCACTGGGTTAAATAAATATATACTTAAAATGGTTGTCATTGACCCAGTGGCTGCCCTAGCCCACGGGCTTGCTAGGCTCGCCCCTGGGCCGGCCCTGGTGATGCTTTTGTATTTTATTTTCAGAGGAAGTAATATAGGCTACAAATTTACTATGAATATAAATAGAAGTTCCCAAAGGAAAGTTCAGACCTGAAAAAAGAAAAGATTAATATAGAATTAATTAAGTAGGCTAGACAATTGTGTAGGTTATCACTAGAGAACCTATAATGTTTGCTGATTTGCAAAAATATACTTTAATTTGTTGGTACATAATCCCGTGAAACTTGAATATTTATTTATGACACACACCAAAGCTCTATTAATTTCTTTTCCATAACATACACATCTTCTATGTTATGCGGATACTCCAAAAACTGAGAAGTACCCGAGGATACGGATATCCGATTCGGATACGGTTCCGATACGACTGCGATACGCCACGTGGCGTATCCGATTATTTTAATAATAATTTTTTTCGGATACAGCGGGAACGGCAGGATATGGCAGGGATACTTCTAGGATATGGCCATGATACTTCTGGGATATTTCCACTATATATAATTGGTCCATTATACTTTTTTGAATCATTTTTTTTCTTAAATCAAATTTTGACCCACATTCAAACCAACAAAGATTTATTTGCGTTTTATAATTATAAAACTAATTAAAATAAATAAAAAATAATTTTCATGAAAGAAAGAAAACGTTGACTTTCATTAAATCAAATTTTGAAGTTTACGAACATTTAATTATCAAGTATACATTTGATTTCATCCACATATTTTGATATTAAATTTGAAATATTTATTATTAATTTATTATTATTATATTATATAAATATAATTAAAAAATAAATATATATATCCGTATCCGTATTCTAAATTTTTTGAGATTTGCTGTATCCCCGTATCCGTATCGTATCGGATACGATACTCGTATCCGTATCCGTACAACATAGCATATCTTTACTTTCTGTTAGAGTAGTGTATATAGGAGTACCTTGTATTGTAGGGATATTGTAGAGATGGGATTGTAGAATGCACAGGTTGATTGTAGAGTAAATTATGTTAGGTAGGATCTTAGCTCTATAAATAGAGTCTCCTTATAAAGCCTAATCATTCAATCAAATCTCATCAATAATAATTAATCAATCATCCCTCTTCTATCATGGTATCAGAAGCCCAAATCATGCTTTCATTTTCAAATTCTTGCCAATCTTTTCTCTTCCTTCTCTGATCTATCCACATTCATTCTCTCTTTTTTTTTTTCTAATTCTTCAATCAATAGAGTGCTGCAAATCCTTACGCCTCTGGTTCAAGAACAAGATCAAGATCTCTTCTTATTGGGAGATTTCATTCAATATTGACTGAATTCTACAAGATTCAATAAAGATCAGCAAATTCAGAGATCTTTGTAGTGAATCAGAGGAATTGTGGGGGGTTGTGAAGTAATACAAGGAGAACAGAGGTGTTGAGAGGTGCACCTAAAGACCGGTACCACACCTGGTACCAACAATTCGTACAAAGATTGATTCTTTATCGATCAAAACCAGAAAAAAATCTCCTTCTTCTCTCTAAAAACGATCGAAATCCTTCAATTTCATGGACTCGACAAACAAGAAACCGGTGACCGTGAAAATACCGTTGTAAAGTGTCAAATATGCAAGAAACCTAACCATGAAGCGCTCAATTATTGGCACCGCTACAACCAAAATCCTTTGACCTCTCTCCTGGCGGAACCATTTAGCGGTCCATCGGATGGGTGGTACCTTGACTCCGGCGCGTCAAACCATTTGACCTCTAACCTCAACCTCCTGTCCTCTCATATGGCTTATTCGGAAAAAGATCTCATTCGAGTCAGGAACGGAGAAGACATACGTATTCACAACATCGGTCAAGTGAGAAAACAATTGGAACCATTACAATATGGAACTCAAAATAAAGAGAAAATTCCAGCAAATTTATATTTGATGATTTTAATATTAGAAATAAAATATTTCATTAAGAATTATAATTTTCTAAAGAAGAAAAGAAAAATTATTTATATTTTAATGAGTGAACTCTTATTTAACTATTGTTATCAATAATTGAATATAACTTTGCACCAATATTCATTGAAACCATCTGATTAAGATCTGATGGTCAAAATAAAAAACTCACAACGGTTCTCACTAAATCGGGTATGGAATACAAAACACCAATTCAACCAATAATATATGCTTATATTTTAATATCCACATCAATGTTGTCATAAAATATCAATAAATTTGAGAAAATGAATGGCTAAGATTTGACAAAAAAATTGAACGAACGGTCGATATAAAAGTGATGATGTGATCTTTTGAAGAAGCTAAAAAATATATGAAAAATAAGGGGTTGAGATTAATTTCAATCTCTATTTGCAATTGAAACATAATATGAGCTCTTGACCATCTCCAGTATGCCCATTTAGTAAATTATTCTTTCTTTTGCATGTGTAGGGGTGGTTATGTTCTATGCAAGCTGTATAGAAAGTTTGAAACGGGACTCACGAGCCAAGCCGATTTGGACCATGAAAACATAGATAAGCTCGACTCTGAGGTCATCGAGAAAATTAGGGTGCCAGTGGACTACAAAAATAAGGTGACTAAAATTCTATTTTGTGAGATCTACTTTTTTCCCCTCACGGAGCATAAATCCAGTAACCTTTTTGTTATGAACCAATGTGAGCATTTTATAAGCATGAGATAATACATCCAAGATTCTTGCATTGCTAGCTTCTCTTTTGGCTAATAAATATAATACATTTATTTTTAGATTGATGATATGGTTCCCCTGGAATCAACTATTTATGGAAGAGAAGATGACCAAAAGAAGATCGTTGAATTTGTACTATCAGATGATCACAAAAATCATGATGTTAACTTCATTTCTGTAGTCTCTGATCGTGGTATTGGCAAAACAACCATGCTCCAACTTATTTACAACAATGAAAGAGTATGTAGTTCTTTCGATACAAGACTGTTCATATCAATGCCTGAGAATTTCAATGAGAAGATGCTTTTTAGAATGATTATGGAGTCACTAACCCGTGCCTCTTGTGATGGTACCGAGCTAGGAACATTAGAGAAAATATTGAAGGAAGAACTGGCTGGTAAGAAGTTCTTGCTTTTTTTGGATAATTTTGATAGTAAGGACCAAAGATTATGGACTATTCCATTGGTCCTCCTCAATTTTTCAATGAAAGGAAGCGTGATTGTAGTTTCAACTAGGTGGGAAACATTTTCTAATATGAGAAGGCCTGTGCAATGTTATTATTACCATCTGAATCCTTTATCAGATCATTGGTGTCGGATGATTTTTCATCAATTTGCTTTATGTGGTCAATATGCGGATAATGATCCTAACTTGGTCGAAATTGGTAAGCAATTAGTTGCGAAATGTGGAAACATTACATTGTGTATGAAGGTGCTAAGTTGTCTCTTGAGGCATTCAAAAAAGGAAGAATGGTTGGAAATCATATCAGGAAGTAGTTCGTGTGAAATGGATGAGATGTGTGGCAATGTATTGCCGATTTTAAGGATTTGTTATAATGTTTTGCCCCCACATTTGAAACGATGTTTCAAGTATTGCTCTTTGTATCCAAAGAATTATCTTGTCTCAAAACACCTTTTAGTTCTCATGTGGTTATCTCAAGGATTCATTGAGCCAATAGAAGGAAGAGAACTCGAAGAAATTGGTTTAGAATACTTTGAAGAGTTGTTATCTCGGTCATTGTTTCAATATTCACCCTTTCATAAAACTGAAGAAGGTATGTTTGTAATGTGTGGGCTTATTCATGATTTGGCGCAACATGTCTCTATGAATGAGTTTGTTAGGCTCGAGCAAACTGTGCAAAGAGTGCCTGACAATGCTTGCCACTTATCAATTGTACCTCATGAGTATGAAGTTGTTTCATTGAAGGATTTAACAACAGAGATGCAAATTTTGCAAAGCTTTTTGGTTGTGGGCAGAATAGCATTTCAACAAGAGAGTTTAACATCCCCTATCATGAATCTAGGCGATCTGGATGATATATTCAAAAAATGTGTTAGTTTGGTAACATTGGATTTGAGCAACACGGATATAGAACAATTGCCAAACTCTATCGGGTTACTAAAATCCTTGCACTATTTGGGTCTTAGTGGTACCAAAATTATGTGCATCCCATCAGAAATATCTGACTTGGTCTCTCTTGAAACCTTTGAGGCCAAAAATTGTCATTATCTTGAAGAGTTGCCTCAAGATATTCAAGAATTAACCAATCTTCGTCACCTTGATGTAAGTAAAGAATCGGGGTTTACTATCATGCCATGTGGGATTGGAAAGTTGACAAATCTCCGGTCTTTACCAGCATTTAGTATTATGGTTAATCATTGTGGAATTGAAGAGTTGAAGAACTTGGTGTATCTCAAAGGAAACCTTCAGATTTCTGGCCTCGAAAATGTGCGGAATGGAAAAGATGCTAAAGATGCTCATTTGAAAAATAAAATTTTCTTGGAAAATTTATGTTTGCTTTGGAGTGAGATGATAGTATTCGATGAAACCGATACAGATATAACAATTGCTGAAGATGTACTTGAAAACCTTGAGCCTTCTTACAACCTAGGGGTGCTGATTATTAGGAATTATCCAGGGAAAACAATTCCTACATGGATAGAGTCCTTTCCAAAATTGGTTTCCCTTATACTTGATAGCTGTTATAATTGTGAGAATTTACCCAATCTTGGTGAACTTCCCATGCTTAGATATCTTAGTATACAAAAAATGTACCCTATTCAAAAAATAAGTTTATTTAATGGGTTCCCATCTTTAGAGGTATTGAATATCTGGGAGATGTATGAGTTGGAGGAATGGGTTGAAACAAAGGATGGGGATTTCCCTTTCCTTCATACTTTATCTATAAACAGATGCCCAATTCTGAGGAATGTTCCATGCTTTCATTCTCTAGTTGAATTGTCAATTTATAATTGTACTCAACTGCCGGAAATTATAGAAATGCCCTCATTGGAGTCCTTGAAAATTGAGAGTTTTCAAAAAACCAAGTTGATTAAACTACCTACCCGTCTAGTTGGGCTCAAAAAGCTGGAATTAAAGCATTGTCCAAAACTTCTATTGGTTGAAGGGTTGAACTTGACTCGTGTTGAGAAGATAAAAATCATTGGATGCCCTAATTTGGATATGAGCAAGAATCAACCTTCCATACATTTGAACGAAAAAAATGATATCAGGTAACTCGTGTGGTTTCATATTACTGAAATTCTAAATTATATTTTCCTTTTTGTTGCCAGCATTTTTTTTGGTTACTAATGGATGATCATTTTTTTTTTCTTTTGAAACTTTTTGTTAGTGTATTGTCACGAGGTAACGAGATTGATTCGACTGAATCTCTACAGCTTGACGTGGATAAATCTCAGTTGCCAGATGAGTTTGTTCCTCCCAGTCAGCCGGCTGATCACAAAGTGGAGTCAAAGGAAAGGTATGTTTACTTGAAATTAAACTGGCTTTGTTGTCGGTTGGACTTAACTTCTCCGCTTATGAAGACTTAAATTTACTCTTTATTTTATTTCTCCATATGAGAGTAATGAGTGGACACATAAATAGATGAAATCATATCAGTTCTAACAAAAACTATTGACCATTTCTAGCAGTTTCTTATTTGAAAATTGACTTTAATTTCTTGTGTGTGTGTGTGTGTCACTGTGTGTGGGTGGACGCGTGCACCTTTCATTCTGCGTACGTGTTTGTGACTTCGTGTGTGTGTGTGTGCGCACATCCCCATTAACATGATTTATGTGCTTGTAGGGATTTGCAACAGATCAAGGCAATCACGATGGCTTTTGAGATTCAAAAGCGGCTCCATGAAGAAGTTGTAGTCCATTAGTTCTTACGATTCTCAATCAATTACTTTACTTTTTTTTTTTTAAGGAATCAATTACTTTACTTTCAAAGTGGACTGAACTGATAGATATAAATCAATTATGTCAAACAGATACAGAGGTGGCTGCATTTGAGCATAATAGAGGAGCAAGTGTACATGCAGAAACTCCTAGAAGAGCAAAATAGGAGCTCTTCATTAGCCGCCATTAACATTCCTCAATCTAAATCCCTCCCAAATCACGCCTCAACAACACACAATAATAAAGATGCAAAATCCGATCTCAAAAAAAAGAAAAAGAAAGATACAGAATCAGACCCTGTTTTTTCACCAGACGGTCATCAGTCGGAGAAAGATGGCGAATCACAAGAGAATAACAAAAAACCGAGGCTTGATGTCAAATGCGGACCCAAGAATCATATTTAAAACAAGTGGGCTGACTAGGCCGGCAGAAAATTGAAGTTGAATTAACTTATTGGGTCGGCTTGTGTGTAGAATGGGTTTGGATTAATGGAGACCTCCTTGGAGTCGGACATGGAGATGAGAAGCTGGCTGATTAGTTGTTACTGAACTAATTTTTCTGTGAATTATGTTTTTCTATTTTGAGATAATTTTTAATTTTGTTGTTAGTTGTTAATTTGGTTGTTAAGACATTTATATATATTTGGTGGTTTGTAAGTGGATGATTATGTTGATTATTATGAAAACCTAGTTCTGTTCATCTATTTTTCTTTTCCTGTCCTTTTTCTCATTTTCTTTTCCTTCTTTCTAAATTTCTTTCATTTCTATCCAAGTAATATTATTCATTATCTACTCTATTAATTATTTTAAAATAATTCACACCTTTTTTTGTGGATGAAGAAATGGAATAACTAGGAGAAAAATAACATAAACGATTTGCAAAAAAATCTCCTGCATTTTCCTTAATTTGCAAAAATAAAAAAACACCTTTGTTACAAATTACAAAAAAAATCTTGCATTATTAAGAAATAAAATTTTCAGCAGCTTCCTTTATACACTAATTAAGGTAACCCGATTGTAAATTTGCTTAAGACTTCATTTTCAAAATTATTTCAAATTCGATATGATCAAAAATACTTTTTATTATTTTTTTATAAATTTTTTAATTTAATATAAGATAATAAATAAATACATAAATAATATATATTTTTTGATAATATTTTATGATATTATATTTATAATATTTTATGATACTATTGCATATTTTATATTACATAAAATACTTTATATAAAATCACAAAAGAAAATAACATGTCATAAAATAATTTCAGAAACCATCAATAGTATAATACTATGAACTATTATATCGCAAAACATTATTAATTATTTATTTATTAATTTAAATCAAACTATCAAAATATTTTCCAAATCTATTCGAGTCGGATACACTCCAATCCTGTAACCTGTTTAAACTGAAATTTTACTTAAATGCCCTAAAATTTATACAATTCTCAAATCTGTTTCAAAGACTCGCTACACAAAATTCACGGAATTATCTAAATCAGAGAATTTAGGGAAAACTTGAAAGACGAAAAACTCCGATTAGTTTCCAAACCGTAGAGAAAAAATGGAAAGATTTGGCTTAATTTTGTCAGTTTTAGTCTTCCTACATATTTCCATCAAGGTTCCAGCTATCAGGTACTCTTTCTTTGGATTGCAGGCATATGGTCTATTTGGCTAGAGCGTAACAACAAAATTGAGAGTTCCACATTGAAAATTAGCGAACAAAGGCATGGGACTCTTTCTTTGGATTGCAGGCATATGGTCTATTTGGCTAGTGCGGAACAACAAAATCTTCAATGGAAAGGCCCAAACACAAACAACAATTGTAGCAAAGGCTAAGGAGGCCTACGTGTAATGGCGGGACAACGGATGAATTATGAGTTATCGGAGGAGTTTTATAGTTTGCATTTGTAGGAAAAATTTAGGATAAAATTTTTTAGATTTTGTAAATTTGATGTAATGTAAATATAAACACCTTTTATTTTAATATAAGCAACAATACATGATCGCTTATTGGGTATTTCTAAAAAAAAAAAAAAAAAAAAACAATTAGCAAAGAAGGTATCACTTTTAGAGAACATGTCATAAATAACATGTCATAAATAATTTCATTTATATGCTACAAAATATCTGAAAACCATATATGTAAAATTATTAAATATAACCTTGAATTTGACTCAGTGCATATTAAGCCTATATTTTTCTATCTTGTTAAATATTAAAATTTGGTTTATGAGAAACAGATGTTATCTTCAAATTACTTTGAGCGTAATTCATGCTTTCTTAAAAACTATAAAAATAGTTTTTATATACCTATAAATTAAAAAAAATAATAACAAGTACCAGTTATATACTTTTAATTTGAAAAATAAACATATCTATTAATATTATATATATATTATAATTTTAGAAGGCTTTTTCTACAGTACTTGCACTATATTGTGCCACATAAGATTTTTAAATTCTCAACCCTTAGATCTTAATCTAATGGCTCATATAACTCATCAATTGCAAGATTTTTAATGGGCCAATATGAACCTACAACAATTCTTCCCCATTTTTCTACATCTTTATTAAGTATATAATATCTATTTTGACTCTTAAGTTATGTAAAAAATAATTTTTTGCTAAAAAGTATAGTGTTCAATTTTAGACATGGTAGTTCAAATGGAAATATATTGCACAATATAGCAATAGTCGACAAAAAGAAAAAGAGAGAAAAGTCCAAAATAAAAAAATTCAAACTTTCAATTTTTTGATGATATTTATTGTATTTTTATTATGATTTTTTTCATTGTTTACAAATATCAACACTCATATAATAGATCAATCTATAATTTGCAATTGACAAAATATTTCAAACATACATATTTTATTATTTATGCATGAATTAATTGCTTTTTTAAAGCTAACAATACATTGTCACAAATGTTAAAGTGTTTTAAGCTTAAGAGCATTGCTAACTGCCTAAATTTAATATTGATAAAGTTGCACAGAAAAATAACAGCTCTTATTAGAAGTGTAATTACATTTAAGTTCCTTTTTTGTTGGTTATATAATAGTTGTTATTAGATCTCGTCATGCTTATTAACTAATATGTTACATCAACTGTTTGATATATTGAAAGTGAATTTAACACAAAAACCAAAAACACTAAAAACAATTTACTACAAGTGAGACTTAACAAAATATTTATAGCTCTCGCACAAAGCAGGAGTTATCTGCTTGAATATATTTTATAATTTTAAAGGAGCTTATAATACTTTCCTATCCTTATTCCATGTCAGTATTTTTTTAGTGATCGTTGAATTGAAAATCAACTATTCTCATCCAACCACAAACACATTATGTCCGAATTTCATTGTCTTTGTATATAGTGAATCATTAAAAAAAAATATCAATTCATTTGTAAGTAAGTACACATCTGAACATATCACAAAATCCATTTGACATCCGTTTATTTATCTCTACAAAATTTAGATAGTTTCAATATTATAATTGCACGTATTTTTAATTTATGGCGTACACATATTGTAGTTTTCAATAACCAGGCAAGATATTTGTCAAAAAAAAAATTAAATATTTTTCAATAATATACATAAAAGTGAAGCGGTTATTCTAGAAAAAACTTTGTAATGTTAATAAGAACATATACATTTCTATGAGCAATACAAAAATCAGATATTCTTATTTATATAAATAAGACGGTTTTTGTTTTATATAGTGCTAAAATTAAAAAGAAAAGAATAATTTCATGTTTGTCCATACAAAAGTTATAATATAAATACACTACCATAGAAGCTTCTACAAAAGTTCATGCAATTATACAATATCATGTAGATCATTACATACCAAAAAAAAATATTATTTCTAACCTTAATTAAAAATTAAGAAAATCTCGTGCAAGCGCGAGCTATACCTTGTATATATATAATCCTTAATACTCTTATCTACAGTACTTGCATAAGGTATCTCCACGTCACCCAAAATTTGCTTGACCGTATGATAACAATCAGATGGCATTAGTTCATGAAATCTCATATTACAAAAAAAAAAATTAGAGTATAATTGGACAAAAACATATGATCAGGAACTAGCAAAATTCATTTCCAAATGTATCTGTTTCCTACATTTGCTCCTTTTGTCTTTATCATGCTTCATTCTCTGCTACTTTATCTCCTGCCTTTCACTGATTTCAATTAATTTCGTTTTATCATCCTCTGTTACTTATTTGACATTGGTCAAAAACCTTAAATATGTTTGTGATTTAATTAGTTACGGATATGAGAATATAAAAAACCTTGGACATATATGTTCGATTTCATGGAGGTGCATACTTTTTATAAAAGTAACTCAAAATTGTATATGTCAATCATTTCAAGACAATAATATTACAATCTTTGGAAGAAAATAATACTACCACCAATATCACAATGAAATTAGTTGAAGAAAAATAATATCACATTTATTTCCTTATACAATGTTTTTTTTAGACTTTCTTTATACAATAAGTTGGGTATCATATTTTAAAATTAAATGCAATCATATAAAACTAATAATATAAACCACCAATATCACAATGAGGCCGTCGGCGAAAATATATAATTAGGATCACAATATCGAAAACTAAACTTGAAAAATATTGTAGTATCCTCAGATACATCTGTTGTAGGTATAGTATGTATTGCTTTTATATTGAGTCTATATAGTTCTGCGACTTATGTTAAAGTTTCATAACACTGTAAAAAAGTTGCATATCAATCTATCATATGAAGCTACACTATAACATCAAAAAAAGATAACAAAAATGTCGCACAAAGTGCGAGTATCTCTAGTATACTTATATTTTCAATCGAGGCTGCAGCCTCGGTTACCAAAATACTAAAGAAGATAGCCCTAAATGTATTTGGAGATTTCGCATACGATTTGCTTGTAATCATCTTATCTTATGCATTATCATTTACGCTCACAACTAACAGTCTCATGTTCTGAGGTATCCATTATCTTTCTCTTTTCATATAACCTCATTTTCTCTTTTTCAGTCTCTCTCAACATGTGGTTTTTAGATACGGCTTTGTCAATACACCACCGGTACCCCACCTCGTCCGCCTCACTTTCACATCATCTATAGGTCATTGGGTTTTATTTTTTCTCAGAGAATTCCGGGATTCGTGATAATTTATATGCATTTTATTATATCAAAATATGTTGCAATTATTTATTTGTTTATTTATATGTTAACTAACACTATAAAAAAAATTTGGAATTTCACCGAAAACACAAATAACAAATTTTGAAATACATGATCTTATGATTCATCCAATTAAGTAATTACCTTCTTTCTTGATTTTCTCTAACACCTCATTATTAATAATACTTAATTCTAAACATTTTCTTGTCAAAACAAAGCACCACATCAACTCATTCTTTTTAACCCTTGGATTAACATTCAAATGATTCTTATCCATTGGATTAATATATTTACATGTGTCCATTTGATCCACTTTTAATGTTTTTTTAGCCTTTGAATTAGCATCCAAGTGATTCTTATCCATTGGATGAAGATATTTACACGTGCCAATTTTGATATCTATAGATATGGATACCAATACGGGTGTCATATCCGATAATATACGGATACAGTGATATGGTCAATCTAAAAAAAATCTAGGATATGGATTTGGCATTTTTATATACTATTTTATTCATTATATTTCATATATATTTATTATTTATATATATTTAGATATCTGATTTTGATATAGGAGGCACTAAAATTTTGTTATTATAGAAATCTATTGATGCAAAATATTTATTTATTACCATAAGTTATATAATTAGATGTCTTAATCTTATTTTATTGATTTTATGTTTGTTATTGTATGTTTTAAGAATATATGTTCTTATGTTAGATGTATCTGATAAGGAATCTGTGAAGTATCTGTTATTATTTCGGATTTAAATATTATGATACGTCACATGGCCTATTTGATATGGTATCCGAGTATCTGATACGGGTGTCGGTATCCGGTATAGTAGTCGATATGATATGGCTGGATTTTTAAAGTATTTGTGTGTAACATAGTATGTAGATGCCACTTTTCATGTTTGAATAATTGATATTATCAAAATATTTACATGTGCAATTTTTTTTTTCTTTTTTATGTATTTATTCAGGTGCAAGCCTATATTAGTTGCTTTTGATAAGAATATCTGGTATTCAGTTCTTTGAGGTAAAATAAAATTTTCTGTCTCATAACAACACTATCTTTAAATTTTCGGTTATTTTCAATTCTTAGTTGGGCAGTTGTATTATACGAGCTGACTTTGACTAACTTCCTTTTATATAAATGTAACCATTGGTTCAAATTTCTTTGGATAATTGAGGATCCCGGGTTCTTCTTCAATCCAAGGTTGAAAGGACTGTGACAGGACCTTTGTTTTTCATATCTTTTAATTTAACCATTTGACATTCTTTACCTTCAAACTGAGTTCTTTGAAAATTTTAATGGCTTCATGTAAACGGGAGATAAATTAATGTGTTGAAGGACATTGTATATCCATATGAAATTCTAATGGGTTGGTATAATTAATATGTAAGTATTCATTAACGGTTAATTGTGCTTAATCTCTCTTTTGCAGGTTTCACATAGAAGCATCACCTTTTTTGTCTATCATTTTTAACTTTTTTTATTTTGATATTTTGACAGAAGAAATTAATCTATATTTGTTTTATTCTTAGTATTTTGGCATGATGTGATATTTCTAATCCTTGGGGTTTGTAATTTTTATCGTATTCTCATGTAAACATTGTTATGAATTGATTCTTAGTAATATTTAATATATACTTGATGAAAGAAATGCTATTATTATTATTATTATTATTATTATTATTATTATTATTATTATTATTATTATTATTATTATTATTATTATTATTATTATTATATGGTTTTTTGTAACTTCATCGAAATTCTAACAAAATCATCATCAGAGCTCAAAAATCTCGTGCAAAACGCAAAGATTTTGCTTGTCATATGATATGTTTGATTAGTATTTTGTGTTATATCACACTTTGTGAAACCTCTACATAAAAAAAATTCTCAAGTTGTTGAGAACCAATTATTTTATGTATTACAAGTTTCATAAATAGATTACTTGGTACGTTTATTTCATATAGTGTATACATACCGCACATAATTTTGACAAAAAAAAAATCAACAATGAAATGATTAATATTACTACATTCACGAAAATGAGTCATATTATTTTATTTTATGTATCACCATATTGTTTCCCTTAAATAGTTTATTCTCTTCTTTAAATATACTCTTTGTATCATTAATTTGTTTTTCTCTTTATTTCTACTTGTTTCTCTCATTATGTTGTATAAAGATGATAAAAGAAAACTTAAGAAAATAAAATAAAGTAAATATGTACTAATTTTAGAAATATGAACATAAACATGATATCATATCAAGAATCAATTATTATGTCGGTGGAGTTATTTAGTAGATTGTTGATCTTTCTCTTAATCTTTTTATTACGAAAGTTATTTTTTGAATTATTTTATTTTTTATAGTCAACTTTTAAAACACAATTTATTTTCTGAAATGAATGACAATAAATCAATATGCAACACAAATTAAGAAGTAAAAAAATATTTTCAATCACTTTACATAATTATTATAATATGTATAAATCAATCTTAAAACATATATAGATATTGTATCATTATGCATTTTTATAAAAAAAAAAAATTAAATTATTCGTTGCGTAGTGCGAGAATATTATCCTAGTATTTTATAATTTAAACCTCCACTCATTTCTCATCTAAATCTTTCATAGAGCTTTTTTTCCCGAATGACTTTCATGGAGCTTTGTAATACATTTAATTAACTTTATTTGTTCCTCTCTCAGGATAAATTAGTAATTAATCATACTAAAAGGTTGATATTTATGTTCAAAAATCATGCCACCTGTATGTCGTCAACTGCCTCAAGGGCCATGCGTATTAACCCAAACCCTTTATATTTTTCGTTTATTTTTGAGCCTTCTCAAAATGTCACGATCAATTTTTTGTGAATCTTAGTCATTCATTTTCTCAAATTTATTGATATTTTATGGCAACATATGTGTCGTTATTAAAACATAATCATATGATTGGTTGAATTGCTATTTTATGTTTCATTCCCGATTTAAGGAGAACCGTTGTGAGTTTCTTTGTGACTATCAGATCTTAATCAGATGGTTTCAATGAATCATGGTGTAAAATTATGTTCAATTATTAATACCAATAGTTAATGAAGAGCTAACTCATTAATACATAAATACTTTTTCTTTTATTCTGTAAAATATTATAATTCTTAATGAAATATTTTATTTCTAATGTTATAATGATCAAATATAAATTTGTTTGAATTTTCTCTTTATTTTGAGTTCCATATTATTATGGTTCTATTTTTTGTTTCTTGCTAAAATATGTGAATATAGACTATATGAAATAAGATGTATAAAATTAATATGTTCATTAACTTATACATTATATCTTATTTTTTTATCTCTCTTTGAGCACTCTCAAGGAACCTATTGTCAATTTTTTCTCGGCCGTTGAATCAATTTTTTTTTTAAATCTTATCTTTTCATTTAAATTATTACCACAATATCACATGTACCAATAGTTAATAAAGAGTTTACTCATTAAAATATAAATAATTTTATTTCTTCTTTAAAAAATTATAGTTCTTAATGAAATATTTTATTTCTCATGTTAAAATCATCAAATATAAATTTGTTGGAATTTTCCTTTTTATTTGAGTTCCATATTGTTATGGTTCAATTTTTTTTCTTGCTAAAATATGTGAATATAGACTATATAAATGTGCTCATTAATTTATACCATATATCTTATTTTTTTCATCTCTCTTTGAGCATTCTCAAGAGATCAATTGTCAATTTTCTCTTGGCCGTTGGATCAATTTATTTTTTTGAAATCTTAGTTTTTCATTTAAATTGTTACCACAATATCACATAAAGACATATTGTTATGATTCCAATTTCATGTTTTTTGATAAAGTATGTAAATATAAACTATATAAAAGAACATATAATAAAATGATAAGCTCATTTACTCTTATCATATTCTTTTACCCCCTCTTTGAAAATTTTCAAGAGAATTATTATCAATTTTCTCTCCGCCATCGAATCAATTTTTTTATCAAATCTTGGCTTTTAAGTTAAATTATTATCATAATATCACATGATTAGTTAGACTAATGTTCAATATTATATCTCTGTTATGTGAGACCTATCATCTCAGACAAAATTTCAGAATATTGAAAATTATATTATATTATTTAATATATTACGGGTTTCATAATAACGTATGTGTAATCCATACCATTTAATATCCAAAAAAATAAGAAAAATAGCGGTGACAATTTTTTGAAGAAAATGAGTAATGTTATATTTTCCTATGCAGTATACATATTTTTCCTCTATATATGTAGTATTAAATATAATTACTTTTTTTAAGTTAATCATCTATAATTAAATCTTATGTAGTTTCAACTAAAATCTTTGAAATAAATTAGCTTGTATTTTATTTTTTCTTATCTCATTCATCTAAGCCTGATAATACTTAATTTATTTTTCTAATATAATATGTCAAGACATAATGACATAAATTTTGAATTTTTATAATTGCAAGTTATATAATATTAGATTGAAATAATTATTAAAATTGAAATACTCGTCGCGAAGCGCGAGCATTATCCTAGTTTGTTTTTCAATTCACACTTATTAATTATTTTAAAAGAATTCACACCTTTTTATGTGGATGAAGAAATGAAACATAAATGATTTTCAAAAATATCTCCTGCCTTATCCCTAATTTGCAAAAATAAAGAACACCTTTTTTTAAAATTACAAAAAAAAATCTTGCATTATTAAGAAATAGAATTTTCAATAGCTACTTTTAGGCACTAATTATTTTTTTATTGTAAAAGCATGCGATCGCATGTTAGATTATATTGTTTAGTTTTAACAAATAAAAAATAAAAGTAAAAGCTAGAGGCTACTACAAAGATAAAGAGGTACAAAATAAAAGGAGCAATAAGATGAAATCGCCGTTTGGTTTGTACTTTTAAATAAGGATGTCAAGACATCAAAATAGGATAGATTCCAATCCAACGTTTGATAAGTCACTAGATAATAAAGTAATGACATTCGAGATATCCGTGAGAATATTAGGCGTCATAATTGGTGACTTTCCACGTTTCCATGATGAGGGAATGCAAAATTAAGAAATAAATCTTTATAAGAAAATATTTTTTCTTTCATTAATTTGTTGATGTAACAAATTTGTCAAATTTAGAATATCAATAAATCAAGATCTTCTACATTCCTTGAAATAAATACACCAAACCAAATATATCAATAATACATGTCTTAAGATTATATTCCATGGAATATGATTTTTTGGAATCATACATTCCAAGATATCATTGAAAACTCAAACCAAACAACCACTTATACACTAATTAACATAACCCAATAGTAAATTTGCTTAAGACTTCGTTTTCAAAATTATTTCAAATTTGATATGACCAAAAATACTTTTTATTATCTTTTTTATAAATTCTTTTATTTAATATAAGATAATATTACATACATAAATAATATAAGTTTTATGACACTATTTTATGATATTTTATTTATAATATTTTTTGATACTATTTCATATTTATGCCACATAAAATAATATTTTATATAAAATCACAAAATAAATAGCATATCATAAAATAATTTCAGAAACCATCAATAATATAACATTATGAAATATTACATCGCAAAACATTGTTAATTAATCTATTTATTAATTTAAATCCAATGATCAACATATGTTTAAAATCTGATTCGGGTCAGTTCGGATATACTCCAACACTTTAGCCCTGAGATTTAGACAATTCTCAAAATCAGAGTTGGGAAAACTTGAAAGACGAGAGAAACTCTGATTAGTTTCCAAATCGTAGAGAAATATATGGAGAAATTTGGCTTCATTTTGTCAGTTTTAGTCTTGCTGTATATTTCCATCAAGGTTCCAGCTATCAGGTACTTAATTTTATCTCTAATTAATCGAATCGAAGTGTCCGATTTTTGCAATTTTCGACCAAATTTTGAACTAATTTGCCGTTGATTTTACAAACTAAAGAAAATTGAAAAAGAAAATGACAACTTTAATTTTTTTTTTTTTAGTAAATGTATGGATCGCATGCTCATTACATCATAGTTTTATAAAAATAAGTATAAAATAGAAAGAGCAAATACAACAAGGAATCTCTGCAAGAAAGAAAGAAAAAACAAAAAGTAGGGAACTCCAGAGAGCTCTGCTGACTCGCTAATTCCTAGCAATTTTCAGTCCACTTGGTCACCTCCATTGCCGACCATCTAAGAAGAATGCTTCTCGGCCTTTGGGCGCCGGTAAATATGCGCCTATTCCGCTCCAGCCAAATACTCCATAAACCGGTCATCCATAGTATGTTCCATTTTTGCGCTTGTTCTTTTGCAAGCATGACTCTATAATGGAGTCATAATTCCCGAAATGGAATGTGAGAATTCATCGTAATACCCATAATGGAAAGTCCCGCTATCCAATACAACTTGGCATACGAGCATTCGCGGAATAAATGTTCTCTATCTTCATTGAATTGGTTACACATCACACAAATCGGGTTGTGTGGCCACCTCCTTTTCGCCAAATTGTCCGCCGTTAGAACTTTATTTTGCAATAGGATCCATACAAATAATTTTACTCTAGGCGGGCATTTTATTTTCCAAAGACGTTTGTACCTAGGGCATATAACGCCGGGGTTACATAAGAAGGTATAAGCCGATTTGGATGAGTATATCCCGTCGGTATTCCACCGCCATACTAGGCGATTTGTAGTCGGGTCAATGGCGGTCGATGTGTTAAAAATTGACAATAGTAAGGAAAGGTCCTTTATGAAGAAGGATGATGTGGCGGATGGAGGGTTGGCTAGGTTAGCCGATTCGGTGATACGTTGAGTGAGGGCGGTGGTTTGAGCCCAAAGTCCTTCTTTATCCACATTTAAGAAGAAGAGCTTTGTTTTGCGTTCTTAGGTCCGCCATCCCTAACCCGCCATGTTTTTTGGGGAGACTCACCTTCTTCCAATTCACAAGACAATGCCCTCCCGAACACGATGATTCTCCTTTCCAAAAAAAGGCTCTTGTAACTCTTTTAATTTGATTGAATACCCAAACCGGTAATTTAAAAGCTTACATATAATATACCGGGAGCGCGCCTAAGCTTGCTTTGATGAGGGTATTTCTACCCCCATACGATAGAAGCTTGCTTTTCCAAGATTCAATTCGACTTTGAATTTTTTGGATAAGAGGGAGGAAAGTTACCTTCAACGGTTTCTTGACGGTGAGTGGGAGCCCCAAATACTTAATCGGAAGGTGTTACCGTGGGCACCGAAGAATTGATTCCACTGCTTGGATGCATTCGTCGGGTATAGAAATAGGCGTAAAGCCACTCTTTGCCCAATTAATTTTCAAACCGGATATTTCCGCGAATAGATCGAGAGCTAGCGCTACAATTTTCAAGTTTTGCGGGTGTGCCTCAATGAAGATGATGGTGTCATCCGCATATTGAAGTGCTTGCGACGCGAGAACGGCCGCACTTGTAAGAAAAGGTTGAAGGCTGTGCAAAATTTGTTGTAGCGAGTCAGAGATAAGGTTGAAGAGAAGGGGAGAAAGAGGGTCGTCTTGGCGGAGGCCCTGTTGGTGTGAGAAGTATGACCCTTGAGTGCCATTTACCTTTATGGAAGAAGAAGAAGTAGAGAGGAACTATGGATCCAAGTGATCCACCGACTCGGGAATCCCCGAGATTGGAATAGATTGAGAAGAAAGGGCCACGAAACGCTATCAAACGCTTTTTTAAAATCCACCTTAAGCATAATGGCCGGGATCTTTCGCTTATGGTAGAAGTTTAAGATTTCTCGCGTCGAGAGGAATGTCTTCATGATCGACCTTTATTTAATAAAAGTTGTTTGATTTTTGTGAACAAGTATCGGAATTATCCTTTGTAGTCGGTCCGCCAGTATCTTTGTGATAATTTTAATAGGCACATTTATAATGCTTATCGGTCGAAAATCCTCAAGAAGGTTTGCTTCATCCTTTTTAGGTATAAGCGTGATGGTGACTTTATTAAGACGCCAAAGGTCTAGCCGATTTTCGTAGAAGTCGGCAAGGAGGTTGATGAGATCATTCTTCAACATATCCCAATTATGTTGAAAGAATTCGGACAGAAGACCATTTAACCTTTGAAGCGAACCCTTTTGGTCTCAATGTTATGTTTGATCTCTTCTTCGGAGAAAGGAAGAGTGAGCACTTGTAAGAGAGAAATGTCAAAAGAGGGGAGGTAGAGAGGAATCGGGTATGAGAGAGGATGGCCTTGCGCTGTGCCAAGAAGAGACTTGTAGTAAGAGGTGAAAGCAAAAAAATGGTGTTTGTATCACTTATGAAGTTTCCATTTACAAGAATGCGAGGCACAAAATTTTCTTGCCTTTTAGAAGAGGCTATTGCGTTAAAGTAATGGGTATTTTGGTCAACTAGTTGTAACAACATACAAGAAAATCATTGTTGCCACCTATCTTCTTGATTGTTCGAGATTTCATGTATTTTTTCATGAAGAGAGATACTTAAAGAAAATTTTTGATTAGATAAAAGTCGTACCTCTTCTGCTCGGTCAAGGTATTGTGCGATCTCCTTGGCCTCGGTTAATTCATTGTTATTGTTAGAGAATTTTCTTTTGCCCATCCCTTGAGCGCTCTTAGAGTTTATGAGTTTTTTGAGTGAAAGAGAGAGCGGAATTAAAGTAGATGGGAAGAGAGTTCCAAGTGTTTTGAGCAAGGATTGTTGCCTCTTGATAGCGCAACCAACATCGCTTTAGTTTAAGTGGTTTAGGGGGTTGGCGACCAACCTTTGAGAGCGTGAGTTTAAGAGGTGCATGGTCGGAGGTAGTGGTAGGGAGGTCAATAAAAGACGAGAGCATGTTAAGATTGAGAAAGTGATGGGAAAGAAAACACCGGTCTAAGCGCGAGAAGGTGGGAAAAGGACGCTTACTCGACCACATGTAGTTTCTATCAAAGAGAGGTACCTCTACCAACTCTAACTCGTTAATAATGTGGTTGAATTCATTGATGTGGTCTATGTGATGAACATGACCCGTGGATTCCTCCATTGAGCGAATGGTGTTAAAGTCACCAACCAATAACCAAGGGATTGTGAGTTGGTCAGCCAAAAGTTGAAGGCTTTGAAAGAAAGGGGACCTTTAATTCATCATCCGTCAGACCATAAATGTTGGATAAAATGAATTGAAAACCTTGTTTCGATGAGAGATGAACACTAATAGAGAAGTCGTTTTGAGAGGAAGAGAGAAGAGAGAAGGCATCACTCCGAGTCGTGAGTAATCCACCTTTAGTGCCATTTGCACTTTTACATACAAAATTCTTAAATTTAGATGTGCCTACACATCGCATATGGAAGAAAGTGGGACTCTCCCACTTTGTTTCTTGCATACACAAAATATTACAACAAACATCACGCACGGAGTCTTTAACTGTCTTACACTTTTCAAGGTTGTTTAGGCCTCGAACATTCCAACACAAAATAGAAATGGAATTAAATAGTAAACCATTGATTAAACTACAGCACAACATAATAAACAAGATCAGGAGAGATCTTTAGAGGAGGGGGAAAAAACGTTATCTTTAGAAAACATGGAAGCTCTCTGTACTATCGTCGCCATAGTCCACCTTATCGAGGCTAGGCTCTCCATCATCATCATTGTTATCTCCTACTAAAGCATGATTTAAACAAATGTCATTAGTAGGGTTAGATTGAGGGATATCAATAATTAAATTGGAGGCTTGAGACAAGGTTTCAATCTTGATTGTCGGATAGTCCCTACTGTAGGTATATTTGACTTATCTAACTGGTCACAACCAGAGATGTCTCCGTGTACATTAGGTTTGAGAATTTTAACCGATCCACATGCTTGATGTGCACAAGTTTGTAAGGTCGGTTCTATAGGGGAAGGATTAAGGGCTTCATCTTTTAGTGCCTTAATGTTACTATCAATTTTCTTTTTACTTTTAAAGATTGTTCTTTTCACTTTCTTTTTGTTCTTCTTAAAGCCTGACATAATTGTGCCATCAGGAAATTTAGGCCTTTTGGGCTGTCTTTTAAATTTTCGGAGGCCCATAGCCGTTAGAAATAGATTTCTTTTTATTGCCATGTACAGTTGTCACAATTCTATTCTCAATTGCAAGTTGAACATTAACTGCATTTTTAGAGAGAGATGTTGTTTGACTTTTCAAAGATTTTCTTTTAACAGAGTAACATTTTACTAGGGATAGTTGAGTATTTTTGGGGATTATAGATTTCGTAGGGATTTCGCCTGGTCGCTTCAAGAGAGGATGGAAGAGTTAGCATGACAATGCCTTCCTCCTGTGACTGGGTCCCACCGACGGTACTGTCAGCAGGAGTCAAATCCCCCATAGCCGTTTCTTGAGAGCCATATGGAGTTTCGAGTGGGCCCGAAGGATGATTATTTTCCAGTGAGTGTTTTCTCCATTTTCCTCAGAATTGGAGAATATCAATATTTTTTTAGGGTTTGAAGAAGTACTACTTTTGAAGCTAGCTGATGCATCATCCCTGACCCTTATGCTCCTCAGGTTGCGGCTTTCCGGCGTTACATTTGCCGAAAACTGGGGACTTGATGGTGAGTTTGTGACAAGTAGCACCGTTTGAATGATATGAGAGCCAATTCTAACCGTTGAGGCATTGGAGTTGTTGAAAACCCTAACTGGTGAAGCAACGATCACGACCTAGTTTGGCCCGCAAGCACCCTCACATTCCCGTTCCATCCTTTCATCCTCCGATTTGGTGTATGGATCTCGTTCCACGCTTTGAACGACTACGGGCACCGGTGCAGCCTCTGTGTCGCAAACATTCAGCAGAAGGTCAGTAGTGTGTGGCAGTGGAGAGACTGTTGAGGTATTATCCGGTACCGGCGCCACCCGGACTTCCTCAAAATGTAGTGAGAAATCTTTCCGGCAGCACACTTTCACGGGGATGGGGTATGCTCTTTCATCGGTCACTACTCTGAGATTTTTGGTGAGAAGAGACATGTCCGTGGTGAGTAGAGTAATAGGTAGGCATTCAAGAGTTCGAACATTGTCAAGAGGGCCATGATCAAGGAGAAACCCTAGATTGGCAACAACTCTTTCAATGGACCTTGTTTTCCAATATAATTGAGGTAGGTTAAGGAGCTCAATCCAAACCTGAAACTTGAAGTTGGCTGGGTCGGAGAGGATGGATGTTGACCATGGATATACATTAAAACCTTTCTTTCTTAAAGGATAAAGTCTAACTCTAAGGAATACATACCTTTGAACCATTGAAGGTAGAATGATGACATATTTACCTCCGGTAAGATGAGCGATGGTGAAGTGTTTAGGCCATATGAATGATTCGATGAGGAGCGCCTTGACCGTGTCGCGCACTTCATCTTTCAGTCTCGTGCCATCAACAATAACTGCTTGTTTCATTCGATTAATCTCTTCCTTCATTAGGTTTGTTAAGTTTAGGAAGAGAGTTATTTCATCCGGCATATTCGCCGGCAAACCGTCCTCCCCAAAAATTCCTTCCATCGTGTCAGATGGAAGATAGTTGCCACCATGTTTTTTTGCTTTGTCGCAAATGAATATCGTGTGCTTAGTACTTGCGCAAGCTACATAGTGTATCAGTTTAGAGCAAGCGTTCAAGAAGTGACCCGTCTCAAGACAGTTTGAACATTTTTCTTTCCAAAAATTTCTTGTATTTTTGGTCGTCACCTGTACCTATGCGACTTTGCCGGAGAGAGCTCCGGTGAAAATCAGAGGTCGTGGTTAAGGAGTGGGTAGAATGCCACGATCAGAAGAAGATGGAGGGACTGGCCGGATGGGTGGTTCAGTCCTCCGGTTTCCATAGGAACCAGCAAAATTCCTCTTAGTTTTTTTAGAGAGATTGGAAGATTGAGACATTTTGTTTGATTTCAGAGAGGTGAGACTGGAGAGTAGAACAGTTGAAGGGGGAGATGGAGAGTTTTGGACTGTACCTTCGTTGAGTGGGATGATACCAGCCATCTTCTCCTTGGATGTATCGCCTCTTTTTACCCCAACGAATCGCCCCCTCCATTCTTTTGTTGGATGAGAAGAATATTCAATATATTTGGATCTTTTTGAAAATGGAAAATGACAACTTTAGTGTTGCAATGAATTAATGCTTCTTATTGCATAATAAAATTTGAGGAACAATATTAGATGCTCTGATTCTATGCAATGCAATCAATATATTTTAATAAATAATATATATATATATATATATTTTTTTTTTCTTTTTGAACAATAGGCGATAGCCTACTGGGGTTTCATTCATTAAAAAAGTTTACAATTTCGCTAGAGCTTAAGTTTGATTATAGAATTGAGATAGAATCAGCATATAGCTTCTACGCCTAGCTAAGAACTAAATATGCTGAGTCCAAACTTCTTCCTTGCATAGCTACGTCAGCCACCAGTTCGCCTCTTGTAGGGCGTGCAGCATAGTCTGGAAGAGTCCTCTAACCGTGTTGTTGAAATGCCTGTCATTCCTCACCTTCCATATCGTCCAAATCGTTGCCAACCACGTAGTTTCCCAGGTACGGCGAGTGGATTTGTCTTATGTCGTTGTGAAAGGCATGAGGTTGGATCCCTGGTAGGTGACTGCAGTGTGAGTTCGTTGTGCACCATGTTGGAGCAAGAAGTCTGTGAACGGGCATTCATGGAAAAGATGATTGTGGGTCTCGTGTGTGTTACTTGTGCACATAACACATTTCGGATCGTTAACTGTCGACCATTTTGCCACCTTGTCTTTTGTATGTAGTCGTTGTTTCAGCATCAGCCAACCGAAAACTTTGACGCGGAAGGGCGCTTTGATTTTCTATATTCTTGAGATTTGCTTGGCGCATATCCCTGTATCCGCGAAGAATTTGTAACCTCTCCGGACTTGGATTTGCCCCTATGTTCCATATGTACGTGTCCTGTTGTGGTGTGAGGCTGGTGGTCTGTATTTTGGCGAAGAGTGTGGCCCACTCCATCTCGAGCCTCGAGTTTAATTGCCTATCCCATAGTTGTGTAGGATTTGTGATCATTTGGGAGACCGTTGCATTTTTGTTCGTTGCCCTCGCGAAAAGTTGTGGATGTTGCGCCGGATAGCGGTTGGTTGCCTAGCCATCTGTCGTACTAGAAGGATGCCTTGCAGCCATCTCCAAGTTCCGTTTTGATACGTGTGTTGAACCATGGCAATATGTCTTGTAATTGCTTGAGAAAAAAATGATTGGTGGCTTATGTTTTGGTGCAGCGTCTCTGATTGATATAGTTGTTTAAATGTTTCTGCCAGAAGGATTCTCTGTTGTCTAGAATCCTCCAAATCCACTTCATGAGTAGTGCCTTGTTTTGTATTTCTAGGTTTTTGACCCCCATTCTCCCATTTTTTTGGGTGTGCATACGGAACCCCAGTTGGCGAGATTTTTGCTCGGTTTATATTTTTTCTAACCGTGCCATAGGAAATTTCGGCGGATTTTGTCAATATCCTCTATTACCCCTTTTGATAGTTTAAAACATTGCATGAAGTATGTCGAAACTGCCGATAGAGTTGCGTTGAGTAGCGTCAGTCTCCCTCCTAATGAGAAAAACTTTGTTGCCCACCAATCAACTCGGTTCTGAATTTTGGATATAAGAGGTTGGAAATCATCCTTCTTTGGTTCATTGATTGTTAGTGGTAGCCCGAGGTAGATAATTGAAAATTCCTCCTTATTACATTTGAGAAGTTCGGAGATTGCGTGGTCATACATTTGGGGTACATTAATTGTGGAAAATGAGCTTTTATTATTGTTAATGATTAGACCCGTAAGGTTGGCGAAGTTTTGGACTATGTGGTTGATGATGAATAGGTTATCTGATAGTGTGTACCCATGCTATCCAATTTGGGGAAAAACCTCGTTGGGTGAGCATTCTTTCAGTGAAGAGCCAGTTGACCGTGTCAAAAGCTTTGAAGAAATCTATATTGTATAGTATTGTTGGTACTTTTTTCTTTTTTAGTGCATGGAGTATTTCTCGTGTGGATATGAAAATTTCTGTGATGGATCTATTTTTGATGAAGGCGGATTGCTCTAAATTTCTCATTGTTCTAATTCCTTCTATAATCTCCTCCCATTTTTCAGGCGGCCCAATTTTGACTAATTAAATAAGTATTAAATAAAATTTTATTTTTTTAATTTTCTGGTCATTAAAAATATAGCTTTCTACACATCTCATTCTAATTCCTTCTAGAATTTCCTCCCATTTTTTCAGGAGGCCCAATTTTAGCTAATTAAGTAATTATGAAAAAAATTGATTTATTTTTTATTTATGGTGATTAAAAAGATGGTTTTGAATTGAAAATGTAAAGAGTGAAGTACCTTTTGATTTTATTAGTCTTTCTGAGTGAATTGATTGAGAAGTAGAATTCTCTGTTTTAATTTCACCTGGTAGATTAAGAAAAAAGTTAAAAGATAAAAACTTTGGCATAATTATGATTGATAAAGATTAGTGAAAAAGCCACAATTATTTAGTTGGATTAAATATTTCCACTTCATACTCCAAATCATTTAAAGCGGCATTATTTTCAAGAAAAGTAATTTGAAAAATCAAAATTGTGAAAAATACATTAAAATTTGTTCTCACTTGATGATTTTTTAACATATGCAAACTCCTCTATATCAGGAAGGCAGTTAAACTGTAATAAAACAATAATTTATCAATTTTCAAATAAGCACCAAAGAAGAAAAGAAAAAAGATAAGAAATAAAAAAATATATGGTAATTTGCATTAAAGTGGAGATGAGATGAAACATTTGCCTTCTGATCAGAAATCTCAGAAGTTAAAATTTCTTCTTTGATTCTAGAACTCTGTTTAATCCTCTTGCTTCTCTGAGTTTCATCTTTGCATTCCATTTCTACAAACAAACATCAACAATTACCCAACATTACTAAAACCCAAAGCATCCGTTCTCATTTCAAGCAAAAACCCAACATATTTCCCTTCAAAATCGATCCTATTAAACACCCAAACAAACATTCCTCCAAACAATTTACCAATCAATCAATCAATCAATCAAATTACCTAACAAAAACAGAAACCAATCAATGTTTTGAGAACTCGCCTGGGTTTATCTGAGATTTGGAAGCACAAGAGAGGAACCGTGGGGAGGATCTTGTGAGAGGCATCCGAATTAGGGTTAGGGTTTTGATTGGAGAAGAGAGAGAGAGAAAGGGGGCATAATTTTGCATTTGGAGGGAAGAAGAAGAAGAGAGGGTTTTAGTATTTGGATTAAGTTGATTTAATAACTAGTTTGAAGTTTCCCATCCCTTTATTTTTCAAAATTTTTTTGAGACTTCTCGTGATATCAAATCACTTTAATTATTTCATCCATTAAATTAAATAGTAAATTTACATCTATATAATTGATTTAATAACTAGTTTAAATATTTTCTCAAAAAAAAAAATAGTTTAAATCGCTTACCATATATAAACTAAAAAATCATAAAATGTCTCGATATAAACCCTTACTATATTCACATAGAAGAAAAAATAAAAAATTAATATAATAAGGTTAATCTTAAACACTAAATATATTATAGGGGTATCCATGATATTTGAATGATTTTGTAGGAATATTGGTGATATTTCATTTTTTGTAGGGTTAAATGTGAAATTATGATATTTTGTAGGGAGACGGTAATTGAAACGAGTGATTATTACAAATTAATGATTATTGAAATTTTAATTGTATATGGTTATTCTAAGATATTAGATGGTTGGATAAATTAAAATAATAAAATAAATTAATTTAAGTTGACCATCTTAACCATAAACTTGATGGTGATTCTTGAGTTTGAGTAACTAAGTCCTTACAGTTAAGGCAACCCAATACTAAATTTGCTTAAGACTTAGTTTTCAAAATTATTTCAAATTGGATATGGCCAAAAATAATTTCGTTAATTTTTTATAAATTCTTTTATTTAATATAAGATAATAAATCTATATATATATATATATATATATATATATATATATATATATATATATATATTATGATCTTATATTTACAATATTTTGTCACATAAAATAATATTTTATATAAAATCACAAAATAAAATCATGTATCTTTTAATAATTTCAGAAACCATCAATAATATAATATTATGAAATATTACGTCGCATATATATATATATATATATATATATATATATATATATATATATATATATATATATATTATGACCTTATATTTACAATATTTTGTCACATAAAATAATATTTTATATAAAATCACAAAATAAAATCATGTATCTTTTAATAATTTCAGAAACCATCAATAATATAATATTATGAAATATTACGTCGCAAAGCATTATTAATTTATTTATAATTTATTATTTTAAACCGAACGGATCAAAATATTTTTCAAATCTAATTCGGGTCGGTTCGGACACCCCCCAATCCTTTAACCCGTTTAAACTGAAATTTTACTTTTAACACCCTCAAACTTAGACAATTCTCAAATCTGTCCAAGGACTCGCTACACAAAAACTACACAGAAATCTCTGAATTATCAAAAATCAGAGGAGTTGGGGGAGAAATTGAAAGACGAGAGAAACTCTGATTAGTTTCCAAATCGCAGAGAAAAAATGGAGAGATTTACCTTAATTTTATCAGCTCTAATCATCCTATATATTTCCATCAAGGTTCCAGCTATCAGGTACGTAATTCTATATGTATTCCTAGGTTCGTTCATTCAAAAAATATCTATATTTTTTTAGTATAATTAATCGAATCGAAGTGGAATTGAATATCTAATGATGTATTTTCGCCCTGACGAATTCGATTTTTGCAATTTGCGACCGAAGTTTGAACAAAATTGCCGTTGATTTTGCAAAATGACAACTTTAGTGTGGCACTGAATTAATGTTTCTTATTGGGTAATAAGTTTTTTAGGAACAATATTAGATGCTCTGATTCTGTGCAATGCAATTAGTATTTTTATATATGTAGTATATTAAAGGCTGTGTGTATTTATGCAGAAATGATATTGGTTTTAAAATTGCTTCATGCAAAACTACAGTTCAAGGCCGATATTTAATTTCTGACGACAATGGTAAGAATCAATCTTATTTCTTTTTTTATTATTTCATGTTTAATTACTCAAATTAGGATTCAATTGAGACAAAAATTGTTTAATTTGATTCCTAATTTCACATTTCAATTGATTTCTATATAGGTTATGTTTGTAGTTCTCTTTCAATTGATTTATCATCGCGATGTTGTCCAAAAGGGGAAGAGCGATTTTCTTGTCAGTGAGTTCTCCTATTTTTCTTATTACTATTTTATCCTTTTATTTTATGAAAATAAATTATTAAATGAAATTTCTGAAATCTTAATTTGAAATTTGATAAATTATGAAATTTAGGGGGTGCAATGTTGAATCACAGTGTTGCAATTCATATGAATATTGTGTCTCATGCTGCCTTAATCCATCTAGAGTAAGTTATTTATTATATATATTTATAATTAATATATATATTTTTGAATAAATATATTTATATATATCATTAGTTGGTCTATTCTTTTTAAAATATTTATAATGAAAATAATTCTGACAGACAAGGGAAGATCAGGCTGTGAGGATTAAAATAGCCAAGCCAATTACAGCACGTAATTTTAGTGATTTATTAATTTATTGGTCAAAATTTCAATTAATTAATTAATTTGGCCTGATTTTTATTTTTATTTTTTTAATTTGTAGGTACTTATTCTAGTGTATTTGATTTCTGTGCGGGGAGGTGCCGCCATAATTCTGCTAGTGTGGTATAACTCTCTCTCTCTAAAATATGAAAAGTGAAGGACTTTTTTGCAATTTTAGAAAATATAGGGTTCTTTTTGCAATTTAAGCACATTTAAGGTCTTTTGTGCAAGTCTCACTCTTTCATATTATGTGCAAATCGCTCTCCTCTCTCTCTAAAATCTGAAAAGTGAAGGACTTTTTTGCAATTTGAGAAAATAGAGGGTTCTTTTTGCGATTTAATCATATTTAAGGTCGTTTGTACAAGTTTCACTCTTTTTTTATGAGGAGTTTTTTGTAATTTCAGAAAATAGAGGGTTCTTTTTGCAATTTAGGCACATTTAAGGTCTTTTGTACAAGTTTCACTCCTTCAATTATATTCAAGTCTCTCTCTATCTCCTATCGAAAATTCGAAAACTGAAGGACTTTTTTGCGATTTCAGAAAATTTAGGGGCTTTTTTGCAATTTAAACATGTTTAAGGACTTTTATGCAAGTTTTCACTCTTTATTTTAGGTTCATGAGAATGCTTATGCAAGTGAGTTTCATCATTGCTTTTCTATGCAACAAAACTCATCAGGTAAATTAATTTAATTATTTCCAATTATTTAATTACAATTATTATTTAAATTTTAAACCAATATATATCTTTTTTTAATTTACAGCAGTGTCTAAAGAATCGAAAATCGAATCTAAACTAACTGGAATTGACGTGCTTGTTGGAAGGTATTTTATTCTTTAAACCCTAATTATTTATAAAATTAAAATATTTCCAATTTTATTATTTAATATAAATATTTTATTTTAAAAAAATTAGGGCTGGCGAGTCGTGTGATTTAGTTTGTAGATCAAGAGGCCAGTCTTGTCTCTCTAACCGTCTCTCTCTCCTCAACAGATGTGAAGTGTAAGCTTTTCATTAAACCTATTTATTTTATTTTATTTTATTTTATTTTTAGTGAAATTTCATCAATCTTACAAACCCTAAAAAAACATATGAAATATCACGTTGCAAAAATTAAATAATTTTTTATTAATTCATTATCTATCTCCATGTGGTTTGTGCAATAATAATTAACTAAAACCATTTTATTATTATTATTAGATTGGAAAAATATATGAGATGTAGAAGCGGGTGTTTTGTAAGCATGGGCGCTGATCAGCCTGCTGAGGTCAGCGATGATGCGCCTTCCCATTTGGTATGTACTTTTCTCTATGTGATATACTATTTTGACTATACAATATTATAAAATTGTATGTATAAGGTAATACCAATATACCATTTTGTATGTTAAATCCAAAATTGCACATGTAAAAAATGGCATGAGATAAAAAAACAGACTTTTTGCAAAATGTAATATAATTTATGGCTTGCATAGAGCAATATGAAAGTTGAATTAATAATAATTTGATATTCTTTATTTTTATGTACTATACTATTTTGATTATACAATATTACAAAATGGTTTGTATAAGGTAATACCATTTTATTCTGTCAAAATGAAATAAGGTAATACCATTTTGTGGGTTAAATCCAAATTGATATATGTAAAAATGATATGAGATAATAAAAAAAAAAAAAAAAAATCAGAGTTTTTGCAAAATATAATATACTAAACGGCTTGCATAGTGTAATATGAAAGTTGAACTAATGGTAATTTCATTTTTTATTTCTTTATTTTTATATTTTTGTAGAATCCAGGAGCGTGTTTATACACACAAATGGAGGATCGGCTGTTGTGCGAGCGCTCGCATCAGCATACTAGAAGACTTTGCCCTTGCGCATAATTTGGTCTTCTTAACAATTTTTGAGTATTTTTTAAACTTCAAAAAAAAGAAAGTGAAAATTAGACCTGAAATTTTTGACATTTGGTAAAATTGTGAGTTTATATTTCTTCCCAAGTTTTTTTTCATTTAGTTGGCTTGTCTAGCTCCAATATGTACAAGGTCCACTTTTTAGTTGTTTTGCGCGATTTTATTTTTTATGTTGTGTTGTAATCATTTTTTTAATTTAATTTCTTTGTGAAGGCTATTCTTACATAGTTACATACTATATCCTCAAAAAGAGAAAAGAAGGGAAATTGGAAATCATGCCGGGATACTGTAACGATCATGTAGTGATGGATTGAAATTATATATTGTTGTCTCACGTTTCTACATATGTTATATATTATTTTCATTTTTTTAAATATATACTATTTAGCTATTGAATTTTTATATACTGTTTATTTTCAGTTTATATGTTTGTATATACCGTTTTCATTTTTTTTAAATATATATTGTTTTATAAAATAAATGTTTATATCCTGTTTGTTTTCGGTTCATATATTTATATATATTATTTTCAGTTTTTACGTACCTACGGTAATATCGCGCACTCCCAAAAAAAGAAATAGTTTCTGAGTGTAAACAAGATAGTTCGGTGGCAGAGTATAGTAGAATGTACTGTAGTAAGGACCATTTGTTAACTCAAATGATTTCGTTTCAAATAAAAAATTTGATGGGTTGAGGTACAAGTACAACTGTTGTTCGGTCAACAAAAGGTTTTCATGTACAATTGTCACCATAAATAAATCCATGGCTAAAATCAAAAGAGAAAAACATTAAAAAAACCTTAATGACCAAATTTATTCCTCCCATGCACAGCTTTCACATCTTCCAAACAAATTAGAAAAAAAAAATAGATTACAATTAGGATCACAATTTATCTTATAAAACTCCTCCAATTGCACAAAACAAAACCACTTAATATTTAATCAATATAATTAATCTCCCAAAGCACACTAAACTCTTTAAAAAGAATAATCAGCCTTAAAATCTAACTTAGGCCTCGATTCTTTCCCTCTCTCTGTTTGAACCTTCTCTCTCTCTTCTTCCCCTTCACTCTCACTTCCCTCTTCTTCTTCAAACGCAGGATGGTTAAAAATGCTCGCCAAAAGCTGAGTTCCTCTCAAAGCATTGGTCAAAGGCAAGTGCCCTAATGGCGTTTCATCGTTCAGCTCCCAAACAAACTCGTCAGGAAAAGCTCTGTAGTTAAACTGCTCTATCTCTGTGTCAAGTTTCTTCATCCACCCAATTCTTATAAAGAACTTGGTGAAATCTTCTTTTGATTTCTCAAACAGTTTCTTCTGAATGCTGTATCCAAACCGGCCATTGCTGTGCTTCTTCCATAGTTGGTCTATCTCACGTAAATCTTGAGAGGAGATGAACTGAACTTCTGAGAAGAAGACGTATCCGCGTTTCTGAGCCGATTCTCCAGCGAGAACTATGAGTAGCTTGCGAGTTACTTCATCTGCCTGACGGAAGTTTTGCGAAGATAAGTGCTCGGAAAGGAGCTCTAATGAAGGGGCCGTTTTTTTTGCTGTTGAAGTGGTTGGAGTTGTAGAGAGAGATGAAGAAGAAGACATGTTTGAGAAGAGGATGAATTTGCTTGATGATTTTGTTTTTGTTGGTTTGAATAAGAAAGAGAGGTTAGTGGAGCTTTCATGGCTGTAATGAGGGGTGAGAGGATGGTGAAGAAAGGATTGGTGGAGAGATTGGAGAGCCATGGAAATGGAGAGAGAGTGAAGAGAGCTTTTGTTGTAATTTTTCTTTGTTTTTGAGGGGATAAGGAGAGGTGAGGAGAGGTGAGGTGAGGAGAGAGTGTATCAAGAGAGAGGAGGGAAAGAAAGATTTTGATTGGTGGAATTTGGGTGAGGTGAGATACGGCCTCTATCGCCAGGTTGAGTTGGCATTCCACGTAGGAAAGTTGAGTTACTTTTTTTTAAATAACTTTTAAAAAAATTGCAAAAATAAGGTTTTGGTATTTTTGAGTTTTGATTCTTCTTCTCGATTTAATATGAAGAAAATTATTTTGAACTCGATTAAGAAAAGTAAAAAAGTAACTTTAAATTTCTGAAGTTCAAATATGGTATTTGGAAAAATTTAAAGATAAAAATGTTAATTTTGTGAAATCTAACACTGTACTTGGACAGGTGGACGAGATACAGCCGTGAAAGAAACTCACTACTTTTGTCAGTAAGACAGTGAGTGTTATTGTAATTTAACAAATTGCCATGAAAAGTAAATTTGATGAAAAGTGAAAAGTGATTAGCTTAGCCTAGAGGTGAAAAATGGGTGGATTGGGTCGCATTGGGGTGGGTCATTTCAGGTTTGGGTTATTGTCAGATTACAGGTTATTTGGGTCTCGGGTTATTCGACTCTCGAATTGTTTGGGCCTCAGGTCGATCGGATTTCGTGTCGTTCGGATCTTGAGTCATTTGGGTCTCGAGTCGTTCGAGCCTTGAGTTTTTGGTCCTCCGGTTAGGCAGGTTACGAGTCAATCGGGTTGTGTGTCGTTCCGGTCTAGGTTTCGGGTAATTCAAGATTATTTACAATCTGGTCATGGGACATTCGGGTCTAAGTTTAGGGTAATATGGGTGTGTATTTAATTTAGTTATAGATCATTTATGTCCAAGTCTTGGGTATTTTAGGTTAGTGTTCCAGATTGTTGTGGTATGTATTATAAATTATTGAAATGTTTTAGATTAATAAGATCAATATTTCGGGTCAATCAAGTCAGTGCATTTTTACTTTTTGGTCATTTTGGATAATATGCCATACTAGCTTGTCGTTAGCTGGGTCGTATCACATGTTCTTGATTATTACATCATAGGTTTATAAAATTATTAAATTATTATGTCTTAGAAATCAATATATAAGTACTATAAAACAGTATAAAACTTTTTAAAAGAGTATATTAACATTATGAAAAATAGAATAAAGTATTGTAAAACAATATTTAATTTTAGCATAACACTAAAAGTCAACGGTTTCGTAACTAACAATCAATACTATCAAGTTCAAGTCATTCAGGTTCAGGTAATTAGGTGGATCATTCGAGTTCGGGTCACTGGTCATTCAGGTTCGAATCGCTCGGGTCTCAGGTATTTGGGGTTTCATGTCGTTCGGGTCTTGGGTATTTCGGGTTTTGGATTATTTAGATTCGGGTCAAGTCGGGTTTCGAGTCATTAATATGTTAACATTTTAGGTCGAATCGGGTTTGGATTTGGGTTTGGATGGGTCGGGTCAATATTTCCAGGTTCTGGTCGGGATTGGATTCGGATGGGTCGGATGGATTTTTCGGGTCATGTCAGATTTTGCCAGCTCTAGCTTAACCCCATTTGTATAGGGATTCCGGAACGACTTTTGGCATGGATATAAGGAATCTATAACAGACCATTAATGTACTCTATTTAGTTGTGGAAATGAGCTCACGAGTACCAGACGTTATTGGGCGGGTAATATCCGAATCGAATAGATATTGTATCTGAAAAATATCCAGATTTGAATAAACATATCTAAATCAGTTCAGAACAGGATCCGTTTTTACGGATATGAATCTGAATATAGAACTTCAATTAGTAAATGAATCCAGGTACGAATCCGAGTATCATCCGGATATAAATAATTATCAAATATGAGTATTCATTTTTGAATTTATATTTTAAGATCTCAATTCTTTGTAATATACTACTAATATATTTTCCAGTAATAAATCTATAAAAACCTCTTACGGACGTAATCAAATTTCATCCTTTCTACTTCTTCTCAATTTCATATGCCTGTTGACCTTATGACGTCATAATCAAACGATGAGCCCAATGGAAATGAACCTCCAATATATTTTTCTTCACTTCCTCAGCCTATAATAAGCTTCTTCAAGTGAGCACTAAGTAAACTAATTTAGAATAAAATCCCATTAAAGCTTCATGTGTCTACTACTAGAGAATATGTTTCTAACAGAAAACCTCAAAAAAAAAAAAAAAAATCTGGCCACAGAGCATATTCTGTTACTTATGCACGTTTCAGACACTTGAAACAACAGAACATTTATTTTGTAGAGAGTTGATACTGTGCGAAGGTACTGTAGCGACACTATAGCGACGATATATATAAACTGAAAACAACCAGTATATAAAAAATTCATTTGGTAAAACAATATATATTGTAAAAAATGAAACCAATATATAAAAATATATAAACTGAAAATAAATAGTATATAAAAATTCATTCGGTAAACATTATATATTTAAAAAAATAAAAACAGTATATAGCATATATAGAAACGTACGAAAACAGTATATAATTTCAATCCGTCACTACATAATTACTACAGTACTCCTGCGTGATTTTTCATTTTCGTATTTTGTAAATATATGGAAAAATTTTGAAGTGAAGTTTTCAATACGGCGAACCTCTCCCTACTATGAACCTCCATATTGACGGCTTATGTGCTTCGAGACGATGGAGAAGTTGTTGGGCTCTGACATAGTAGGACGTCAACTGACCAGATCGTCGACCGTTCCACTGGTTCAATCGAGGTTTGAGCTCTGACATAAGGCCGTCAAGTCGAACATCTAATCTTTTCATTCTGGTTTGCTACCCACTCCATGAACCTGATTTCACCAGTCCCTTTTGGCTATCCACTCCAAACCCAAATGAATGACGCACACCACCGTGGCCCAAATAAATTCGCCCTACACGTTGAATATACACATCAACGTCAAACGTAACGTGATGATATGGGGCATTATTCGGGGCGATTGATATACTCTATAAACAATAGAAAAACTTTATATTTTATAATAGTTAAACAACATAACCTAGTGTGTGTACTCATACCAAACATTACTTTTATGCTTGTATAATATATTTTTAGAAAAAACTAAATAAATGCATCCTTTTCAAGAATGATGATAGAATATATTTGTCTTAGCGTTGGTTTCGTTCTTTTCAGGCCCTCCCTTAATACTAATTAGGTTAATGCTTGCGCTATTATTTTAATTATGTTATTTATTTCGATGTCAAATATGATTAAATATATTTATAAGTTTGATCAAATCTGTTCATATTAGTAGTTTAAACATTGTACTCTGAAGTAAATATAATTCTTATCTATTACATCTTAATATCTTATTCATCTTTAATATCATCATTAATTTTTCCTTTACTAATATTATTATTATTTCATTGGTGCATTTTTTCGTTTACTAATACTTATTATTATTTCATTTGTTCTTAATAACCTACTAGCATTATACGTATACGTTGTCATGTCTCAATCTAAGATGTACAATATATTTATGCTCTATCTTGAAGACTAAAAAATTAAATTACTGCTCTCACATGCACCATGAGAGCAATTGACCTTACAACTACATTAATAAGAAGGCAAAATAGTAATAACAAATTCATTCTAGTTTGCCTAAGGCCGTAAACAATAGAAATAAGAAAACTACAAAATTCAGTATTTTTTATTTTTGTTATTTATACCGATGAACTAAATCTATAAGGCATCCGCACAAAAAAAAAATAATAAAAATCTGAACAATTTAGTTCATCTTTAGAACACCATAAATAGAATAATGACAATCAAGTATGATGGACAATATAATGAGAGATGACCATATGAGTTCATACTGATACTGGTTCAATTCTTCCTTACTACTCATCAAACTAAAAATGTATATATTAACTAACTCACAAATTAATCATTAAAAAAATTTACACACAAAATTTTGAGGGCAACTTATAGGTTTGCTTGTTTGATTTGAGTGACATATTGAACTCCCATTTTGGAAGACCTGTGTATATTCTATAGTTTTTTTTTACCGTCAAAGCTCTTTTTGTGTATTTTTGTATAACAGAACAGAGTACCAAGTTTTTTAGCATGTTTTACATACATCACATATGCATAGATAAGCAAATAAAAAACAATAGAAGTGTATTACAATATATCAAACGATGATGCAATATGAATGAGATAGTATTCATGATTGCCTGCTATCAAAAGATGAAACATTTTTCCATTGGGAGCAAGTAATCTATCTCTCGCAAAGATACAAGACTAGAGCATTCTTTCATAACCAATGAAGTCCCTAAAATATTTCACATTTTAGAGGAGTAATAATTAAATTTTCAAATTTCGCACGATTATATTTACAAATATGAGAAGATAAATTACATACATGCCAATAGGCTCTGAATCAAGTATGTCAGCCTTCTAAGGCAACTCAATCTCCTCAACTTTTCCCTTCAAAAACTATTATTTTTTTAATAAAAAGAATTACAATATAAACTATTTTTAAATTATTTAATTAGTAAACAAATCGAGTATTGAGTAAATTCGAACCATGATTCTTTGACTAAGAGATGGATTTCCCAAAACTATCTTGTGAGCGTATTCTACCATTTCTGACGCATCTACAGCATATACATGCTTTGTGCCAGCCTGTATATTAGAAAATTATAAGAAATATACAATGCGCAATAATATGAGATAAGGAAGTAGATTTGTCAATAGAATTTAAAATTTTTAATCTATGTCGTAATTCAATTGTTTCAAATCATCTGGCCTACTAAAAAAGTAAAATATGTTATATTTATGTTAATTTTTTTATACTAAATATAAAATTAACAAAATCACCTAGAAGCATATAATCCAGCTCCAACATATACCACAACACAACCTTCAAAATACAATTGCTTTCTACGACTAATGCGTAATAAGTTCCTGAAAAGATTTTTTTGAATAAAAAAAAAGAGATTAATTGAGGCATAAGTTATAGTTAATTGCTTCTATTAATGTAAAATTTGTCTCAACTGAGACTTTACTTGCACTATTTGGAGACCAAATCAATTCAATTGAAACGTTACTGTAAATTGAGGATTTGATCTAAAAAAGCAAGAAATCTTTTTTCAACACAAAACTTAAAAACACAAACTCATTCATACCGCTATTTGTTTTCCTTTTATTTCGGAGAAATGACCACTCTTCAGAATTTTTTTTTTTTTAAGTTTCAGGAGGCGAATTGCCTCTCTAAGATTTTCATTCAGTAAATAGAGTGTCGTACAAGAGTTTTAGGAAAACAAATATGTACAGACCAAGTAAAAGATTGAATAAAACTAAGAGAGAATACAAAAAGAAAAATCGATCCATCTGGAACTTGAGAGCAGATCCATTGCACTTCTGCTCCCCAAGGTTAGCAGTGCTCCAACCAATTTTTCGATTGTAAGATAATTTCTGACGTGACGTTAATTTGGGTAGGCCTTCGTTGTCGAAAAATCCTTTGGTTACGTGCCTTCCAAATACTCCAGCAAGTACTTAGTCATTCTACGTCACTCTTCTGAAATTAAAACATACAAAACATGTAATTTAAGCTCAAAACTTTTACAGTAAGACATAAATATAACTACTACTAAATCGAGGGCAATGAGGGCTAGCCGGCTAGGACAACCAACAAAGCAACTGGAACTTCCACTTCAAGGTCGAGGCTCGGTTTCATCTCCAGCGCCAACCAACAAAAGACCTTGCAAAGGGCACGAGTTTTGGAGCTTAGAAACAGGAGAAAATAAGTGAAGCATAGGAGAGTCTCAATCGTAGTGGACCACAGGTTAAGTTTCCTTGAATTAATGTTGACTTATGATTTGTGAAAAGATATAAGCTTTGAGACTTGACTTGAGAGAAACTTGAGGAACAAATTTAAGGATGTTGGGAGGAAGTTTCTGAATGAGCAAGTACAAATCAGTATCTAAGAAACTCTACTGATTGTTCTAAGAAAATGTAGTATTAGTTAACACTATTACTCATTTTTAAGTACGAAAATGAGGCGGGCAAAGCGGCGGAAAGTTTATGCAATCTAAATTTTATATCTATCATGTTGATGACTCCAGATATATATCCATTCATAACTTATATTCTGAACCATTGGGAATCATCCAGCGTGGCTGGAGGTCAAAGATATTACTTAGAATTATGTTGAAGAATGACATTCAATATATCAGTTTTACCATTTTTTTATCTTGGTTACATATATTGTTTAAATGCGGAAAACATAATATATAGAACTGGATAACATTATGTAGAACAAAGAACTAACATAGAAAAAGATCAGGTATGTTTGATGTATCGTACCATGAAATAATGATATATAGAGACTAATTACCAAATTACAAATTTTGACTCATCCATAACGATCACATTTCCAGTAGCAACACAACCAAGCTTCTCTCATTTTTCTCAAAACAGATAAAAAAAGAATAAGAAAAACAATATTGAAGCTCCGTCAGAAACATTATTATAAAATATCAGAAATATATACTGTTTTACTGAATGAATTTTTTTATATACTATTTGTTTTCAGTTTATATGTTTTTTTTTCCAGTTTTTATATACTGTCACTACAGGGTCGCTACAGTACTCGTTGCACAGTATTAGCTCCCACAAAATAATGAAATGGATGAAATGCTAAAGACCACACTAGTAGGTGTAATAAAAATTCAATCATCTTTTTAGGGAGTTTTTAGTGAATCTAAATTTTAAAATATTAAGAAGGTATGTGGAGTTTTTGAAAAAATTGCCAATTTTTTTATTATCAATAGTGCAAGGGATTTTTGTAATTTTTAATATGGTAGGAGCTTTTTGTCAAATTAGAAAAAATGCGAATTTTTTTGCAAATCATATATTTTGTTTTTCCATTTATTCATCCCCTACAAAAGGCGTAGCTTCTTTTAAAACAAAAAAAGAGGGAACTGAAAAACATGACTTTGAAGCAGTTTAGGACATACATGTAGCTTTTGAACTTAAATATCAAGGTATGATATAACTAATTAATCTTGGAAAAGGAAGAAATAATTCTAGTTAGATGTGTTGCAAAACTATATGAAATTTCAGAATCTGTTGATGAGATATCAATGGAGATTTAAATTAAAATGCAATGAGATATTAGAGAAAATCAAGAAAAAAAATGTAGTTAACTGATTTGATGAATCACAAAACTGTGTACACCTGTCGGTAAGGACGCCAATAGAGCAGGCGATCCTGACAACTTTAACACGGGTACAGTAGGTAGCCTGGACGCATATCTTGGTACCACAATCATTGGAAATGGGTTTCATCACCCACAACTGGATAGTCGAAACCGCTGCTCGGTGACATGGAGCAGATGCAAAAGAAAGACGGATGAGGTGTTACCTTAAAGACATTCGACCGTCCCTCTAGTCAGTGTGCACAATGAGGTCGTATCTGACAATTACAGAAACAGGAGAGCTAGAGATACAGAAAGAGAAACCGAGACCGCATAATGAGAAAGAAAATTAATTCAAGAGAGAGTATCTTTGAGTTGTAAGTGTGATATGCGACCTGTAATAGTCTAATTGTAGGGTGCGAGCTCCAAATATAAAATTTTTAAACAACATTGCCAAAAACTTCTCCTATAAGCTGAAAATATATTTATTTAATATTTTTTAATTTTCTTTAAATATTTTGTGTCATATCATCTTAAATGACATGTAGACATTGGAATATTATGTTTATCATGTTGGTATTTAACATCCATATCATTACTAAATTGATGGAAGTGGTTAATTGAAAAATGTGAAACATTAAAGAAATGATTGAAGATTGGGAGATGATAAGAGTTCAAAAGTGGATTTCTTTTTATTTTAATGAATGAACTCTTTTTTTTTTTTATTTGCATTAATATTTGAACTTAATAGTTCGTGTCCAATTTAGATAGTGGTCATACTAATAGAATTGCGGAGTATTTGATGAAGGATTAGGGAACGGCGCTAGAGCGGGATAAGGACAAGACGGTGGTGGTTTTGCCGGGGCGGAAATGAATAGACAGATGTATTTGGCCAGTGGAGATGGGACGGCTAGGATGGAAGGGCTCATCACTGCTCATGAGCGATTCCATGGACTCAAATCGACTTGATTCATGACAATTTTTTTGGTATGTTTTTTATTATCATGTGTGCATATAAGATATTTGATGAAATGTTGTTTCATAAAAAATCACCCCTATTGGTTAATGCATAAGTTAGGCAATTTGAACTATGAAGTCTCTGTGGAAAAATTTGGTCTTTGGATTTTAAAGGAAGACTTGAAATTTACTCCCAACTTCCAAGACCGATATAGTCAACCTTGACTTACAGCATTTTCCAAGTTTAGTCAATCTTTGAAGTTTGAATTTGAAATTACGCTCCTCCTTCCTTCAATCCGCACTCGTCTTACCATATCTCTCTTTGTCGCAACAAAGAATTTTTCTATAAATAAGCCTATGAAAATTCTAATCCTCCATATCCTCATTCTCATCTCGTAGGAGAAAACTTCATAATGGATCAGAATTGTACCAAAATCATCTTTATTTTAGTCTTAATTGCTACCTCTCTCTTACTCATGGGCCCTATATCTACCACCTTTGCACGATTTTCAATGCAAAATTTTGGACCAGGATGGGCTCATTACCTTGCGGTCATGCCCGCGATTGCTCAACCCATCACCCCAATTAGTTTCTATTTTCTAAGTATTCTTATTAGTTTGCTTTTTTACTTCTTTTCTTTTTTCATTTTTATACTTCGTCTGATATTTTCATAGTATTCTTATTAATTTGCTTTTTTTTTCCTTTTTTTTTTATTAAAAATGAAAACAGTATATAAAAACATATAAACTGAAAACAAACAGTATATAAAAATTCATTCGATAAATAATATATTTAAAAAAAAATGAAAAAAGTATGTAGCGTATATAGAAACACAAGATAATAGTATATAATTTTAATCCGTCATTACAGGGTCAGTACCCGTCGTGATATCTCATTCTCTTATTTTATAGGCCAAAAATATCCCTGATTAATTTGTCTTGTAAAATATTTATAATATAAAATAACAATTATCCGGACGATTTACACCCCATTCCCATCCATTAATCCGTTTAAATTGAAATTTTACATAAAGACCATGAAATTTACAGTTAACCGTGCTTGTTTTATACTCAATACTCCTAACTATATCTATATCTATATATATATATATATATATGACCATCTATTTAGTCATCCCTCATATCCACCCTTGATCTAATTTAAGATGAATGGATAGAATTTCTCTCTTTAAAATACAAAAATTCGACCCAACCGTTAAGGAAAAGAAATTACCCGTTAACCCACAGGCCCCAATCCTTTCTTTCTCCTTTCTCCCTCACGCATCCCCTCTTTCTCCTCTCTTCAAGCTCTCTTCTCTGCCTCTCATGTCTGCCCCTCTCTTCTCTTCTCCCCCTAGCCCCAAGCAAAACCCAAAACTCGAAACTCTAGTCGCAAGCACCTACAATTCCGACCCTCTCTTCTATCGCACGAAGCGCTCCACATTCAAGCTCTATTCGCATTCTTGCTCTCTCTCTCAAGTAAGTCTCTATTCAAAACATATAATATATTTTTCATCTTTATGTCATAAACCCTAGATTTATTTTATGTATAGTTTCGTATAATTGGAGTAGATTGAAGCATAATTGGATGATTAAAATTCATTTTTTTACAAATCCTAAAATTTAGATCTACTTTTCCAACTCTAATTTTCTTCTTTTCTTAATTTATAGTAATGGCATCGGGTGAGAGCTCTAATGGTATAAATCCCGAGGTAAATCTTGACTTAATTTATATTACAATTTTATTAAATAATGATGATATTATGGAATTAGTCTACTTATATGCTTTAAGTTTAGCTTTTCCGAATTTAATTTGAGATTCTTTTTTTTTTGTTTATAAATTAATTTTTTTTATTTAAACATATAGGTTCAAAAATCATATGATTTAAGGGCACCATCAACGGGCATGTCTTTTGGATCAATACTAGAGGCACACAATTATTATGAAGATTATGGGCGATTAAATGAGTTTTCGATTGGTAAAAGATGTACAAGTGAGGGCAAAAATCGGTCGAAAGAGGTGATAAGTGTTTTATTTGTTTGTGCGAGGGAGGGCAAATATACTCCCAAAAATAATGATGAAGTTTTAATTGAAGATGGTAATAAAGGTGTTGGAGTAAAAACAAATAAAAGAGCGAGGACTACCTCTTCTATTAAATGTGGATGTCTAGCTCATATGCGTATCAATCTTGACAAATGTGTTGCAACAAGTTTGTATATCATGACACGAGAACTTGTCCTGAGAATCCCAGAAGCAAATTCTACAAAGGTATTATGTTACAAATTCTAGCCGAAAAAATTAAAATTTTATTTTGAGAACTATGTTTATATATTTTTTAATAAATTATAAATTATAGGTGCACAAATGGTAGAAGGGGACTTGAAAAGTGGACAAGAG